>VZTH01016530.1:1395066-1415511 GCA_013397815.1 Aleadryas rufinucha | reverse complement strand
AAAGAAAAAAAGAAAAAAAAAAAAATTCTTACATTGTAAGAATCTAATTACAGGAAACTAATGCTTTTGAAATTTAAAAGTCCATATCTGCTTAACTGGACTTCCTCAAACAGCTTAAAAACCTGGGATGCCTGGGAAAAAATGGGAGACAGATGAAAGCATTTGGTAGACTTTTATCATTCTTATGGACAAAATAATTCAGTCTATGAGGACAGTTACTTATTATTATTACTTTTATATAGAAAATTATGCACTGCTATGAAAATACTTATTGAGCAACTGCTCTTTAAATATTAGGTAAATTGGCTAAATATCAGACAGGTGTGAGTTTTATTCACTTCCCACAGCTTAGAAAAATTACGTTATCACTAAGATAATTCTATCTCTTCGCAGCAACAAGAAAGCTGTAGGACTTTCAGTCCTGATTTTTAGCCCCCCTCCAATCTCCAAAAGGAACAGTTTCAAAGGTGCAGATGGCACACTGAAGATGTTTTATGATGAATTTTGTTTTATGATTCTGATCTCAGATAGATAGGTCTGTCAAACTGTGTCCATCTTTATGATGCAGTATTTTTATGATTAAATGACATCAATTGCACTCATTATCTGCAGCTCCAAAGTAGGAAGACAGGGTTCAAATTCTTTTGCTACTTATACCTCTTTAAAGTAATTTCAATAACTGCAATATTCTTTTTATCATAGCCTTCAGGGTGTAAAGAAAAAAGATATCTAATTATTCTTCATATGAGATTTTTAATAGCAGCATGTAATTATTTTAGTGCATTTATAGAGAGAAATGTTACGGTTGGCTAAAAGTACAGTACAAGGTGTGTATAGTAGGTGATGTGCATGCATCATCTCCACATATATAACCAAACTGATTTGAAGCTGTATGGCCAGCTTTCTCTTCCTCTTGTAGCCAGCAGTTTGAATTAAACAAGATTGTTGAAATAATAATTTCAATTCCAATATTCTAACCTAAGTTAGAGATAATTTGATGCTTTTTAAGTTTATCAGTACAACATGCAGTCTCCCTCTCATTTTCCAGATAAATTTTGTGTCTGCAATACTCCACCATTTTGTAGAAGGTAGAGTAATTGTAAGGTAATCTTTCTGTCTTTATCATTTTTAAGATGGCTAAGAATTTTTAGAAATATTATACATGATGCTGTGTAACCTCCCGGAACCAGTGCTGAAGATAAACTTTCCTTCCCAGGAAGCAATCTTCTGTGTGCTACAAAGACAGGAAATATTCCCAGAACTCCATTTGAAAGTTAATTGTATCCTTTCTTCTGTCCTTTCAGAAGACAACAAGTATTTTTAAGAATAGTCAGGTGTTTGGCCAATATTGTAATATAAAGAGAAGACTTAGACTTATGCAATTTTATCACTGATAATTCCACCTGTAGGAGGATTTCTGCATAGACACTGCTATAAATCGTTCTGACCTCTGATCTCAACATGCTGTGTCTCACTGGATATGATGGGTTGCACTGTTTTTCCTTCAAGGTTATTTGGAGACCTGTTTCTCCTATACAAGATCTTGTTTTCAATTGCTCAGAGCAGCATCAAATCTCAGTAGTGCAGACCAGTCCTTTCCAGGGACCAGGATACTTTAGAAGATCTTTGGACAAAAAGGCTTAACAATGGGGAAGCCTCCATAATTGTCACAATTCCCACTGACATGATAAATGCAGTCACTCTGAAGCCTAAACTGGCAAAACCAAACCAAACCAAACCAAACCAAACCAAACCAAACCAAACCAAACCAAACCAAACCAAACCAAACCACAAAAAACCAGCCGAACAAAAAAAACCCCCAGCAACAAAACCAAAACAAAACCAAACAAAAACCAAACAAAACGCCAAAAAACCAAAAAAAAAAAACCCCAACCACAAAAAAACCAAACCAAGCCAAAAAAAATCCACAAAAGGAACAAAACTCCACCTTTACAAGTTTTAAAGTCGGGGATTTATGCACTATTACATTTACACCCACAGGCAGATAACAGCAGTTTCAAGGCCTTAGGGAAATTACAAGCATTCCCACCAATGAACAGGTCAAAATGGAGAACTTTAAGAGGCTCACTGTTCATACACACTCCTGTGGTATTTGTTAGCCATGGATAGGTGGGGTTCTCCAAGCATTCACTATGTTCATGCTCCAAATTATTTTTATAAAGCAAAATCAAACATGCTTTGTATGAACACAGCACTGTTACAGGGATAGAAACACCAAATGTTAGTACCACTTTTAATAGAAATATCACCCATTCAGTCAAAAATTTGTAAGAATAATGGCTAAGATATTATAAAGATCATAAGCATCTTGTTAATTTGGCAGCTGAAGGGCATTTTAATGCATTCCACGTGTTCTCCCTTACTTTTAATTGTTTGATGAAGGCACATCATAGATTTTACTACTAAAAACTGTATTTTCTATTTCCCTTCAATTACCAGAGGCTGAGTAAAAATGTATAAACAGTGGTAATATTTCTATCCATTAGTCATGACTTGATAGAGGAGGATGAATGTGTTTTCCTACTTAAAATAGAAAGATGGCCAAGGTTGTCAGCAGGAACTTGATTGGTTTGCAAAAGAAACTTGCTCAATTTGTATGTTTATGAGACACACTGTCACAGTTCTGTGAGCTTAAAGAGAGATGCCCCATTGGAGTACACAGGCAAAGAAAATGTAAATATAAATGTACCATCAATGCAGAGAGATTCACATTCTTCAAAGACCACAATCTAAGAAATTTGAATGCTCTTCTCCGAAGTGTAGTAACAGTGTCAGTGCAGAGTATTACCAGAGAGATTTCTCATGGCAGTTTTAGATTGACTGACATCCTGAAATATTCTTTTTTTTTTTTACTCTTTGAGCTGAAACAATTTAAACCTTTCTTATTCTGGACATGATGAAAGGTACACAGAAGTTATTTTGGATGAGGAAATCTTTGTTCCAAAGGTTGGGAAACAAAATGAAACTGCAATGAAATACACTATTTCACATAGCCACTCTCATTTATTGCAGCACTCTAAGACAGCCATAACAATAACTCAAGCAAGGCTTGTTATGGACAAACCTCCACCCTTCCCTGTGACCTCTGCAGAACCTGAACAAGTCAAGGCTGCGGTGACTTATGCATCAGCAAATCTACTTCTGATTGATTCATTCTGGTTAAGCATGGGGACAAATGCAGAGGGAATGCGTGTGGTGGTGGGAAGTTGCACACCAGCGAATGCACTGTCAGATATCAGGCAGTGTGTGCCCGCACAGTCTGTGTGCCAAGGTGCTGGATGAACACTCTTTATCTGGAGTAGAAATATACAATATTAATACAGATCTTAAGTCCTTTTTATTCCTAAACCAGCATGCCTTGGCATATAAACACCAGTCCAGGCTTCTTATATTTCTGTTCACTCAGAAGTGATCTGTACAGATCAATAAGCCCTGCATAAGCAAGTGAGAAAAAAGTCTAAGCAAGTCTAAGCTTGTCAAGTGGAAAGTGCTGAAGGAAAAGTGCAAGTTACAAACAATTTCTCTTGATTTGCCTTTGAAACTCATCTTTAGTATGCTGAACTGAATCAGGGCAGAAAAGGTTCCTAAAACACGGTGGTACTAAATACTCAATATGAAAAGTAAACGCCAAGAAATTTCTTTGCATATCTCAGTGAAACTTCTAACCAATTAGTTGGACTGTACATGCTTGCAGCCAATTTAGATGTATTTCCAATTCAAAGAAACTTTTGGAAAATACACCAGAAACACAATTAAAATACAGTAGAGATACATAGGAAAAAAATAAGTAAATCACAATTAATTACCTTCTTACTCCTGGAATGCATATTGAAATCTAGAAACAATTGCTGTAGTTTAATTACTAATAGTTTAAGTTCTATGAATTTTCAATATTATGCTCACAGCAAACTCTTCTGATATTTTGCAGCAATAAAACCCAGTTACTTTAAACAATTTTGGGAAAGCTTCAAACTACTCATGACTAGAACAATGGTTTGGGCTGATTCTTGGATGAATGAAGATGGAGGTTGGTGAAATACTTATCACGGCTCATAAAAAGAGAATTGCTCTATTCATTTCTCTTAGCTGTACATGGAAGTGGAATCATCTCATTTTGTGAGGTGTGTTAATCACACACAGCAATACAAGAGATTCTGATTTGTTGTGATGTGAAACACACCAGCTGTGATCACTGCTCTGCTACTGTGGTTCTAAATTAGACATTGCACTGTACAGGTATTGCTCATTAATAAAACTACCACCAACAGCCAGACTGTACAAGGATAGTCCAGAATTTCTCTTGTGGAGGATAAAAAGCTTAGAAGGAGCATTACTACCCATTTAGGTGCCTAGAAGCAGATGGAACTGTCTTGCCATCTCATGAGATATTAGAATATTGACACCCAAAATCCTGTTGATAACATCTGTTAACCTAATTACAAAGAGTGTGCATCTGTAATAAATTAATTTCTAAATCAAATAGCTTCCAGCACATCTCTTACGACTCTTGATTTGAAAGGCTGACAACTCAGTTTTTTCAACCAAAATAACAAACAACAAAGCACCTTCTCACCTGCCAGAGATTTAAAAGTCTTAATAGATCAAACATCTATCCTTTTGTTAGGATACAAACTCTCCAACTTGTACACACATGACACCAAATATAATGACATCTACAAATATTTTCTTAAAACTAGTATTCAGACTTAAAGGTATTTGGACTCAGTTTGACTTTTCTTACCAATTTCTCTATTTTCTTTGTGAAACTGGCTCTCAGCTGAGTTTAGCAGTTGTTACTAATGATGCACATGTGTGTGAGAAGATAAATGGGCATGGTTAATTATGCAGTATCTGGTGAGATTAATGTTGTGTCTGTATTATCCACATGTATCATTGAGAAAGACAATTTTATACACGAGACCAGGCAATTGATTAAGATGAATCATCAGATCACTGAAGCTCATTTTACCAGTCATTACAATGGGCTCTGTCTGGCAATTTCAGCAATTTGGGTTAACATGAACCTCTTTCCTCAAGCTGTTTTGAGGGGGTAATTCAAGAGCAAAAAGGCTCAGTCTTTACTGTCAGATAGATGATGTTAGAGGGGGAAATTATCATTATAAACTATCTCCAGTGTACAGGTCATCTTTCATTTTACAACATTTCTTTTTGGGGTGAAGCAATTAAATGTCTCCACACTAGAGCAGGTAAGGCTATCACCTCCTGGCTAAATACAGTCTTACAGTTAAATTAATCTAGGTATAAAGAAGATTCATCAATATCATGAAAAAGACCTGGCAAACTTGCACTATTAGATTTACTACATCAGAGCTATTGCAGTGACTTTCATTCTAAATGAATGATTTGGTCTACAACACTATCAACAAGCCTTGCAATTCTCTCCTTTTAAAACATAGACTCAAAGGCATGCAGGGGTATGCACACTAGAAGCTAAAATTACAGGACACATGAAATTTTGCATTGCTTTAATACTTCTGTGTTGCTGGCTATTCAGTGTTGACCCCTATGTTTGCCAACAGTGATGAAGAAGCAGGCATTTTTAATTTATTTTTAAGCAGACCATTACAAATTGACAGTAACAGTCACATCTGATGTATTTTTAGAAATGGACCCAATTGGGTCCTGCACATCTGCCACAAATGTAGCAGGCAAACTTAATGGCATCTTTATTGCCCACAAGACAAAATGTTTGGATTAGGTTTTTATTTCTAGATTGAAATTAATCTGAACTCACTGGAGATTGAGCTTGCATTAAGAAAAAGATTGAAGAAGTCTGTCTTGCATCTGGAATGGAAGCTTTGTAATGACACTCAACTCTTGTGGGAATTTTTCCCACAATCTAGCACTATTCCCTGTAAGCTCTGTTTGCTGAATAAAAGGGTTTAACTCTTTCTGGAGAACATTCCATGTGTTTCTTCCTAGAAATCACTATCACCTAAGTGCTGTTGGAGTATACTGAAAGCCTAAGATGAGCCTGGAAATTTAAACTTGGTTGTATATCATGGGCACAGCAAGAATTCAGCAGAGAGAGGGATGTTAAGGGAATTGATGATGTATTACCTGACCTAGATAAAATGGTGACATTCTAAATGTCTGTGACATGTTTCTATTCAAAGGACCTTTACAAATTTAAGGGGATGGAAAAAAATAGATGTTTAAAAGACCAATATATTAAAAATTAGGCTGCATTGAAAACATTTTTTGAAGTGTTAGTGATTTTCATGTAGCGGGTTGTGTGCCATATTATAAAACCTTGAGGTTTTTACAATATCCCTTAAAGAGTAATATAAGCAGATGGATGTTTTAGTGGCAATCTCTTCTATGTGCATTTCCAATCAAATAAAAAAATGAAACCTCTCCTGGCCTGTGATGTTATAATGATACAGATAACTGAACTCTGCCATGACATAATAATTTAATAAAGTTTCCTATGAATTGTACTTTTAAAATGTACGGGAACAACTCCATCTACTACTTAGGGAGATTCCATTCATATTTCAAGTAACTAAAGCATAAGAGTGAATCATTACTTGGAACATTCTCACTGATGCATTTTTGTATAGATGCAAGAGAAAACAAAGAAAAAAAAATGTCTGGAGAAAGCACAATAAAATTCCATTTTTCTGTGAAATATACAGCCACTGTGGAATTAGACTGTGATCAAGCCATATATCTCTCAGAAACCCTGAAGAGTTTTTTCAGCACCTGAAGGTGTTCAGGCCATCACAGTGTCAGGGTCCCAACACGTTCTGGCTAAGTAAATTCTCCCAAAAGATGCCAGCACTTCCCCCAGTTCTCTGCTCTGTCCTGATTGCAATGTTCTCTCTGCTGGTGCTCTGTTCCTCCTCAACAATGGACAGCAAACCAAAATTTCAAACCCCAGGCACCAACAGATGCACCAAGCTGCCAATCACTCTTGAGCCAATTCAACACACATGCTTAAGCCTGACACCACTCTCCTTTATGACCATATTTGCTGTATGACTCAGCAGCATCAGTATGGTCTCCTGCATGGTGGGGACATTAGTTCACAGTTAGAGATAATCCACTTTGGCAGACAAGCTGTCCTTTTGTCATTTAAAAGTGATAATTAAATCCTGGTTTTGCTTACTGGCCGTGCAGGATGCTGTTACTCTTATGACCCTCTGGATACTGAATTTTTAGTGAAGAAAACAGCAAGGCAGCTCTCGGGGCTTCACACAGCATGAATTAAGAGGGTTGTGGTTTGGTTTTGCTGCTCCAACTGGCTTCTTTTTATCTTAGCTTCTACAGTCAGATTTGGGGGTTATTTTCCCATTATCTCACAAAGGTGTTATAAGGTTTAATAAAACAGAAATTGTAGAATATTTTAAGCCTGTTGTATGAAAAACACTGCAAACCATAAACACCACAAAAGCTGAGTATCAGCAGCTGAGACTCCCATTCTTAGCACTTGCTATGTTGAAGAAAGGCCAGCAGTACTCCTGATATTGCAACACTCCTCTCTTGCTGCAAGGATCATACTTTCTCCGCCAGCTTACCATTTCATGAGTATTTTGAATTCCTCTTTCTTTTCATGTACAATGCAACATTAATAATACTCTAAAATACTGACAGTCTAAAAGAGGTAAGCATGTCAAAAAGTTTGGCACTGGCTTATTGTCATCTGCTCTGAGCTAACATGATTCAGAATTACGTAAATGCAGTGACTGTGGAGAGATAGACACCCCTCTAAGCCTGCACTGAGAAAAACAAAACAAAGCAATATTATTGACATTAATTAGATCAGAAGCAAATTCATCTGTTGGTCATGATTTGAACATTTGAAGACCAAACTTGTGACAGCTCAGAGAAACCAATGATTTCCTTTCATTTCACTTTGACATTTCCTATTGAATTGCATAATTTCCTGTGTTGATCCATGTTTCAAGGAATAGTGGTCACCCAGACTGATGTTTCCTTGCCCCTGGAGAGGGGACACAAGAGTTACATGTTCTATAAAGGAAGACATCAGAACATTGAAATGCTTTTTAAATTACATTCCTTACTTTTCTGTAAATATATTTCTTTGACTGTGTATATCCTACAACATAAAGTACATTTATAGAATCCAAAGTGGCATACACCAGGATGTTTTTTTAAAAGGAAAATAAAGGATAAAAGCAGAGCACTACTTCTTAAGTATTTTGAACTTTCAGACATCACCAAAGATGGAAACATTTTTTTTCCACTCATTTTTCAAAGTATCAGACTGTGCTTTATTTTCTCTTGATAAAATGCTAAGTGCTGCACCTCATATATCTCCCTGCATATAGTTACACAACAGCTGTCAAAGGCTCTGTGCACCTCTGAAAAGGTGATGAAGCTCCACTTTTCCAAATGACCATTTGTTGCAAAAGACACTTCAATGTTTTCTATCTTTTTCTCTGTATGAAAGTCATTGTTGAGATACCAGCTATAAATAGACTTTGCTTTGTACACTAGGTGCTTTTCTCTCATCCTTTCTTCCTCTCTCTGAATCTGCCCACTGAATAAGCACTTTGCTGAAGCAATTCAGAAGTGCAGTGAAATCAAACATTCTCCTGCCTCTCTGTTTCTTTTAAAAATAGTGAGGGCCAGTTGCAATTTTTTAATGTTTCCATCTACTGAGATAAGCCACCAATCTTTTTCAAATATTTTCCTGTGTGACAGCTGATTGTCTCGATTTTGATGGTTTGAGTGTGAGTGTGAGTTGAAGTGTGAGTTTGAGGATTAAGATTGCTTAATTATAGTTTCATTCCTCTAAAAATTAATGCTAAAATTACATTTTTTATTTAAAAGAAAACCCCAAAACATGAGGCATCCTGGTAGTGATAAATATCACTCAAATAGGCCCTGACCCTGTTTGAATGGTTTTTAAGTCCAATAAAAAGACTCGTCATCTCCTGAGATCCCATTTTACTTTAGTAGTTTTTCCATTCCTTCACAAAAAGAAAAAAATAAAGTCATCATTCAGCAGACAAGACAGTGTCAAAACATGGAGAAAAGAGGTATTTCATGTCAAAATAGTGCAGGTAAACAAAAAGTAAAGTCTTCCACTCACCCTGAGAACAGCAGAAATCAAACTCAGTCAGACACTGCTGCTGCTACAGGAACCTTCCAGCAAAGAGGATTGAAGACTGCAAATCACCACTCACACACAGAGTTATGTCCTCTGAAATTTTAAAAGCTTAAGCTAAATATTGAAAGAACATCAGTTTAGAATATTCATGGGTCTGATAATGATATTTAAAGAGCTTCCCTCGTAGCAAGACATAAAAGCACATGATAGCTCCTGATACATTGCTGGCTGTAAAACAACTTTCATTACAATCCTTAGTATGTTTCCCACACAATGTGACTTGGAAAACTGATGGGCAACCTTAATCAAGTACACATCTACATCATTGAATATTTAATGCTAAAAACTAGGAGAGGCAAATCTTAGGTAGCAAAACTCATATAACATTAAACACTGTTAGACAAGACATTTTTCCTAGTTCTGCTGTTACAGATATTAAATGTGTGCCACTACATCCTGAAGACATGAGTTTAAGATCAGAGTAAACATTCCCCTTTTACCCCATTCATCTGTCTCCTATGACCACTCAGCTGGAAAATGCTACATTCTGGTATATTTTCTGAAGAACAAAAATACCTTATCTGGGCTTACTGCTTTTATTCAACACCCAGAACAATCTATGTCTATTCCTTTAAGCTCCTTTGGATGTGAAAAAATATGGTTACATAAATCTTTGTAATCCTGAGGGGAGGATAGCATGTAAAGAGTTTACTGGCATTAGGATTAAGTCTAGTGTATTACAGTGCAATCTTTAATCTCCTAAAATCTACCTCACCATTCCAAGCTGTTTTGTGAGAGTAGATGAAGCTTTGGAAATAGGACACAGCTGGCAAGAGTGATAGACAGAAACACTTAAAAAAAAGTAAAGAAAAAGAAAAGAAGGAATTGGTGAAACTGCTAATGGGCTGATTTAACACAGTGACATGCATAGCACTATTTTTATTAATTTAGAAATTACAGAAATTGGATTAAGTTCTTGTAAAACAAATTAGGAGGAAAAAAAACTCATCAAAGTTTGAAAACAGGGAAGACTTGAATGCGGACCAAAACCCCTCTAAAACCACGGTACAAGATACCAAAGTCTTGCTTGGTTCTGAGTTTCCTTGATCCAAACGAATATAAGAAATATTTCTTAGGTTTTTTGTTAAAAAGGACACAACTGCATGCTGAAATGGACTTTTGCTCTCTTTTGATGAAACTGAATGGAATGAAAACACTGCTGAAGTCATGTATTACTTGAGAGAAAAAACGTAGGAAAAGGTTATTATTAGGCATATTTCTAAAGAATGCTACAGTTCCCTTTGGACTTGTGATTTCCCATTCAGAGTTTCCCACTGAGGTACCTATGCCTCTGCTGAGTTTAAAGGTTCAAAAGGCCAAAAGCAGTGCAGCTGAGCAGGTAATGCACAGGCCTGACAGGATGAGATAGTGGAGCACTGATCCCCAGCTCTGCAGCCTCGGCTGAGGGATTTCATTGCATAACTCTCCACTTCCTTCGGCTCTGGCGAGTTCAGGAAAGTATATATACTTACAACAAAGTGTAAATATTTGCATAAGGGCTATTGTGACCAATGGTATTTAAATATGTGATTAAATGATAACTAAATTAGGCCTTGGATAGTAAATACAGATTACATGCTCATGCTGTGTTTGGAAAACACAAGTCTCCTTGCTCCTCCTCTGTGGCCGCAATCCCAAGGCACAGGAGCATCACACAATAAAACGAAAAAAAATGAAGCAAATTCTTCCACTTCTGTTCTGAAGTGATACTTAAATATTTACCTTGAAACCACTGTTTTGAAAAGTTACAAGTGTCAGTGCAACAAATCATTAGACACCAGCACAAACCTCTGTATCTACCTGGGACACTGCCAGCACAGCCTATTCTTTTCTTTCCACCCTCTCCTTTTCCTTTAAAATGGAGATGCCAACTTTTCTGTATCTCAGATTGTTCCATCTGCCTTGTCTAAGCTTTAAATATACTAAAGTTATGGCTAAAGATGGACCATAATGCACAGAAATACATTTATCTGATAAAGTTATGCAATTAATTCTGCATATAACTGATATTTATCAGCATTTCAACTGTTAGGTAAGTTAAGTTTTATGTATTTCCAGAGCTGAAGAGAAATATGAGCAGGAAATAATCATGGTACTGCAGAATCTAGAAGATAGTACAATAATAGCATTTCTTTCTTATTTAGCAGTTTATATTTCCAAAGCACCACACAATCATGAACAAATTAATCTAAGGCTTACACTGAATTTTACTGATAAGGACATTAAAAGCCTTTAGCAAATGTTTAATTGAAATAACTGCTGCACATTAATTCCAAGAAACTTGTTTTAGTATCCTAGAGATTTAGCAAACACCTAATGAGAATGAACTCAATATGCCCCAGTGCACAGAATTCTGTGTGTGCTCTTATGAGTCTCAACTACCAAGGAAATGCTTTGAAATGACATGTTAGAAGCAAAGGAAGGGCACATTAACAGAAAGAATCTAATGATACACTGTCCCATGGAGCATGAGCATAAACCACAGTCTTTAAGGCTGTCTTTTAGCTGACAGCACAGTTTTCCGTGGGGGAAAAAAATCACTTTGTCATTTCAGTAATTCTGAATTTGACTCTCAAATCCAAAGGTTTTTAAAGCAAAAGTGTGACTGTCACCCACTGTTCCCCTCTAAATCAGTAACTTAATTGTTATAACTCAGTAAAATCTGGCAAAGAATGCACTGTGATGAGCCCAAGGGTTTTGTTAGGAAATTTTTTTTCTAGGAAAAGCATCACTGCTTTTCTGCTGTCTCCTGATAGAAATCTGAATCCTTTGGGTTCCCCACAGAACACCATCATGAATGCAGTTTTTATTTTTAATTTGTTCTTGTCACACACTCATTTTTGACTAAAGCGTCTGGCATTTAACCAATTTGTCTCTCTCCCCAGTAAAAGTTATATGTAAAGAAAAAAAGGTGGGATTCCTCACATCCACACCTCAAACCACTTTCTGGGTTTCATTTGCAAACTTCTCGGGGTACACTGGATCCCATCGTCCAGATCACTAATGATGACATTAACCAGTGTCAGGCCCAATGCTGGTCCCTGGGGACCCCAGTAGTGACAGGTCGTCAGTTTGAGGAGCCCCTTCCCACCACATTCAGGGTGCCGATTGCCAGCCAGTTCCCCACCCATGGCACAGACCATTTGTCCAGGCTGTGACACATCAGCTTCTCAGTGAGGAGACTCTGGGAAGCTGTATTAAAAGCCTTGGAAAAATGCAGACAGATATGTTTATTGCTCAGCTCGCATCAACACATCAGTTACTCAGTCGTAGAAGGTGATCAGGCTTGTCAAGCATGATTTGCCCCAGTGAATCCATGCTGGTTTTTCCAATCATGTGCTTCATCTGACCTGTGATAGCCTCCAGGGTGATCTGTTCCATAATCTCCCCAGGGACTGAAGTAAAACTGATGGGCCAATAATGTCCCGAATATTCCTTTATGACTTTCTTGTAGATGGGTGTGGCAATAGCCTTCTTCCATCTTCTGAGACATCCCCTGACCTCCACAAGTACTCAGAGATTACAGAGAATGGCCTCCCAACGATGCCAGCCAGCTCCCTGAACTCTCTTGGGTGGATGTGTCAGGGCCCAGCAAGTTGCAGGGCTCAAGCTGCTGCAATAGTTCACGTACCAGCTCTTCCTGCACTGACAGTGAAGCTCCACCCTCTTTGGATCCTCTACCAGCCGAGGTTAGCTCATAACTTCATTACCATGCTTTAGACTTCTTGCTTACCCGGTTTCGGGGGACAATCAGCACTAGAGGATCTGGAACATTCTGAGAGAGGAAGAAAAGGGAAGGCAGTTGGCAGAGTAGGAACTGGAGAGTAGCAGAGCGAATGACCACTTTTATGGAAGGAAAGTGGAAGGGAAGTGTATTATATTCTTAGAGGAAGGTATCCTGCAGTTGCAAGCTTGAAGCTCTTTTGAGATCCACCTAAGTTTAGCCTACCTGTGCAATATTTTGCTAAATCTCTACCACATTCTCTTAATTATGTTTTTGCCAAAGTCTCTTCAGGAAAACATCTGCACTTTCATATGAAAAATAAAAAATTGACAATGTATTTTTCCTTTATGCAGATAACACACTGAATTTCAATTTAACATCAATTCCTCCTTGAATAAATGTACAGAAACAATGAGAAGTATGCCAAGAAAAGAAACAAAAACTGGAACTGCTTAGACAGTAAGTAAAATAAAAATTATACCTAACAGAACAGCAGACCTTACCAGGCAGATATGAAGTGGATTCATTCCTCTCAATGGATATTCAAATGCAAATGTTTGCCTTAGTTCTAAAGACATGAACATTTAAGTTACACTGCCTTGTATTATGTTGTTTCTGTCCTAAATGTTGTCAGAGAAAGTATTTGTCATCAATTCAAATGGAACTCAAATTTCTTTGAAATATTTTGCATATATGAAATTGACTGATTTCACTAAACAGAGTTTTAAAATCCATGAGTAATTTTATTTTCAACATTTTTATGAAAGGGGGAAAGGTAAAAAACTCATAATATATATTCACATTCATAAAACACTACACCTCAGGAGAGTTAAAACTGAATAAATTGTGAACAAATGTTGAATTGGGGGGTGGGGTTAAAGCAACTTCACATTAGGGAAATATCCTATGGTGCCTTTCATTATTGATTCTCTGTCAACATCATGTTAGTTCTTTTCTAAATTAGTTCTGTGGCTTGACCTTGAAAAGATTGTGATGCAGAGTCCACAGGTTCATTCTAATTGCTGTTTTTCCTGGTGGACTTAACCATGCCAACCTGTCACTCACCAAGACCATTTGTCTGTGAACAGACATAATTAAACACCTCAAATCCAATTTCTCTGATCCTTTCCACTATTAAAAAACCCACATGTGCTCCATAAGCTATGAAGAGTTTTCTAAAGGAAAAACTCTAGCATCCTCATCTGCATTATTCTCTGCTATTGAAGAAAGGCAGAATTCAAAAACCAAGATTATTAATCAGGATGGGAAAATAAAATAGTTCTAGAAACAAAGAATTTGTTAACTCCTAAACACACAGTAGAAGACTAAACAGTGATTCAAAGCACCTACACAACTTTTCCCTTTTCTTTTTTTCCCCTATCTCCTTCATATAAGATGTTCAACGTGCTGTACAGGCTTGACTTTTGTATATGGCTTTTAATTTATCTTCCTTCAGGTTTAAACAGGTAACTGCATTACTTTTTGTGAAAGAGGTAAGCATTTTCAGTTTCCTTTTTCATGATTTAAATATCCACCGCACTGGTAGAAACAGTGAAAGTGAAAATACCTCAAATATAAATGAGCAGTTTCATTAAAATTATTCACAAAGTGCTTTTGCTTTCTATTCTTAACAAACTTTCTTGCAATTTTAACTTTATTAAATTGTTTCCCAATTACATTTAGCCATATCTCGTCTTATAATTGCATTCCGAAGTATTTTACATTTTTAAAAAGAACAAATCTCAGTTTTGTAAAAGATTATTCTTCATTTCATAGGTATTCACTGCACCATCAAGTACAGTCTTCAATGTAGATTGCTGAGAGTTATAATTTAAAAGCATTTCTTAATAATTAATTTATGAATAATTAATATCTCTTACATTGAGAAATATCTAGAAAATGCCATTCCTATGAGAGCTTTCATGAAAGAAAAATTAGTGGTTATGGCTGGTTTTATTGTTGCAAGGTCTTTAATGCCTGGTGATGTAATTCTCTCTTCTTGCTCTCAGTTACATATTTTCCAGAATTTTATGGCTGCACAAAGGAGACCCAGTCTCTGCAGCCATGTTTGAAGAGGAGCTCCTACATGACAGATACTTAACTGGCTAAGCAGCATTTTACCACTCTAATTAAGGCTGCAGTAACATGCACTAGATAAATGCTCAGCCCAACCTCTAAATTTGAACTATACTATGAAAACATCTCTGAATTCACACCATTCCCAAGCACAGCAACAGCTTTAAATTTTATAGCTTTATCAATTTGGAGTTTGAGATTACAAAGTTTATGTCATAAAGACATTTAAAGAAGAAAGGCACTGAGGTTTCAGAATTACTTTGAGCTTCTAAAGCAGTGTTCAAATATTGCCTCAATGGGTTCTGTCATTAGAATTTAGATCCTCCATGCTATAAAAACCTAGAGGCTTATTCTCATGTTTGGTGCAACAAATTACGTGAGCTGCCTTAAAATACAATGGTAATCAATCTAGGAAAGGCACACATATCCAGAACAGTGCATGTGTCTAATCTGTGTACTGCCAGGCTTGGTAATTCTCTTCTGTTGAGTTTGTATCACCTCCAAGAAATATGAAGTTAACACGACAGTGTCAAACACAGCAAACTAATGTAACATGATTGATCTCTGGTGTCAGGACAGCCAGACTCATCCCTGTGTCATTCCTAGGGCCAGAGAGACATTCCCTTTAACACTCAATAACATATTGTATCTCTACAGCTGCTATAATATCTGCCTCATCCGAATGCATACATCAGCTTTTTATAATACTGGTAAATCTTCCTGCATACAAAGGTTTTATTAACCCTACATGTTACTGGGATTGGAAGAGGAAAAAAAAATATATTTGATCTTCTCAGTACAATCTTTTATATGAATGAAAACCACTGCCTGAAATAAGGGAGCAGAAGCACCCAAATCAACCAAGATTCAAAGTACTATTGGCGGTGATGGCTCTGCTGGGCACATGCAATGCAGTTTATCTGATACTGAGAAGGACTGAACACTCACATATCAGATATGCTCTCTTGGCAGAGAGACACGTCCCTGAATTTGAAGGCTAAAAATATCTATGCTGAAACCATCAGTCCATTCTCTCTTGTGGTGACTATCACTCTTACTATTCATTTCTCCTATTCTTTAAATTCTATTTTACATCACACCAATAGACATGTGAGCAGCATCACTGATATAAATGGAATTAATCAGTATTCAGCCTGATATGCTTGGCAACAGTACTTTATTTTTTGAACTGTTCTAGTTTATTAGGCTTCCAAGCATCAGTTCTCATTTGGAGGGAAATATAATAATGAGAGCAGAATCTTAAAAATTGTATCTGTTTGTCAAGACTTACAAACCAGATATGTGCTGTAACAGTGCTCCCATCCTGCATAATAATTTAAAAAAAAAACAAACTCCCTGAGTCAGAGCATTTGTCCTTGTGGCTGCTGTGTGTCCCTGACATGGTCAGTGGGTGAAGCTGTCCCAGGAGCAGAGAAGCCTGGCTGCTTTCTGTGACCCACTCCCCCTGCACTGGCCCAGAATCCACAACTGTAGGACTGGGGTTATTAGTGGATACAAATTGTCTCAGTGCTTTCAGCACTTTCAGGGATGAAAAAACCCCATTTAATACCAGCCAAAGAGTCAGACACTGTATTGGTCTGTTATTTGTACTCATTATAACTCTTGTTCGGCCAGTGTTAGTTCTTTACAGACATTCAGAGATCTCCTGTCTTGCACACAGAGGACACTCCACAGCACAGCCCAAAAAGTGCTGTTACAGCTTGGTTGGAGATGCCCAAACCATGATCATTCGTGCTGAGGATGTGGGTGATGAGCTGCCTGTGAGCACTGTGGAAGGCTCAGGTAACCCACACGTGCTGAACCCCAGTGGTGCCTGGCACAGCGAGTGGCAGCTGGTTTAGGGAGAGCCAAACAAAACTCTGCTTTCAGGAGGAGATTTACTAATGTGATAGTTTTTGTTCTCACACGTTGCTGCCACAGCTGGTGCTCAGCAATTACCTCCTTTACCTTATAATTCCATGCATTTTAAGCCCATCCTGACTCAGAAGATTCATTGCTTCTCTTTCAGACTTAGCATTAAAAATGAAAAAAAAAAGCAGTATAATATTTGAACATATCAAAACAGCAAAGACAGGAGAGAAAAATCAATTTATAGATAAATTAAGATCAATTCAGTAAGTGGGAGGTCTCAAGCTTGCCAAACCAATAACAAGTTCCAGTTCAAGACCTTTTGTTCTGTAATTGCACTTGGAAGCTTTTTCTGATTACTCAAATAGACATGAGCACAACTTAAACACCCTAGTTTATGGTTTTCACAGGAGCAATAAGTCCTATACTTAAGATCTTTTGTCCCCCAGAACAAGGACTGAGAGGTCAAGTTTTCTGAATTGCTTCTGGTTTTTATGCTACCCCTTGAGAAGAATTAGAGTTGGCTTTTTCTGTAATGCTAAAGATGATGAGAAATAAACTTTGCATACATATTTGTATATAAAATATTTATTTTCTCTTGAATTTGAATCTGTTTCTTCTATTAATAATCCATTATGAAAGATACAAATGTAATTGAAGCAGAAATCTCCTTAGAGTACATTATACTTTGTTTACTAAGGTTTTAGGATTCTTTAGATTATGAAAGTTTTATGTGGAAAATGAAATAATTTCATATGGCGTTTTCAGAAGCACTTTCGTTTCTTTACACAATTAAAAAAAATATATTTTAGGGTTTACTTTTGCTGAAGTCCTAATGCTTATGACAGAGATTTCTAGATTAGATAATAGCACAGGATTGTTGTTATTACTCTTCCATTCTGTGTAAAAACCACAATCTATTTTTGAAAGTTTGAAAAACTGTAGGATGAAATTTATCGTGATCAAAGCTGAAAAGTAGCATTACATGTGACTCAATAAACCAGTGTTAAAAGAAGGCAGAATCAACCCTGAGCAAAACAGTAAATTTCACGTAGGCTCAAAAAATTCCCATTTCAGCAATGATGCTCATCTGTGTTATTGCTTGTTAAAAGAGTTACACAAACACAGCACAGCCAGACCTGCTGTATTTCCTTCTGAGCCTTACCAAATTACCAACACAGATTATTCTCTGTACACATGCAGCAGCAGACTGCCTTTTTTTCTTTTTTTAAATACCAGGCTTTTGGTCCTTTATCCTTAAAATAAATATGAGAAGAAGGATCTTAGATGTCTTATCAATAAGTCCCTATGGTTTTCCAAGGCATAATGACTCAGAGTTTCAGAAGATGGGACTTGTGACATATTTCAAACACTAGAGAGTGAAGTGCAGCAACTTCTACTACTTCACAAGTTATCAGAAAATGTAGTGGCAAATTCTGTTGCTCTACAAACTACATCTTTGTCTTAAGAACACTTTTAAAAGATTGCAGATGCAACCTTTGTACATGGAAATGGCAAGTGGTTAAACTGCTGTTTATAAAATGTCACACCACTCTTAATCCCCCAATCTTCAAAGTATTAGGATTTGGTCTCTACTGCAAATAGTACAGGTCAATTTTTTCTTTGGCGTGTGGCTACAAACAGTTGGAGGTTATGTGCCAAGACCCAAAATGTACATTTTTTTTCTGCTTCCAAACAGTGTGAATTGACATCATTTGTCTGAATACTGAGGTGGTACAATCAGTACTGCAGTGTTACAAGAGTCAAATGTGGCTGAATTCACAGAAGACTCTCATCTACCATTTCTCATTATCCCCAGCAAGTCCTATAAACAGTCTGCTGTTAGAAGGTGCTTACTGAAACAATATCAAGCACAGGTAGCATGTCTCCTGAATAAAAATAACTTTCTTGTAGAGATTGTAAATAACTTTTTTTTTCAAGAGAAACTAAGCAAACATGCACTTAGGCTGTTGGTCAGCCCACTTTAGCAATCAATGATCTTACTTCAAAATAAATCAGCATGACTTCTTTTTCTTTTTAAATAGTCTTACCCCACAATCCCCCAGAATTTTCTGAGAAAAATCAGTGAAAATAAACTAAATAAACCTAATGAGTACAGGGGAGAGATGGTTAACACAGCTAGCTCTGATTTCCATGAAGTATTCAACTAGGTCCAATCACTAAAGGGTCTTAAATTAAGCTGACATAATGTAAGAGGGAAGGTCCTCACAGGGATAGCTAACTAAAAGATCAGAAAATAGAGCTGCAATAAATAGTCCATTTTCTCAGTGAAGGGAAGGTACAAGTGGAATCCCAGAGGGATCTTTGCTAAGGCCTCAGCTGCTCAACATATTCAGGAATGATCAGGAAAAGAGAATGGAAAGGAGATTGAGTTTGCTACTGAAGACAACTTTTTCAGAGGAAGAAAACCAATAGTGGACTGAAAAAAAAAGTTGCAGAAAGACTCCTTGGCACTGAGTGATTGAGGATAAAATGACAGATGACATTCAAACCAAACAAATGTAAAGTAATGAACTTGCCAAAAAAAAACAAAAACAAAAACCCAACCAGAAAAACAACCAGCCAAACAAAAAAACCCCAAAGAGTTTTCACTTTATGTACCCAGGAATTGATTCTGAGACAGCTACTGCCAGAGGCAACAGAGATCTTAGGTTAAAATCATAGCCTTATGAACATATAAGTTCAGTAGCTTCAGAATTATAATCACAGGCAAACCTCACAAAATGTAATGCAACTGGGTAAAGTTTGCATTGTGTCCACATTGTGATTGTTATGTGGAATGCTGGTGTTTTCATCTGAGAAAAAGCATTTTAGAAGAATTTGAAATTGACAAAAATTATTAAAGATAACCAAGTAACTTCCATAGAAAGAAGATATTTACAGACTAGCACTCCCAAACTAGGAAAACCTCAAAGAAGAGCCAACTAAAAATCATGAAAAAGATAAAAGAAAAATCAGTTAGCTGCCTCTTCCATTGCAATAACAAGAAACTCTCAAATACAAGTTCACAGGTGGAGGTTCAAATCAAAATCAGGTAGGCACCTCTTCACTTAATGCAAAGATGTACTGTGGAACTCCCTGACATAAGAGGTACAATGAATGCTATAAACTGGCATGAATTCACAAACTTTGGAAAATATTAATAAAATAAAAATCTTACAGGCCCTTAAAACCAAAAAGCCTGTCCTGGACTCAGGTAGTCCTTTTTTCTCAGAAACCATGAAAGCATCCATCAGAATTAGCACAAAGTGCCATCTTCTCACGTGCACTCATTGTTACCCGTGCCTGAGCTGCAGAAGCAGATGGGGCCTTATTCACCTGTTGTGAATATTTCCCTGGGCTCCACAGACAGAATGCCATTAGCCACAACAGTCACCACGTTCCATAAAGCACTGCAGTGCCAAAATCCCAAGGGTAACACTTTCAAAATCCTCTCTCAGCTGGGCTAATTCAGAGTGTGCAATGCTAACCAGGCAGTCTTTCTTTCTTCAGCAATTTTCCTTAGCTCTGAGTTTTAAAAGACATTTCTAGAAACAAGCATGTTCATTTTGGAGAACAGATTTCCATTCTGGTG
>VZTH01016530.1:1383787-1394948 GCA_013397815.1 Aleadryas rufinucha | reverse complement strand
GGGTTGTTTTTCTTGTTTTTAATTCAAGACAAAATCACATAATTGTTTATGTGATTTTAATCTTTTAATTTATTTTAATAAATGTGTTAAAATCACTTAATGGGTTTAGGTTTGCTTATTCTAATATTGAGAATTTGATGATCTATCCTACTGTATTTTAAACAGCCTGTTCTCTTTACTGAAAAGGGTTATGCTATGATAAACAGGAATGCAGGACAATTTTGGTCATCCATCTGTGTGCTGATCAGCTAAGACAACTTCACAGAATAAGCAACTGTTGGTTGTGAGGATCCAAAAATAATAACTGAAGCTGAACATTTTGAGTAATGGGTGAATGTAACTCAGTAAATATTGAGTTATATATTTTTCCTCATCTCCCATTGCATGATTATTAAACTAAAATAATTTTTTTAAAAAAAATCCACACCCTCTCAAAAATTAGCTGTGGCATTTTAATGCTGTGGTTTGCAAAAATGTGCTGATAACATCCTTCAACTTTGGTTGGATGGTATTGTTTTAAAGGAGCCAAAAACATTCAGCCTAGTTCAGAATAGGAAAAAATCTCCCCTCCACAGTCTATGAATTATAATTCTTTCTGTTCATCATATCATTGAACATCTAGATTCTTGATTTTAGACTCCAGGCAATGGCTATTCAATTGTTTGTAGTAACAAAAATTGTTTGTAGTTCCCTCCACTGATTTTACAACAGCACATTNACCCAACCAGAAAAACAACCAGCCAAACAAAAAAACCCCAAAGAGTTTTCACTTTATGTACCCAGGAATTGATTCTGAGACAGCTACTGCCAGAGGCAACAGAGATCTTAGGTTAAAATCATAGCCTTATGAATATATAAGTTCAGTAGCTTCAGAATTATAATCACAGGCAAACCTCACAAAATGTAATGCAACTGGGTAAAGTTTGCATTGTGTCCTTATTGTCATTGTTACGTGGAATGCTGGTGTTTTCATCTGAGAAAAAGCATTTTAGAAGAATTTGAAATTGACAAAAATTATTAAAGATAACCAAGTAACTTCCATAGAAAGAAGATATTTACAGACTAGCACTCCCAAACTAGGAAAACCTCAAAGAAGAGCCAACTAAAAATCATGAAAAAGATAAAAGAAAAATCAGTTAGCTGCCTCTTCCATTGCAATAACAAGAAACTCTCAAATACAAGTTCACAGGTGGAGGTTCAAATCAAAATCAGGTAGGCACCTCTTCACTTAATGCAAAGATGTACTGTGGAACTCCCTGACATAAGAGGTACAATGAATGCTATAAACTGGCATGAATTCACAAACTTTGGAAAATATTAATAAAATAAAAATCTTACAGGCCCTTAAAACCAAAAAGCCTGTCCTGGACTCAGGTAGTCCTTTTTTCTCAGAAACCATGAAAGCATCCATCAGAATTAGCACAAAGTGCCATCTTCTCACGTGCACTCATTGTTACCCGTGCCTGAGCTGCAGAAGCAGATGGGGCCTTATTCACCTGTTGTGAATATTTCCCTGGGCTCCACAGACAGAATGCCATTAGCCACAACAGTCACCACGTTCCATAAAGCACTGCAGTGCCAAAATCCCAAGGGTAACACTTTCAAAATCCTCTCTCAGCTGGGCTAATTCAGAGTGTGCAATGCTAACCAGGCAGTCTTTCTTTCTTCAGCAATTTTCCTTAGCTCTGAGTTTTAAAAGACATTTCTAGAAACAAGCATGTTCATTTTGGAGAACAGATTTCCATTCTGGTGACAAAAAGAATTTCAAATGAGAAGGAAATAATGATATGCATATTAATAATTTCACAGTTATCAGTAGGTTCAAAAGTCCTTTATAAGGGAAAAGAAGATTAATAATCTGTTCTGCAGAGCAGGAATAAATGGCAGAGCAAGTGGCACATAAACCCAGTCTCAAATGCTGGTTCAGTGTTCTGTAAATTGAGCAATGCAGTCTCCTTGGATATACAGGAAAACTTCAGTGAGAGTTAGAACAGAGATTTTATTCCATACATTATAATAAAAGGTGGTTTTTTTCTCTATTCAAAATGATTTATCCTCCAGTCTTACAGCTAGTTTGAATTGCAAGAAATGTGCCGTAAAAATCTGAAACATATTGTAAAAAACTAGAAGAAAAAATAAGAAAGCTGCATCTCAGTTCACCTATGCTACTAATTATAATAAATTCAAGAGTTTTAAATAACAATTCCTAGCAAATTTTAAGTTCCTGTTTACGAAAGTGCTGTGGGGTTTTCTTCTTTCTTCATGAGTTGTACTCAAAACATTTATCTGTCTTCCTGTTTTAGGAACAGAAAACAAAGGCTACAGTCTCACAAAATAAAAGTGTGTTTGAAGATTGAGCTACACATTCTGTAAAAGGTTTTTAAAATCTTATCAAATGCATTTTGTTTTTTGGAGTCCTGTTTTGAACTGCTACCCATGACCTAGAACTAAAATCTGTAAAACAGTTAACAGGGNTTATTAAACTAAAATAATTTTTTTAAAAAAAATCCACACCCTCTCAAAAATTAGCTGTGGCATTTTAATGCTGTGGTTTGCAAAAATGTGCTGATAACATCCTTCAACTTTGGTTGGATGGTATTGTTTTAAAGGAGCCAAAAACATTCAGCCTAGTTCAGAATAGGAAAAAATCTCCCCTCCACAGTCTATGAATTATAATTCTTTCTGTTCATCATATCATTGAACATCTAGATTCTTGATTTTAGACTCCAGGCAATGGCTATTCAATTGTTTGTAGTAACAAAAATTGTTTGTAGTTCCCTCCACTGATTTTACAACAGCACATTCAATAACTGGTATACTTAAAGCGCTGAACAAAAACATCGCAAATTTTGCATCAAAGTCATGTTAGGGATAACATAAAAGTAATGGAATATATAATGAGAAATGAGCTGAAATTCAAATATTTATCACCCAAATGCCTCTGGCTATGCAACGCACACCCCAATGCAACAAGGCTGTAGGAACAGTAGGGGAACAGGCAATGAAATTGTAATGTTTAAAGACCGGAATCTTCAAAGCAACAGCAAAGCAATAGCAACAGCAAAAAAATAACATGGGGAGCTAAGCACAAACACCTGAGATGCCAAAATGCTTTCTTAACTTTGTAAGCAGCACAAAGTCCTGGGTAATCCCAACAAGGAGCTCATTACCATGCAGGCTGTGCTTAGATCAGTCAAACCTCCCTAAGCCTTGTTCACTGATCATCTCTGAGCTGTGATGATTCACTTTAAAGATCAAAGTGAGCAGCTGCTTGAAGGAGCTCCAACTAAGTCCATTAACATTCCTCCTCCTGAGACTGTCTTCTTGTACAAAGCTCAAAATGCGGCCAGAACCATCACGCATTCAGAGGATCAACAGGTTAGAAATGTATGGCAGTGAGATCACTGTTCTGGGCTTACAAACACGGGTAAGGAAGGAGATGGATACTGCTCTCATGTCAACTCATTTAACCTTAGATGAAGGTTCCAGACAATTTGAAAACAGATGGTGATGTCAGAATTTTGCAGTGCAAGAAGAATTTATTGCATTGCTAACAGGAGCTTAAATTTTACATTCAAATCCTCATGATAATTGTTTTGGGAATGTACTCTACCTTTCTGGTGCTGTGTTGCCTTCATTGGCATTAATTTGTGTTTTCCCCTGAAACAAAAAGCTGAGTGCAGGTAAAAGATTAGAGGGGACAGAATTAGCATTCCTTTACTGGCATTAACCCTGCCCTCATTTATTTAGGGATGAAGCTCTATGGTTTAACAAACACAGGCACCAACAGGATAATGAGTAGATGCATGCTCTGATATTTACTGTACAAAATTCAAATTGTGAGCTATAGATGTCATAATTAATTTTGCTGTGGGTTTTTCTAGAGTGCTCATCACTGTTGTATTTAAATTATTCTTCAAAACAAAAATAATTAGACTCCACAATGCTCCTTAAGGACGATTAGGGCTGAAAATCTCAATGCAGTGAGTATTATAGTACCATACAGCCAAAACGATACATGAAAAATTTCTGATGTTTTGTTGGGGTTTTTTTTAACCTCTGGATTCTAGATTTGGGCCAGAGAATTATCTTTAAAGGAAATGGAAGCTTTAGATCCACTTCATGATCTTCTGCCTCTTGACTACACTGTTACTGACAGAAGGATTGTCTTTTTTAAAATTTCCAAGTTGGCAATAAAGATTCATTTTGACTGTGAACTATTTTATTTCTCAAAGTAGGGAACATGGCACTTATTCTAAAAGAATATGATATTAATGAGAGTATTTGACTTTAAAAAGTAAAAATCTGTGGGATTTAAATAATGTAGCCAACTGATTTGAGAACATCTGAATTAATATTGGTGATAAATTATTTCACAGTAAAATTATTCATACTCAGCAGGAAATTAAGTTGTCATAATATGATAGTGTTAAAGAAAGCATATCTCTAATCTACGCCTACATATGTTGTATGAAATCACTGAATAGTGGCTTCTCATGGTCTTATCTCAAACATATTCCACTCTATACATGGAATAAAGTCATGTTGCTTATTTAGTACAAGTTACTGACTTCATCAACTTTATATTAAAGTCCTACCTCCCTCAATAAGTGAAGAGTCAAGGAGTTCTAGAATAGTTGCTCAGTGATAGCATTTTTACAGAACACTTAAAGTAAGAGAAGAAAATGTTAGCAATATTAGAATATTTTTTATTCAACTTCTGGGAGACATAATTCTAAAGAACTAGTACAATAAAGTCCAACATTCCCAAATTGCCAGGAAAAATAATGCCTGGACTGTGTAAGTCCCAATTTAAATTTGTATGTCTGTTCTGTGCACTGCCTAATTTAAAAATCTATTCTGTGCATTTGAAATTAATGAACTTGCTCTTTACAAAGTTGTCATTATATGTATCTATAATACAACTTTTCCTAACACGTAATTTTGCTAAGGAAACGAATGCACTGAAAGGCAAAATTCACAAAGTACTGAAGACGATGTGGGAGTTCTTATGCTTCATAATTCAGGTGTTTAGCAAATGGCATTTTCCTCCTGAAGAAAAAAGTCAAATTAAATTGTGATTTGGAAGAGGTGTATGACAGAATTTTGGTTTTGTTTTTCAGTCCTTGATGTAACAATTTAACATGGTCCTGATCTTGTTATTTTCTTCCTAATGACTAAAGCCCTCACTAAAAATACAATAAGGCATGAAGAACTTTTAGCTTAAGGCATCTGTTAGTCAATTGGTGTTGATTTACTAGGTAAAAAAAATATTTGTATCTTATAAACAGCTCTTGAGTGAGCAAAGTCATCATTATGATTAAATTTGACCTTCACTGCTTGAACTTCAGGAAAAATAGTCACAATTCAGAGAGTTAATTAAAAATACACAATGCTACAGAAAATTGAAAACTCTCTGAAAATAAAGAGAGAAATTTTTATTTAGTAAGTAAAGCTCCAGGTGCAGCTGTTTCTTAGGGGAAAAAAAAAAAAAAAAGACTTTTTTTGAAATATCCCTGCTGTTATAATTATAGTAATTATTATTATTCTGCAATTTCCCAAATTTGCCAGTCTCTTGAATACTATGGTATAAACCTAATGTTAAAATTGCATCTGTTGATAAAGCAGATGTTCCATAGATTGGCCTGAAGTGTAAGGTGGTATTTTGCAAATCTGGCAGGTTTTTCCTGATATTAAAATCAGTGTATGTATACACACACATAAAGCCATATAGTTTGTGTATGTCCCCCTTGAAATATAACTGCCAAGTCTAATGTAGACCCCAAAGCAACACTAAAATAGCTGGTTCTATTTCTTTTAACGGATTTAAAAGATATTAGTAGAATTATCTATTTGCCTATTTGGGGAGGCTTCTGATTGTTTTATCATGTTGTAACTTTAGCATTCACTGCTTATAACAAACAGACAGAAGAGCTACAGCCAAAGGGCTTAGTCAGAACTGGGATCTCAATAATGTTAGTCACTAAATAAACCAGAGACGGTGCCTGTCCTGGAAATTGATACCTGCACATACATCGTGTGCATTCTATCAAAGTGTGGTGTGCTCTCAGGACTCTAACGAGGGAGTAAACAACCGAGGGTCAGATCAGAGGGCTGCAACAGTCTGCTCTTTAGAGGGAAAAGAAGGGTTGGGCTGGGGTCTTTAGACAAATAAGCTGTTCCAAAAAGCCATTTCCCAGCTTATTGTCACAAAGGTCTTCTATTGATCACAGCAAAGCAACACTGTGATTGATCCATTATGTCTGTACTATTTCCAATATGCTCATAAACGAAAAGTCTAGATACCGTTTATGAGGAAGATAATGGGACAGCATGCTTGAGCCTAAGTTACTAAGTACATGAAATTTTATAAAACAGAGTNATGGCTGGGGTCTTTAGACAAATAAGCTGTTCCAAAAAGCCATTTCCCAGCTTATTGTCACAAAGGTCTTCTATTGATCACAGCAAAGCAACACTGTGATTGATCCATTATGTCTGTACTATTTCCAATATGCTCATAAACGAAAAGTCTAGATACCGTTTATGAGGAAGATAACGGGACAGCATGCTTGAGCCTAAGTTACTAAGTACATGAAATTTTATAAAACAGAGTCCAACTTCTTTACATCTACTAGTTTCACTGCAAAGCAGACTATTTAAATACCATTGCACGTTAAAATACTGCTTGATGAACCTATCAGTATATACACTTCTCCATTGAACCATACTGATTTTATACATGTTTTTATCCCAGCCTTAGGACTATAGCAGCTGCCATATTTATCACCCCAGTGTTCAATGCTGCCTTCTGTTATTTCAAGTCTTACCTCCTTTCCTATCAGGCTATGTTCCAGGTTCTATATTTATGCTTGTCCTTGATCTTCACGGTGTCAACTGTGAGGCCTTTATCGCTCCTTAGAATTCAGCTTTCCTGTTGACACGTTCTATGAAAACACACAATCTTTTCTCTAAATAAAATCAGTCTTTGCCTGATGGAGCTTAGCACATTAGCATATAACCCAACAAAAAATGGACATTTGGCAGAGAAAGGAAAACAGAAAAGGCCACCGTTAAACTGGTGCTAGCCAAGACAACAGAATAATTTCTACATTGTGTAGTCAGCACCAAAGCAGCTGCTTTAGTCTTTTACACCTTGTGGATTCGGTACTGAATTCTCTGAAAATTCTCTGAAACTGATGTACACACACACTTGTCTGCCTTTCTGCTACTGTGAATGACTTCATTGAGAAAGTCATGAACATCCTGGTAGGACTGCCACGTCACATGCAGCCAGAAGACAGGACAAAGCATCTCCATCAGCAGTGTTAGCCTGATGTCTTTCTCAGAACCTCCAGTTTTTTTGATACTTTGGGCACCAAGTTTAAGAAAATTAATTTTACATTGAAAAGCCATCTTGTTAAGTGAAAAGAAGCAATACAGGAAAAGAAGAATAAAAATTAGCTAATATTTGCCAACATTACTGATTAAGAGGACACAGAAAATTAAGTAGTGATGAAAGTATCATTATCTAGAATTGTTTCTGAAGCAATGGCAATGTATTTTTGTTGCTGATGCCCCATTTGTCGGGTGTGTGCAGTGTGCTCATGCACCTACCATCATTAATGCACACTTGGAACAGGAAAAAGCAACATCTAAATCAATAAACCATAGGTACAGCATGGCTTTAGTTTCAATGGTAAGGGACAAGGCAGCCAGAGCTTCATATAAGTTATGTGAAATTATATATGGCTTCAGACACTACCAATCAGCCACTGAATGAGACATCCTTTTATTTCTGTCACTCTATTGACCCAAAATCCACCCTTATAAACACACTTTAAGCAGAGTGTAGAAAAAGACACTAAAGGAGGGAGAGATGAACTGTGCAGAGAAAACAAATAAAACTGAAGTCAATATGGAGCAGAATTGTCTGCAGTTTCACCATAATTTGACTTTTTTTATTGAATGAAGTACTCCCTGTAATTTGAGGTCAGTTATTGCAACTCTATACTCACTCTTGAAGGAGTTACAGAATTGACAGGAATTATGGTCATACTCAATTCTCCCCTGAAGCAAATTCCTTCACTTCTAAAATTAAATCTAGAGCCAAACCCCCACTTTTCTGCAGCATTAGTTTCATTTCATTATGTCTTCTTTTATTTTGCTATGTCTTTTTTTCCCCAGTAAAATTTTATCTGTTCAAAAGTAAAATTAACTAAAACTCAAACATTTTTTTTTTTTTCCCCCCCACGAACCAGATATGAAAAGGGCTGCAAATATTTGTTTTATCCAAGGATAAACTCTTGAAACTGGGAAAAAATCTAAAATTTTTTCTGCACCATTAAGTCAATTTACAGAGATTTCCAGCTGCACTCTGTGGCATCAATGACCTTTCCAGGGAAAGTGATGTATATATTTTCAGTATGTTTATTTTTCTTGTAAAACAGAAACATCAGTCCATTCACCCAGCACAAATTATAGTTCTCATGACAGAAGGCTGTCCCAGTCCAAAATAGATTGCAGAGGTGTACAGACAGAAAGGAAAAAAGAGCATCTAACTCGTGGAGAATTCTCTCCCAAGGAGCAATGGGCAGTGCCTAGACATCAATATGATATTACTAAAATGGCTGGAACAAAGGTCAGCTGTGGAAATTACACTAACTCAAAACCCAATCCTTTTGTGGCACCTTTCCTATTTAGAATTTAGAATAAAACCAAAATATGTGTGTTGGGGTGCATTGGGCCACTAGAGGCTTGCCCTCGGCTCCTAACGCCCTGCCCATCAAATGGGAGGACGAATTGGAGAGTGAAGGATCCTCAGAGGGCGAGACCCAGGTCTGAAGCCGCCACCTCTCTCTCTAGAAGGTTCTGTTAAGTTTTGTTCCCCATTAGTTGTTGTGGGTTAACCCCTCCTCTGTAGGTCTCCCATTGGTTGTATGTGTTTCGGGTCCTCCCATTATCTATCTGTCTATCGAACATGGTTCGGTTCTGCCTTCCCTAAAAAGACCGTGTAACCCTGGACCCTCCGGCCATTTTCCTACCTCGCCTTTCGGAGCAATAAACTCAGGAAGTCTTGGAAGTGGCTCTCTCCCTCTTCTCTTTCGCCTCCGGGGATCCTGGGAGACCTGAACACCAGGGTCACCTCGCCTACGGCGCACCCTGCTTATACCGAGCCGGTGCTGCCCGAACACGCGGCCGCCGAGACACAGCACGGACACTGCGTGTCTGCGGGAAGGACACTGCTGCCTCGCCTGGGATTGCCGCCCAGCCAGGCTGACCCCTTCCAGGGCAGTGTCATATGTGTACTTCATCAACAATGAATCTTGAGATTACTTCCAAACTCTGTAAGCAAAGAATTGCTTCTTTGAATGTTCACCTAGACTCCTGAATCTAATTATCAGTTCGTCTTCACGCTGCTCAGCTTAATTTTTAATACATTCCTCAGAAGTCAGTTAAGAGGAACTCTACAGCATTGGTAAAAATAAAAAAAAAATTAAAAAAAAAAAAAAGAAAGAAAGAAAGAAAGAAAAATATACCCGGAAAGTGAATCTTTAGTTAATAATTTTGCTAGTATTATAAACTTGGTTCTGAAAGAAGTCATTCCTTTGGTTTAGAAAGACTTACTTATTGACCTATGAGACCAAACCAGTTTTCTCACAACATATTTTGAGTAGGTAGTCTTTGCTCACGATGACTTGTATGCATACACATAATCTGCATATTAAATCTTATTCAGAAGTAACTTTTAACAATGTGAGTTCTGTACAAACCAGTTTACAAGGAACAAACGATTGATTAAATTCTTAGCTCTAATAATTCACTGCTGTTTTTTGTCTACATTTTTCTCAGACTTTAATCTGATACCATACCTGAGACCAGGAGATTCATAGCAAAATCTTGCTGCAGTTGCTTCTTTTAAACTCACCTAATTATTAACTTGAAAATTCTTCCTTTTGTGAAGACTCAGTGAAGCCTCTCTCCATATCCTGCAAGCTCAGTTGAAGACTGTGGCAGGGCTATGCTGCTGTAAAGAAGATGACAGATGAAGACAATTTTATTCAAATCTGAAAGATAAGGTGGACTTGCAACAGAGATCCAAAATATAGCAGATGTGTTCAAAGCAGTCATTTTAAAGCAAATGCAAGTCACTGTTCTCATACAATGACTTCAACATTAAATTTGCTTAATCAAAACATTAATGATATTTGTGACCCTCCAGATTCTGCAGTAGCCTCCACTCCTCGATAGCCCTTCACATTAAAAATACTTGCTTTTGCAAGCACTGAAATACAGCAAATATTTAGGAATAACAGAGAAACTATGTGTAAAAGCAAGACACTATAAAGAAAAATTCTATAGCGGAATTTTTTTTTCACTAAGAAAATATCAAGAAGAAAAATAATCAGTTCTGTGTTCTACCAGACTAAACCTACTAGAACTCCATGTGATTTGCACCAGTACAGCTGCAACATCAAAGTCCCCTTCTCTGCTTCATGATAACAAGGACTGTGTCCATTAATTACTAGATTTGAAATTGGGCTTAAGAAACATCAGTTTACACAAATTTTGAAGGTCAAGACACTGTCTGAAAAGAGATTCTCTTGCATTAATATGTTTATACAATACAGATTAACTGGGCTGCAAGATATTGAAAAATGAATAAAGGTAGTTATTAACATGTATTGCTTGTCTGGGAACTGTGAATAAGGCTACTTTGCAATTCTCTTCTACACAGGAAAAAATGAAACTTTGTTTCCATTTGCACCATTGCATTTTTTTGTTATTATATTTCATATGCATTAGAATGCTCTACTTTTCATGCTGTGAGAAATAAATCTATTCAGAACAGCTGCAAAACATTGCAAAGAACTATTGTCTTAAAGCTGGCACTGATTTCAAGCAGACAGAATGTTCATTATTTCATCTAACAACCATCATACTAAGGGTCAGGGAAAAAAAACCACCCAGATAAGCATTCTGAATACATTATTTCAGTTTCTCATTTTTGTGAAAAAATAGAATATGGGTTCATCTACACCAGAAAGCATCCATAGTGATATGTGGGGAAAATGAATTCAATAAACAGAATGTGAGAAGTGTCTATTTCGGTGATCATAACTTAGATGAGCTTATTTGGTAGGCAAAAAAAAAAAAAAAAAAA
>VZTH01016530.1:1289772-1383763 GCA_013397815.1 Aleadryas rufinucha | reverse complement strand
AAAAAAAAAATCGAGGCTTTCACTAAGATGTCAAGTTGTAGCATGTGTTCTCCTGGTGGCAACTAGAAAACACCAGGTGTATGAATTGACTTTTCCTCTCCTTAATTTCAGTCAGTCCCAGAAAGACAAGAGTATTGCTTGCTTGTTTTACCAAGTGATACCTGTCTTCTTGCTATTGAATAATAAAAAAAATTTATTGAGAGAAATAATGTTTGTGCGACTGCTCCTGAGTACACTTTCATAAAGCCATATGAAAAAAGCTACAGGTCTCAGATCAAGACTGCTCCCTACTGAGACTGTAGGGCAAACCTCTAGACAATACCAGAGATGATTAAAAGAAAATAACAACCGAATGAATCTTGCACCACATTTGCTTTTAGTGATCTAACCAGACTCCTGCTTGAGTAGTTCTTGTGGTCTTGCTTCCATTACAGGTGCTAAGAGAACCACAAAATATGGAATTAAAATTGCTTTTGCCCCAGCCAAGGAAATCCATCAGCACCACCTCTTACAAAAAGCAAGGACAGAGGTGTCCAAAAATCATAGAATGATTTTGGTCAGAAGAGACTTGTTAAGGCCAGTTATTGCAACAGCCCTTGGGCAGGGACATCTTCAACTAGATCATGTTACTCAGGGCCACATCCAACTTGGCCTCAAATGGTACGGGGGTGGGGCATCTCCCACCCCTCTGGGCAACATGTGCCAGGGCCTCACCACCCACACTGTAAAAAATGTCTTCCTAATATCTAGTCTGAATCTACCCTCTTTTAGTTTAAAATCATTACCTTGTCCTTGCATAATATGTATCATATCTTTATTATAAGTGTTATTTGAGTACTGAAAGGCCACAACAAGGTTTCCCCAGGGCCTTCTCTTCTCCAGCCTAAACAGCCCCAACTCTCAGCCTTTCCTCATCAGAGATGTGCTCCAACCCTCTGATACTTTTTGTCATCCTCCTCTGGACCTGCACCAACAGGTTCCCATCCTTCCTGTGCTGGGGACCCCAGAGCTGGATGCAGTGCTGCAGGTGGGGTCTCACCAGAGCAGAGCAGAGGGGCAGAATCCCCTCCCTCCCCTGCTGCCCACAGGGCTCTGATGCAGCCCAGGACACGTTTGGCTCTCTGCACCGTGAGTGCCTGTGGCCAGCTCATGTCCAGCCTCTCGTCCAGCAGCACTCCCACGTCCTGGGCAGGGCTGCTCTCCATCTGTTCATCCCCCAGCCTGGATTGACACCCAGGTGCAGCACCTTGCATTTGCTCTTGTTAATCTTAATGAGATTGCTGTGGGCCATTTCTTGAGCTTGTTCAGGTCCCTCTGGATGGCATCCTGTCCTTCAGGTGTGTCAGCTGCACCACACAGCTGGGTGTTGCCTGCAAACTTGCTGAGGGTGTGCTCAGTCCCACTGACCGTAGCACTCGTGAAGATATTAAAGGGTCCCGGTACCAGTAGGGACCCCTCAGGGACACCACTTGTACCGAACTCCATCCAGACATTTAGCAGTGGATCACTGCCCTCTGGATGAAAGCAATTTCTTATCCACCAAACAGTCCATCCGTCAAATCCATATCACTTCAGAGAGAAGGACGTTGTGGGGCACCATGTCAAAGGCCTCACAGAACTGCAGGTGGACATCCACAGCCCTTCCCTTGCCCACTGACGTGGTCACTCCACCAGAGAAGGTCACTGGGAGGGTCTGGCAAGGCCTTGCCCTTGGTGAACCTGTGCTGGCTGTCTTCAGTCACCTCCCTGTCCTCCCTGTGCCTTACAGAGCATCTGGGGCGATCTGTTCCCTGATCTTCCCAGGGACTGAGGGGAGGCTGACTGGCCAGCAGTTCCCAGGGCTCTCCTTTCTAACCTTTTTAAGAACAAAGTGATAGGCTCCTCTTAAGAACTTTCATAATATATTGCCTTAAATATTTCAAAAAAAAAAAAAACCACCAAACAATAGAAACTAAAAGGTCAAATTAACAAACTTGAAACTTATTTTTTAGGTCAAATTCTGTACATCTGAAGTGATACATTAGATTATTTGCAATATTTTTCTGTTTCAAACCACCAAACAGCTCTATTTAACCACCATCTCCCCATCAATTTTTCCACTCAGGCCTATTTCCAATGCAATTTCCTAGAGGTCAGCTTAGACATGTATAGAATATATATCATTTTAACCTGAGCAACAAACTGTAAGACATGAAACTGCTGGTGGAGCTAGTAATTTATCTCTACAATTGACCTTTCAGTGCTCCATCTATTTCATATTTCTGTTTAATCACATAGCCAGGGTTATTCTCACTCAGCTACTCTATATGCATTTTACAGTTTTGATCAAATTTTTACTATTGTTCTTTTCAAATCAAGTTTGAAAATATGCTTGAATTTTTCACCAAATTTAAAAATTATAATATTCCATGGTGTTCAGAAGTGGTATATTCTTTGCTGTGCAATAATCAGTTATATGGACTATTTATAGTTTTGAAAACAACATAAAAAATGGATGGAATTAAATTAATCACTGTTGAGTTGGCTCTTACTTCTCCATTAAAAAAAAAATGGAAAGGCAGTTTTAACATAAACGTTTAGGAAGTTGTTCAACATAAAATTTGAAATACTTTTGCTTGTGGTAAGAGAAAATGGTTTTGCACCTATTATGAAACATTCTCTCAGGTCATGTGGGAGGAAACCCAATTCAATGAGCTTAACTCCACCACAAAGATGACCAACACTGTCTTTATATCCACCATTAGAAATGCTGTGTTTAAAGAGCTATGCTCAAAAATAGAGGATTGAAACTTAAACTAGAAAACCTATTTCAAAATATTTTATAAATATGCCAAGTATAGATTCTCTCTGATTAAAGTGGTAGCAGCTACATAATTTTTCCTAAATTTATTTATATACCTCAATTTAATCACTTGCTCTCAGTCAGGATGTAAAATACATTTTATGGAAGGAGAAGATCACACTTGCTGACTGTGCAAAGATGAAAGTAACTCAGAGAAGTAATCAAGAACAGTTGTTTGCCTCCAAGTTTTCCTTAGCCTTCTACCAGCATGACCATTTCTCCTGCATAATTTGTACCCTGGTATCAGAGTGTATGAAAGTTTGTCCCCTACTTGGCAAGAACATGCCCCTTGTGTCAATATCCTATTTTAAAACATGTGGATTTATTAATAACATATTTTAAAATAGGTGTATTTATTAATAACTAATTTTTATTATACTAAGGCTGTCTCATAGCCAGTAGAGGCCTATGTACAAATTGGAAATGACCTGATACCATGGTTGCAGCACCCTGGCAGCAGTTCAGGGATCCATAGTTGAGAAGTGATGTTCACACATGATTCTCTCAGAGCTCCTGCCCTGGACTGCCATTAGCAAACCCAGTTCCTGGTTCCAGTCTGGCTGTATTTATATGTAAAACCAACTGCCTCTATGCATTTAAAGGCTAATCACTTTTTTGTTTTTAAGCTTAATAATACCTTATTTAAAAAAAAAAAAATCTGTAATTTATCAGAAATCAGTTCTATTTGGTACTACCAGGTTTCTTCTCAGAAAAAAAAAATCATTGAAATAAAACAACCTGAAATCCCAACAGTTGAAGATTTCTGGCAAATTATGAAAATAATTTATTTTCTATAGGAAATACTTATTTACACAATAAGTTTTGGTTTTTTCAAAGTTAAAGTATCTTTCAAAACACAACAGAAGTATAATCTGGCTAGCACTACTGAGGATGCTTTTTTATAGACACAGAAGTAGGTTCACAGCAGTGAGAGAAAAAAATGAGCCCTATACGTCCACAAGTAACTCAAAGGAAGACTTCTCAGTAACTTCTGAGTCAGAAAATGTCAAGTGTATTCTTAAGTGTTTTGCCCATAAGATAGAAAACTATCCAGACTGAAGTGTAAACAATTCACCTTTCAACTTCCTAGCTTTAAGCTAGTAAATCTTCATTTATATCTTTGGTAGTTCACCAGGAAAGGGGTCTTATTTTTACATTAACTTTCATGATTTCCCACTATATACAGTAAGCAGATTGATTAACATTTCTGAGGTGGGAAATTGGAATTTGAAGTGTTATTGTTCTGGAAATCTTGAGATTTCTTGGAATAGCACAATATTTCTCCCATATGTTTCTCTGCCTTTGCTTGTAATAGGGACCACGTTGCTGTGGCAACTGAGTTCCAGGATGCCTCCAGAGCTGTGTTTGCCGACACTGTGCAGCAGGATTACCCATCCTCCTGGAAGGAGGAAGCTGTCATGATAACACTGAATTCCCCAAACAGAGCAACTGTCAGGTTAACCTGACTGTTTAATCATGTACATGGTTTGATAAAGAACACAAAAGTACAAGAACTAAACTTAAGGAGAAACATGGAAAACAGCCTCCAATTTAGGCAGATTGTTCAACCTGTGCTATGACAGGAAAGAAGTTCACTTTTCTTTCTATTTGTAGGTTTTCCTTTAACAATTCTCAGAGTCCTTCTTTCATCATATTACCTTCATTTTCTATATACTTCCCAACAACTTATATTAATATGAAGCTTCAGGGCAAAATCCTCACCTCACAGAAGTTAATAAGTGTTTTATCACTCAGCTTCCTAAGGCCATGATTTAATTGCTGGAAAAGGTAAGACCAGTCTACAAAATATGCAGGTGTCACCTCTGTAACTAATGTACTCTCCAAGGTAAACAAAATCCTGAAAATAACTTACTATTAATCTAACACTCCTTTAGCTCAGAAAAGGGCTTGTGTTCATTAAAATTGCATCGAGACATCACTTATCAATTTGGCAGATCTCATTATTTAGATTTTGCCTTTAAAATCTAATCAGTATCTTCATCCCAAATCATTTTTATGCATCTTCCTCATTACAAAAACTGCTATTTTCAACTTAATCAGTTTCACTACACAGTTATATTTCATTAGACACTAAAAAGCTGTGAGATTGGGGTAGTCTATTAAAGAAAACAGTAAACATAGAGCTTGACTTCTGAGAAATAAAGTGCTCTACATGACTCTTAATGGAAGAGATTGGTGGAAACATCATCCTAACAGAAATTTAGGAACTATACCTTCCAATATATTATTAGGCTTAAAAAGCATTGTGCTTGAAGGAATTCTCAAATACATTCAAATGGAATTATTGACAGTCTACAATTAGAGTCACACCTATTTTTCCTGTGTACAAACATTCTAAATCAAGAGTAGCATTCAAACCTGAGGTATATTTTGACACCAAAGGCTGATCATATATCAGCTTTACAAGGATGAGCGAGGTGGGGATGAGGAAGAAGCAAACCAGAAACCCAAAAAAGTTTTCAAGCTTTTTTTGGAACTGACAGCCATGTCAGAGAGCATTGAACAATACCCCACTGTTTTCATGGCTGATTGAAGGTTATGAGTTCTCTGAGACAAGCTGAAATTCCCCTGAAAGTCCCATGAAATAAATTTTGTGGGACCTTATAGAAGAGATATGCAACTGCATTACACAGCAAATACCTGTTACTGTCTTTTGGTGCTCCTCTGACTGTATGATACACACCCTAAAGCTGAACACAATAATTTTGTTTAACAGCAAAAATAAATTGGTTTATCTTTTGTTCAAAAAGTCATGCTTCAGTTCAACTCACCTATTTTAAGAGAAATAAAAGCAAACAACAGAGAGGATCAATGCAAAAAAACCAAAATCCCATAATGACACTGTGGAGGAGACACTATTCAAATTGAAGTCTTTCTGAGCAAAGAGTGATAATGGGTCCATCAAACTCAAGCCCAAGATTTTAAATAATAATACAAATGAGATGCCAAATGCTCAAGTTGTAACTTCTTAAATTTTCAAAAGCACCAAGGGCTAGTTGAAAAAAGCCCAGGTTCTTCAACTTTATTTCAGCCCCTGCTGCTGTTTTGAATACAGCAGGGGTCCAGGGCATTTGCCCAGCCCAGGCCCGATCTAAACTATAAATCAGGAATAGACCTGCAAGTTTATATCAGCAAGACTGCTAATGTTTCATCTTTGGCAACAATCTTTTATTTGCAAGGAAATAATACATTTTTCTCAATGTTACTGTATGGAAAACAGGAAAACACTAGCATTAAAATATTGCTACCCAAGGATAAAACAAACTAGGCCATAGCACTGCTTGTATACAGGTGAAAATGTGCACAATATAATATTTAGATATGCAAGAGATACTGCTGATGTGTCTGCTGCTCAGAGAAAATTTACAGCACAAACGTTGTATGAGTCAGTGTGATAGCTGCTGTCAGCTACAAAAATCATCTGCATCTTACACATCTACCACATGCAAAACACTCCTGCAATGATCTCATTAAGGAGGCTGAGCCATACATCAAAATAATGTTTTACCTACAGCAGCCTATAGATACTAAAATATGCCCTTCCTGCTTATTTTGTACACAGTGAAAAATGAGACACCTGTGGGTAAACTTGCTCATTAATTCTGACAGATAACTGAGAGTACATGCTTGATACCACAACTTAAGTATCTGAAAGCCGTAGAAATATCAATGTTCTAAATGTTAGTGAAAAAGAAAGCAAGTGAGAGGAACAGAGATGGAAATTTTTTGAACTACACAGACTTTTAAATGGGCAATAATTAACTTGTTGGTGAGTAGCTGAGATGAGCAACAGAAAAATCTCACAAGCTTTCTTGAGCAGTATCTGAAAATAGGGCTGAAACAGAAGAAACTATTTCAGCAAATACTTCTGAGTTTCCTTCTTCCATTCGTTGTTGAAGAACCAACTTCTATTTACTTTAAAAAGCTGAAGAAATTCTGTACATACACATTAAAGAATTGAGGACTTTCTTGTACTTATTCAATACCTTGAGTAGATCAGCATTCATTAAGATGGGATAAAACTGAAGAGAGGAACTCCTAAAAGTTTTCTCTCAAAAAGACACAGTCCCAGAGGTGCCTTATATGGCTGAGATCATTCATATCTCGGTACCTTTGTGCAACATGGGTATTCTTCTCCACTTGTAGTTAAGGTTCTATGCACAGCACAGGGCACAGCTTCATTTCCTGCACAGGAGCACCCTTTGAATAGCAATATATTAGAATGGCCCTTTGAATACCAGCCAGCTGCAAGGGCAGCTTTGGCAGAACTGCCTCTTCATTCCTTAATCAGAAGAGGAAAGCAGCCCCCATCCCTCCATTCATGGGCAAATGGGTCCCAGTAAAACAGGACAGCAGCAACAGGAAAAAGCCTGCTGTGATCAGACATAATCAAAGCATTTCTTAGAATGGCTTTGTGTCTAGAACTGATCCTGCTCCTCAGGAACCAAGTGGATTCCCCTCCTCCATTTTTCCTGTGCTGCATAAAATCTATACATAAACCCCTCTGTTCCATATTTTCTAAGCAGCACCCATCACATTGTTCATTCAGAGGTCAGGCCAATACACATGGCATGCAATTCTGAACAGCAAACATGAAAACATTTGTCATTAGTCATTATAAACCCTAAGTACAAACATAAATAGTTACCTACAAAGGATATTTCATTTCATAGGAAAGGAGGAGTCAGTGGATGCTCACTAGCAATGAGTTGCAGCCAGTACAATAATTTGAAAATTTATACACACAGTTAGTGCTCCAGCCAGCAAATAATGCATGCAATTACTGCTCCTGTTAATGTGCCTTCATGCCTAATTTCGGGAGCAGCATGCCGAGTGCTTTCCCCTTAAGGTGGCTTGAGCAAGTGGTCTGTGTTTTAATGGAGAGAACCATATGCAATGAAAGCAGAACTTCCAGGAGACCAGCCACAATTTCAACTCGTTGCCAGAGTAATAATTACAGTGAAATGGAAAAAAAAACCCAAGTACACACCTACTATAAACAGATGGCTAATAAAAATTTGGGGAGCTCTTTCAGTACAGAAATTGAATACTCTCAAAAGACACCTACATAACAAATGCTTGGACATGTTGTTTCCTTTTATAGGCTACTTAAAGATGTGCCCTCTAGCTCAGGAGTTGAAATGCCTTTTCTTTTATTAACGATTATATGTAGAAGTTTCAGAATATGTTTATACTAAATATTAACCTTTATAACAGAATGTTTCAAATACTCTCATGAAATACAGGCAGTAGATATTAACTACTAATGTGACATACTCCAACATGGTCATTTTTATGTTCTTGATCACAGCTTTCTGGTCTACCATCTTTAAATAAAGAATAATCTTGATGAAATTAGGAGTTTACAATACATATCGTAACCTTGTCCACTGAGATTTACTCATGCCTGCAAACATCTGCTCTGTTTTGTACTTCCATTTGAAGACAAGAACAAATATTTCCATTTGCTCAGAACTGTTGACAGGTGAATCAGTGTTTCAATACTGAAGTAGGTCAGCCCGTGTTGCACTATTCAGTGTAGCAACATGACACTTCTCAACAATAAAATATGGTCTAATACAAAGTTGAAGCGATACAAGCAAATATCTGTTTTTCTTGCAGAAGAAAAGCTGCTTTAATTTTAAATTGTCCCTCCTCCATCTGTAAGAAAAATGTGAAATATTACAAATTAATTACTTTTGCCTATCTTCTTCATCCCAGTTGATAGCAGGGCAAACACAAGAAATAAGGAGAAGCACATCTGTTCCCAGGTGGCACAAGGGACAGCAGATTTAAAGAGACATCATCAGCTTCAAACATTGTCAAGTAGAAGCAGAAAGAATAAAAGCTATTTCAGGTACCACAAACTGCCTGGAGTCTCCCCTACCAATTTAGGGAGGCAAACCCAAGCCTTTTCTGTTTCTTAGAATGTTTTCTTTACCCTGTTTGTGTTTGAAAAGTCGTGCCCTTAAGGGAAACACAGTCTCAATGTTCTACATTATCTGTACACAGAAACACTCGTCAGTGGGGAAAGCAAACAAAGCAAAGTTGGCACCTCTCACCTGCCTCGTTTGCAGTAATTCTATGTAGCACTTTCAGTAATAGCAAGCTGGATATTCTCAGGAAGTGTTTATCAAAAAAAAATACTTGCCCCTGAATACAACAAAGAGAAATTAAAAGCACATTCCTACAGAAAATCAACGATGTGATTTACACTGCAAAATACCCTTTTATTCTCTTTTTAGAATATGTTATTCTGTCACAGATTTCTGACACTAAATATCTACCATAGAGTTTCCTACATGGAAAGAAAAGGCATTTTTAAGATTGCTAACACAGACCTTGAGTAGTTCCTTAGCCCACGTGCTAAGGTGTACTTTTTTGGAAAGAGAAGAGCCAAATCCTTTTCCAAGAAAAAAATGAGCAAATTTAGTAAATAATTAAAATACAACACAGTAAATAAAAAAAAAAAAAAAGAAAAGAAAAGAAAAAAAAAAAAAAGGAAAAAGAACCTCTTAGTGTTTTATGAATAATCCAATTAATTTATGGAGTAACCAACCTGAAATGCCATTTTTTGGCATTGGGGAAGATAGGCTTCACAACTTTAAGTCAGTTCATTCATCTTTATGTGCAAGCAATCTGGTTATTCAGCAAAATCTATACACATGCTTAAAGCTAAATATACCTGAAAATATCCTTGCAGATGGAACAGCCCATAATCATAGTTGCAGTGGGTATGACTGAAGAAAAACTTTACAGCCTCTTAAAGCAATATTAGTATTAGAAATTGGTGTAGATTTATCCAAGAACAGAGAAAGAAAAGCTAAGTCTTTTACTGTATTATATATTACCACTCCATTAGCAACATGTTCCTGGGTGGTGGCTTTATTTGCCTCTGACCCCTGACAGATGTGATACAAGAGATCCAGCTCTTCCCTGCCACACTTCATAAAACCTCCAAAATGACAAATGAATCAGAAAGAACTCGAGCAAAGAGGGAGGGCTGAGACACTACAGGTGAAACAATGGTCACACCAGCCCACAGTTATGTAAACTGACTTCTTTATTGAAAAACCAACCAACCCCTCCCCCCAAAATGATTACAATAATAAGGTCATTCCAATCAACACTTCTGTCAAATACTTATCTACACAAATCACTGAGACGTTTTAACTCTGATCACGTTTCAGATTAGCCACACTGTGATCATTCTTTTAAACTTTCTGATCAACTACATCTTAATGGATTTAACATATGATCAGGTTTCATTGCTGTATTTGTTCCAGTCACTGTATTAGTTATTCTTATTAATTTTTTTAAGCAGTCTCTTGTTTCTCTCTTTCCTTTAGGTCAGTTATCTCAGTAATTTAGAGACTCAAAATGCTGTATATGGCCATCATGTTGCCACACAACACCAAACTGGGAGCATTTAAAACACCCCTCACAGCTCTCACATCCATCCAGGTGATTCTAATTATGTTACTGAGACAAATGTCTCCAGTACTACCATCCAACAGCATGGATGAAAGGTTCCGAAGCAGTTTTTCCAGGCAGGAGATAGCAATGACTGCACTGGAAAAGAAAAGAGCATTTGTCTGAGGTTTTCCACTTAGGTTTTGTTAATATTTTCCCCCACACAGTTTCCTTCACTAATGGCAGCGGAATGGATGGCATAGAAAAGAAGAAAACATATGATAAGATGACACATCAGTTGCTAATTTTAATTTGCTTGTTTTTATTATGTCTTTAGAACACAAAAAAAATACTGTTTTTCCTATTAAAGTGTGATTCTCCATAGAAAACTGACTAAACAGTGACACCATAGGGTGCCTCGCCTGTTCATGCTAATTAATTTTCATCTAAAATTATGTAGCACATTAAACATTTCCACTGCTACCCCCTCCAGAAAGATTAAACAGCAGCATGTATTGGACACACCAGATAATGACACCTTTATAGGGACTTAATATTTTCGTGGAGGTATCAACAGGTCCCTGTGTGGAGCAACTCCACATTCCTACATTTCCATAGACATTTCCATGGACATTGTATAAAATCTCTTCTATCGCTTTCTCAATCAATACTTCCCAGAACAGCAAAATAGTGCTGAATGCAAATTAAGCTGAGGAAGCTGAAACGGATCTAAGTTCAGAGATAGCAAAGTTGTAAAGGGATCATTAAAATGCTGGTGACAGAGAGAGGCAGAGACACATTTGTTTTCCTGCATAGTTCTTTTCTTCTTTTTTTTCTATTTTAAAGCACAAATTATTTGCATTCATTTTCACTTTTAGGGGAAAAAACCCAATCAAGTTAAAAGTGCTGTTTTAAGAACAGACATTAAAAGTTACTTCTGGAGATGGAGATAGAAGTACAAGATTAAGTTCTATATTTTTAAAACAGTTTTGATAGCTACATTTATGTCCAACTCATTAATTTAAATGTCTGTTATAATTACAGCTTGATGATGTCTCCAGTAGAATTTATGAGTCCAGAATCACATTAATGTTTATTACTTTCATTTTAGTCATATGGATGAATCCCAAATCAAGGCTTACAGCCACGTTTTTTTAAGTATAGACAAGTGTTTCTCTCATTGTTACTGATCAATATTTTTTCCATTTCAATGGAATTTTCCGTTCTCACTTGCTTAGGTGATAATAATAGATGTTTTTTAACAGGCTCAACATCCTTCAGAGACACTTCAAGTGGTATTTCTTATCCAATTGTCACTTTAACCAGCTGGATGACTTTTTTCAAACAACTTCAAGTTTAGTGAGTCCTTGAAGTGAGCTCCATGCATCTGAGCCTGCCCTGCTGAAGTGAATGGGAAGCTTGGGACTGACTACAGTGGACCTCAGGTTTCCCATGCTCTTCTAGAGGCCAGGAAAACTAAAGCTGAAATCTGGATCAATAAATTCAAACAAACTTGTGAAATCATCAGGTCCGGTTGAACACCTGTCTCTAATGATCAGAGGAATGATCCCTGCTCTAACTACACATCAAGAAGTGTGAATACAAGCTTTGTCTGCATCTGGGCGCTTCAGCTGCAGCAGCTAAACCGTGAGAATAGTAAAATATATTCAAAGTTCCATCAATGAATACCCCAACATTGAAACAAATTATGAAATTTATGCTACACAGTGCACAGTCCAAAGTTAAAATACCCTTCTTTGTGGCTAGTTTGGACATTCTCAACTTTGAAAGCCAAGCGTGAGACAGATAAGCTCACTGAAACCAGAAGCACTGAGGAGGTCACAAGCTGGTATCCCAAAATAGGAAGTACTCAAAATACCTTTTTGAAATGGACATCATTGTGCTTTAGGTGAGGAACAGAAAGAGAAATTACTATTGCAGAAAGTTGCATTAACTCCTTTATAAATGAGGTTCATTCAAGTGGGCTGAAAAAAACCTTATAATCCCTAAGGAAATGAATTTAGCCCACTGGTCTTGTTCTGTCCAGAAGGACCTACTTGTTTTGGGTGCCTGTCTCCAGACACAATGCCATGGGTTATTATTTGTTTTGTAAAACAACACTTAACTGTGTTTTTCTGAAACCTGTGTCTCTTTATATTTCTCAGGGTGACACAGTATTCTGTGAGAGACATCATGTCTGATTACATCAGTCAGACTGCATTAAGCTGTGTCAGTAATGACTGCCAAAGTGACTGATATAACTGGATGTGACACGCCATCACTCTGTTTCCTCTTCTGTGAAATATGAGATGGATTTGGGGGCAAGAGGAAAAAGAAAAATCACAAAAATTTCATACCAATAGAAAATGAATTGAAAGAAACCTGTTCCTGTGCTTCCTTTCAAAAACAAAATTGATCAAAAATCTTTTATTATTTTAGGGACTAAAATAGCGAGGCTAAAGATATCTCTTCAGTCAGCCATGCAGATGCATGTCTTTTTAAAGGAAAATCATAAAAACTGCAGGGTGGAACTCAAAGAATTTTGCACGTAAGGAAGTCCTGCTTATTTGAAAACCTTCATGGCCACCCCTTTAACACTTCTAGAAGAAGGCTCTCTTATTAATTTCATATTTGTGAACGTAGCAAGTAAAACAAAGCAGTTTAACACTTCAAAACTTCCAAAAAACTAAAAATTAGGTGGACCTTAAAGGCTTCCGGTTACTGCTTTATGATTCAGTATTTTAACACTATTAACGTGCCAGTCCCTAACAAATTTCTAAGAACTCTTCTTGTGTCCATCTGATTCTTTTGGCCCTGGCTCAGGACCATCAAAGGAGATTAACGGGGGATTAGGATCCGAGCATGCCCAGGCTGCAGAGCAGGGGCCAGGAAAGCCTCTGGTACCAGACCTTTTAAAAGCCTCAATCTTTCAGTACTAATGTAAGCTCACAAACAAAATTTAAGCTATCTTCAGCAATGCCAATATTACAGAAGCCAGCACATTATTTGCCATGGATACATCCTCCCTAACCCTCAAAAACTAAGCAGTCATGAGAATCCAAAACAAATCAAAGCCTGGAAAGCAGCTAGAACTGTTAGACTTTCATATGGAGCACAGCAGAAAAAATCAGCCTCTTTCAAAGCAGATCACTTTCTAAAATCCCATGTGAAACCAAGGCACAAAAATTATGAGTAGTAACCAGCACTTCAGTGCCATTTATCCTTTTAGCTTCCTACCATATTTTTTTATTCCTCTGGCCAGTTAGAGAATTCTCACAGCCAAATTCTCAGGAAAGCTGTATGAGCTGCCACACTGCTCTTTCCAACACAGAACACTCAACTTGAATTGGCAGAGACACATCTTGAGCAACAAGATGAATCAGAGGCTCTTCACCTTCCATCTTTGCCTCTCTGCTCAAATTACATGAAGTGTGTTCAAGTCCTTTGTACCACCAACATTAGAAACTGGAGTTACCAAAATTTGTATGGGCTGATACCTACCTGATCATAAGAAGTGAATGTCATACTGCTGTCAAAAAAAACCATCACACATAACCAAACATAATCAGGCATCACCTGGCATACTTAGGCATGTAATAACATATAATACTTATTGCTTATTATTATGTATTGATTTTCTATTTTTTTTTTTTTTAAGTAATAAGACACAGCAGTTCTGAGTTTGACACTACCCAGTGCATGGGAAACAAGAGTACAGCATAGCCAGGTAAATTAACCCCTATTAATTAAATCCATTACAAGCAGCAGGAATTACATCCCATGTAATTCTGGGGAAATACAGTATTGTTTTTCTTTTCTTTTCCCCCTTTTTTTTTTTCCAGTTGCCTCAACAGTTCTGAACATCATGACCTAACAGAACAATATAGCAGCAGCCATGAAGTGGGGTAGAGAAAATACGCCTTGCAGGGGCTGGAGGAAGGAAAAGTCACACGTGCAGCAAACACAGTCACACAGAGAAATGCAGGACATGTTCAAAGCACACACAGACACAGTGATTCCCAGTGCTCAGCCCTGGATCCTCAGCTGCAGGCTGGATTTGCCTGTAAACCTGTAAGCTCATATGGCCTGTGATTTGCATGGAGGGGGAGAGGATTGTTTGAGTTAAAGAGATTTTTACTCTGTTTACAGCAAAACAGCCAACAAGACTTTTGCCCTGTATACAAATGACCGTGTGCAGGTCCTTAAGCAGCTTTGTGGTTCAGTGGGAACTTGACCATATATAAGCAATGGATAAAAATAATCTTTTGAGTTCATTTGCTGTGGAAATAAAAGAGACTGAAATATGTTTTTATATGTGCACAAAAATAAATTTCTAAAAAAAAAAAAAAATTCATTTATATTAAAGCATCCTGTTTTTAAAAAAAGTTTTCATATTTACACACAGAAATATCTCTTCCAGACTGCACACAAGGCATTTAACTACCTTGATCACTCTGAGCTTTCACCTCAAAGACTAGAATATAACAAGCAAGGGAAAAATAATTGGCCAGGTAATGTTTAGAGTCACACAGGTACATTTGAAGGTCCATCCCTGTTCTTCAACTCAATTTCTAAATGCATCCAAGTGTTCTGATAAAAATCAGCCTCAATGTGAAATAGGAAGAGAATGCATTTTTGCTTGATTTCAGCCTTATCTCTGAAGGTCATCTCTCCCCCCCAACACATTTTGCTTACAACAGAAAAGAGACTATATTTTCCATGATGTTGCCTCACTAAATTACATGAGCCAAAATAATTTGTGAGTCCGTTTTCCACAAAAAGTTTTCTGAAGCCTAGAGCTCTGTACAAGAGAGTATGTATAAATTAATCATCTTCAGAAAGAAATCATGTGAATACTGAAACTGGGAACTCTGTATGCAAACTTCAGCTTTAAAGAGCTGAACAGAATGCAGAGCATAAGCCCACTGATGGAAATATGATTTTCCACAAATGTATTTATATCTCATGCAGAAAAGTTGTATTTACCTCTTCTCCAACATACAGTCCATTGAACAGAAATTGAGTTAGAAGATGTTGCTCACTGGACTTCTGGCAGGGAAGAAATTAGTGATATTTCTAAATTTATCTGATCAAAATTGAATGGCAATTTCCAATTCTAATTCTGCTTTTTAATTCACAACCAGTCTTGGAGAGACAGAGTTTTTAAGTCTCTTTGAATGTCTAGTTCCAGTGACATTCAAACACCACTTCTAGGCCATAGGAATCCTCACTGTTTTCAAGAGCTTTTCCTGTCCAGAACATTCACAAAGCTACACAATATATTGCCATGTACTAGTGCACACATCAGACAGCAATAAGGTCACAAAGTCAAGAATTTATTGGTTACAACTTCTTATCCAGTGTCGTTCAGGAATGAGCCTATGTTAGCCATGTTATACTTCAAAATACCACTCCAGAATGTTAAAAGAAACAACAAAGCTACAAAGAAATTAAGAAAAAAAAATCACCTCCTTCAGATAAATGCAATAGAATCTTGTCCTCTTCCATGTGGCAGAGTAAACTTAGAGTCAACTTTAGTATCCTTTGCTAACCTTAATCACAACCCAAAGGCATCTCACCTGGTTTTATGCAGAGGCTGCTGTATCAGAGAGCACATGTACATCCTAACAAACACAAACCTACAGTGATGCTTACAGCATTGATTAACAGACTCCCTTCTGGTGATGTGGTAGCTGAGCCAGCTATGCTTGCTCCCAGGTACCCCCAGTTTCCAAACACTGAATTAGATTTCAAACACTTCAACAGCAGCCAAGTAAGAAATGCTGATGAGATATTTCTATGAGCATCCCTAATTTACTGCAGACACAGAGTGCTCTTGACCACATGCAGAGAACAAAAGAAGCTATCAACCCTGGCCAGAGCACATGATGACCTAAAAAGAGTTTTAAACATATCAAAAAGTAGACCAGAACTTACTCTCCAGAACGGCACACGTTAAAAAGCTAACTCTTTGCACCTATGAGTGTACTATAAATGAAATGGTGAAAAGTTAATGACACCTTGTTGTCCAGCTACGAGCAATGAGCACCAGCACAGCTGAGATGTCTGCCTGGAAGCTCTCTTTTAACCCAGATGACAGCAATAGAAAAAATACATTCAGGAGCTTGGCATCTGAGTCTTGCAGCTGTCAGAGCACAGAGTGGCCACAGGTGCTACTCCCAACCATGAAATCCACTAGGGAGGGAGAAGGCAAATGAGAGTACAAATGCTACCAGCAAAACAGGGAGTAAAGGGCAGAAAAAATTCCCTTCAACTGCCAACACAGTGGTACAGATGCCTTCTGACTGTATTTACATAGTGACATAGAAACAGCAATCAGATTGGTAATCTTAACATGTTGAGCATTTGCCTTTGATGTAGGCAAGTCAGCACCTACCAGAGTCTCAAAAATAAGAGGAGTGGGGGGGTAAAAATTATAAATAAATAAATCAATAAATATATCTAGTCAGAGCATTAAATGACTGAGGGAAGAACACAGAGCAGTTTGCTTCTTTCTTCAATGATTACTCAGTGATGTGGAGATGTACCCATTTCTATTCATCTTTCCTCTTGCTCTGTTTAGGCCTTCTCCTTTCATCCCTGTGGTCAGCTGTCATTTCTCATTACATGAGTCACTCATGCAAGATGTGACTTGTGAGTTTCACCCTTACAACTGTGCTCATGTCCTCCACAGTGCTACATAAATAGCTCCATGAAAATCAGTACTGTTAGGGGTGACTGTCAAATGGCCAAGGAATTCATGTCAACTTTCTGTAGTTACAAAATTAGGGTAATGGATCATTTGCAGCATTCATAACAGAAGAAATGTCACTCCCAGTGAACACAGGTAAAATCATTCCCTCCCTTTTCCTTTCCTTCCTCCAAAACACATCTATGCAGGAGCTAGAAAGTTTCAGCAGCAGAATATTGGAAAAGTCATTACAATGATGCAGTTCTGCAACGTACAGCAGTAAATCAGACAGACTTGCTATTGCAGCTACAGGAAGATAAAGGTCTCAGCTACTCTCCTATAAGCTGCTTACTCACTCCTGGAATGGAATCCACCATTATCTCATCTCTGCACATATTTTAATTCCCCTCTTTTAAAAATAGAACTCAACATGAGAGCAATAAAAGACAATATTCCTCATGAAAATACCCTAATAGAAAGCATTACTTCCGGCTCATGGAATTTCAATTTTAAAGAGTCCTTTGATTTTCCTAAAAATAGTAAATATGGATTATTAAAAGGAATATCAAATCCAAATGTTTTGACAGCCATTTCCCCAATTTTTTATTTATTCCCTTTATTTCTAGATACTTCTGTAATAATCAAGTATATACACAATACTAACAGACTTGATTCCTTAATCCACACAAATTCTGAAGAATTAGCTAAATCCCTTCCTGTTATTTCCTATCTGGCTAAAAAAAAAAAAAAAAAGGAGGACACATTTGCCCCAGACAAAACAGCTGCATATAAATTCTTTCATGCACTCTTTCAAAAATGCAAGAAATCAGTTGCTGTGTAAGCATAATGATTAGATCAGAGAGTCCATTAGGTATATGAATCAAGGCATGGTGTCTGCCTGGTTTTTAACTATTGCATGGTGGTAGATCTATGGGAGCCTTTACAATTGCAAAAGTAAAACATGGATTAATCTTGTGCAGAATTTTCTGCAGCTACATAAAAGAGACTAATTCTCTTGACAGCCTTTACATTACAACTGGTTTCCATGTCCATTTATTCCAAAGCTTTTCCATTTAGCAATCACATTCTGCAACTTAGTCTGTGGCCATGAGTACCTGGTTGATTTTTTCAAACTGAAAAGCTGATGCTGATGTTTCACAGCCAGTTATTGCCTAACAACTCACTTGATGAGATTTACCAGGGGGATTTCCTTGATGGGATGGTTGGTGTACACAGGGTCTGCACTGCCAGAGCTGCTGAGAACACAGAGGTTCAAACACCAGCCCGTGGCTGTGAATCTCACTGGGCATTAAAAAAGTCTGTAGCAATTAGTGATTAAAAATGTTTTCAAGGCACTGCTGGTACTTAGGATTCCATAGCTCTAGCTCAGTACTTCAGAAGATACAGATGTCTACAGCATGTAAGAGGTTTACAAACACTATTTAAATACAAAGGAATTTACACCTTCAACTCATTTAGGCATTTTGTTATCTAACCTGTCACCAATTTGCAGCTAACAGTGCCTAAATACATTAATAATGAATCACTTTTGTCAATTTGCGTCATACAATCCAGTTTCACTTTAGGGACAAACTAATTTCATGGTACAACACTACATTTTCATTTGTATTCTGGTGTAAGCAAAATTTATCAACTAAAAGATTTCTAAACTATGTAAATCCAGGTAACAATGCATATAGTCTGGAGACAAAAACGATCATCACTAGACAAAAGCACGTTAGCTACCATATAGTGTCTGGGAGGGCATTCAAGTTCTTCCTCTCCTCAAGGACTCCTGTAGGGGTGCAGGGAGACTTCAGCGTGACACAGTGCATTTAGATTGCAAAAGACTTTCCATGTTATTGTCAGAAACTCAGATCACTAAAATTCTCAAAATAAACACCAAAGGCTATTGTAAGGTTTGCTAGATTAGAGATTAAACATCAGTTTCCAGTCTGCAAATCAAGAACATTTCCCTGGGTGAAATCCAATTGGATCTCATTTGCTAACTCTCAATGCCCCATAGGTTTCATTACAAAACTTTCAATTAACTAAAGCTACATTCATGATTGCTCTTTACTGTTTGCTTGTTTGTCATCAACTATAAGCAACACAATATTTCATTTGGTACAAGCCAAGTCAGTAAGGTTTCAGTTTATCCTCATAAGAGACATGGGAAAAAATATTTACATTTGATATGAAGTGTTCCACTCAATCAAATGCAAAATATTAAGGACAGCTTTGAATACAATCATCTGGATAAAGGAAACTTCATACATAATAATATAGAACTATGTTCCTTCTGATAATTTCTCCTCTCTCAAGGCCTGCTAAACATTCAACGGTATTACAAGCATCTTATTTACTATATACAATGTTTCTAAGCAACCCCTTGGCTTCTCTGAAGAGAAACCTTGAAAGAGCTCATAAACCACAGACCATGTACATCCACCTTAGCCATGTTAATCGGCTACAGAATTATTTTGAGGCTACTGAGGGCAAAAAAAGATTTAGCTTTGTATCTGCTTTTTCAAAACCATAGAACTTTCTCCATGTTAATCGATATCTCAAATCCACATGTTAATAAACCCCTAATACACTGAGTATACTGACACACAAAGTGCAAGCACTTTTAAATAAATACTAACTTCATGGAGGTCAAAATCACTTCACGTGCAGTGCAAAATGCAATGGAAAGGCAGTGATTTTTGAGGTGAGACCCAGCAACAACGCTGCATAGGAAAACTAATTAAAAGAACAGGAAAGACCTCCCAGTCATGAGAAAGTTTATCTAAGTTTTTCTGGCCCAAATCAAAAAGCATTACACCTGTCCTTTTTCCTTATGATCCCTCCTGAACCCCACACTTCTTTCCCTCTCAAATACTCTGCCTCCTTCACTGTTCCATCCTCTGTCTTTACTCCCAAGTGTCAGTCCTATATTACCTCTCAATCCTTACCCAATTTCTTACTTCTTGCCAGCAAATCATCTCTACAGAAGCTTCCCCTTTACCAGACGAGCTTTCCAATATGTAGTTGTATAAACTGTGTTTCTCTAGAACCTCTTTGGGGAAAACTTAGCTACATCTTAAATAAATTAAACACAGAAAAATGGAAAATGTATGTGATCTGCAAAGGCAATTATTATAATACTATGCCCACTCTGTTTCTTATAACATTGTTCCACCAAAGTAAACCCAGAGAATAAGAATTAAGTAAAATCTTCATATAAACTAGAGCTTGAAAATGGGAGAAACATCACTGTCTGAATTAACCAGGACAGTGGTTTTGCTCAGCTCACAGATTCCCACATAAACTCTCAGTTTCCATTTAGCATTCACACAAGCACAAAGGACAGAGGGTGCTGGCGTCTCTGCAGGACCAGAGCCAAACTCTGTTACAGTGATTAGAGTTTTGCAACGCCAAAAACACCTGTATGAAGATCCAAAATCCCAAGACCTAGAAAGTTAATGCGTACATTGAACCTTAACATAGACATTTGTCCACCTTCTGAAGTTGTATTTGTTTCTTTCCATACCGAATTTCAAGGAGACTTAATACTTGATCATTTACTTGTGGAGGATTCTCTTAGAATCTCCTGTGTGCAAATTTGTTTACCATGAGGAGCTCACTTATTTCAGGGCAGAATTGTTGATATCTTCTAAAAACAAATAGAATTGCTGACTTAATAAAGAGATTATGTCTCTATCAGATTTATGAGGCTATAGAAAATATTAAACCCATGAGAACTTAACTTCCAGTGGTTTATAAGTGTTATTTCCAACTGCTAAGTTAATGTCTTATTGTATCATTATGGAACTTTTTCAATCCCATTGGAGAATTTCATCTATTCCCACTTCTGGAATAAATAGCCTGAAACAATGTACTCTCAAACTGTTCTGGCTGAAAATCTTATGACACCCTGTTGAGAATCATAGTTAGATTATTATTTCTTTCAAATACAAATATTTGCCTCTCAAAACATCCAAGGAAGGTACATTACTGAACAGTTACTTCTTATTCATCTCTCAGCTATTGTATTAAAGCTTCAGAAATTATTTCAAAGTGATGGATAACAGAAAATGAACTATTACCAGCCATCTCGCTAAGCTTAAACTTTATGAAAAACACAGGGATGATTGGCTGGTTTTTATTTAGAACGTGACTGACAGTTTTTCAGTATTTTTCTCGTGTCACAGTGAGTGACCACAACCAGGGGTTCCACACAGAGGAGGTGCCCTCCTAGGGCAGTGCCACTTCAGGCTTGCACTGGCTTCAGTCATGGAGACGGCTGAAACACCAAGAGTGAACAAAAGGACACCAAGAAAACACCTAGCAAGAGATGAATAACAAACCAGAACCATTTGCACAGGTGGTAGCTTGGCATTATTTAACTCTTTTGTATTTTAAATTGTGAGATTTTTGAACTTAATCAGGGTTTCTTTGTACCGTTTCCATCAAGCCTATGCTGTCCTTACATTTTGGCTATTTTTAGAGTGTAAATAAATTGAAGTTAAACACTAAATGTAATAGGTCCTTGTTTGAGAGTTTTTTATGTTTTGGCTTTCAGTCACTCCTGTTAAATGCACATACTGTGTTTCTCTCACAGCAAACTTCCCCTACCAAAGACAGGCACAGAGCACCACTTGTTCATCCAAATCTAATACAAGGCTCATCTGGTGCATTAACCTGTGCAGTAATGAAATGTATATTATATACATGGAAAATTAATTTTTAGCACTATTATATCAATAGGATTTTGAAGCTGACTTCTGATGAAGTAAAATTTTCCTCCAGTACCCTATCACCACTTTCTGAGAAAGCTGCTTGCAGTCCCATAGCATCTCTGCAAGAAAACTATATGCTCAGTTCCAGCTGGGACAAAGGCTACAGACTACCAAGAACATGGTAACTGAAACTAAGTTTTTTCTTGTAATTGCTGAAGTAAACATCTGTTGAAGATCAAGTGCTTTAAAATAAAAGTATTGTGTTGCCTTTATATCTAGAATATTCTTGTTATAATTCAAGAGCAATTTAATCTCTGTAAAAATAAAAATATGGCCTATGTCAATCTGTTGTCCTTGAACACTTTTGTGCATCTTATCCAAGAAAAAAAAATTTCCACTGAGAAAGAAGAGTGCAGTAGCTTCTCACTAGAAAAACGTTCCCACTATTTCAGCTTCCTACAAGAGCATTGACAGGCAAATGCTTCTACTTTCTTCTGGTAAACTTCTCATACTCTGCCTTACACAAGTTTTACAAAAGAAGCTCAGGGCACCACTCTGGTTCAAATTAGAGAGAAAACTAATGCATTGGATCCTTCCTTTAATCTTCTTTTTTAAAATTGCACCATGTTGGAACTTTAAATGTAGTCTATACTATTGAGAAAAAAAGTTTTTCCAAATGACAGTTAATTTAGATAAAGATGCAGACTAGATTAAACAGATAGCAGACAAAATATATGATAGTAGAAAATTGGTTTCTATCTACTTTATCATTATCTGAATCAATGTTTTGCACAAAATGCTAAGTAAGTAAAGTAAACTGCCAGTGATAAATGTTTGTTCTCTCTGATGGAGAAGTGAAAGCCAGCAATGTGACATAATGGTGTTCATGTAGAGATTAACAAAATTGCATCATTGGTCCATGCACTGCTGACAGGAAGCTTCATCTCTTTTTCACAGCATGAAGTAAATCCTAAAACACAATTAAGAAAGACACCTTAGGATGGAGAGAGAAATACCTGGATAAAACTCACTAGTCCATAGTTTGCAAAGAACTTCTCTAGAGGCTTTTAGCAATTACTCTGTTTATTTGGAAAAAAAAAATTCAAAAAGTCACCAAATATGAGCAAATCCTAATGAGATCCATCCCAGAGACAGCAGCTGTTGCAACAGTTTATTGTGAATTAGAAACCACAACATATTCCCCCTAAGAGCAATGTCCAGTCCTCCTACAACTGAAGTAAAGAGGACTTAGGTCATTGTTTTCAATGAAAACAACTCTTTTTCACTCACACGATCTGAGTAATAGGAATAACAAGCATTTGATTTTTCTTGCAACAGATGATAAGAAAAATGTACAAAATCAGACACATTCTGCTTTTGTGGCTGTTTTACTTTTCCCCCCAAAATATATTCTTCAAGAGGCGAGTGGTTGGTTAGTCAGCGTTTTTTGTTTACATTCCCTGCCATTATGTAGAATCTGCGAACCTCATTCCTTCTAAAATTGTTCTAGTCATTATATCTTAGTTACACCATGACAAGCCTCCACTGCAGATGACTTTCAGAAATACAATAATTTCCCCTCTGAAGCTAACAACATTATTTGCCACTGTTACTTCAGGATGATATAAATCGTAATAATCCTTTTTTTTTTTTTCTTCAAATTATTTAATATTTACAAGTTTCCTAATAATTCCTCCCAGCATGGAAAAATTACTGCTTGGAAACAGATTTTCCATATCAGTTTTTTGTACCCCTGTCCGTATGCCTGATTTTATTTTCAAGATATATAATTATATAATTATATTTCTAAATTAATTTTGCATTTTAGCTAATTGATTGTATTCTGCATGCAAGAAATGTAGTTTAAGAACTGTTTACATATTAAAACTGTTTCCCCTCTATGTTTTAAAAGAAGGCAAAAAACTACTTTTCTATTATAGTCCTAAGGAGGTTTTGACATTTGCTTTGTCATCCACCTGTGCACTGAGTAAGCACATGGATCATCTTTTAAGCTTTTTACATAATTTCAGCGTTGTGCAAAGATGTTGGATTTTAAGTGGTGGCCACATATTCCACCACTTTCAGTTTTGATTTATATTGTTACTTTAAAAGGTTTTGAGCACGTAAAACTTGGTGCCAAACCCTGAAATATGCTGGTGAAAACAAATGATCAGCTTAAAGAATCAAGTCCAAAATGGTCCCTGATTTGACAGAGAAATGCCAGAGATTGAGATAGATTAAGGGAAAAATAAAAGAATATGGACTACACTGAAAAATAAAGATTATAACTCTCGGGGTGGGGGGAAGAGAACAGGTGAATGTGAGAAGCTCAAGGGAAAAAACAAACAAACAACAAAACAAAACTGAAATTCATGTAACTTGGTTTGCTAAAGGTCCAGTCCATGAGAAACACTCTGACTCCAGGCCCACATTTCATATGTTACTTTTACCAAAACTCAGTAACCAACTTTTTTAGAATAAACATTCACTTCTGATCATAAAACTGAGAAAATATAAAAATATCTGGAAAATATATTTGACTGAGCACAAACACAAAAGCTTTCAGGAAAGTGCAGTAAACAGTAAGATGTCCAGCTACAGAGCTGACTAGTGCACAGTGTTTTTCCCAGAGAGCACATGCTCACCAGTACAGAACATCAGGCTTGGATATTATGCTTGTCTGTAAGCAGAAATACTTCACTAACACAGAGCACCAGACCACGTGTGCAGAGAAAAAGTTACAAACATGCATCTACTGGAGAGAAAGAAAATAAAACACTGCAGCATTCGTTGATCCCCACTTGGCAGCATGGGGTCAGAGACTCAAATATTTTGTTTTATGAACTGATTACAGCACTTGTGCTTTTAATTTTTTGGCATTAAAATTTCATAAGAACTTTAATGTTGACTTACTGCACATTTACAACAGCCACACAAATCCAATAGACCATGATGGCTCTAAAAGCCTTTTAACAAACTGTGGACAATAAACTGGCCTTGACAAAGGAGCCTTGAGAGATTTCCCAATGTAGTATTGTAGGCTTTAATAGGGTCTGCTGACAATTCTTTACAGTAGTCTGAAATTCCATCAGACTATGGTTTCACTTTGCTAAACCTTGCTAAACTTCAGTGTTATCAAAAAGCTGTGGGAACAGGGTAAGGTGGGACCCTTTGTGAGCAGCTTTGAAACTTCTTACAGTTGCATTAGTCCCTATCACCTCAGTTTCAGTTGAAGTTCCAGTTGTATCATCTTTCAGGATATACAATAAACAAGCCAGAAAACAACACAATGCTCTAATCACACTCCTCAATAATTATGCATAATTGATTTTTTCAAATTTTGCTTCAATCCATAAACAACAATTTCACAAGCAAGCAATTCATGAGCTGATTTGAGAGTATTCACATCTCATCTTACTTCGCAGCTAATAACTTCAGTGCAAAAAGTTTTTAGTTTAAGTACTCAAAATCCATAGGAAGAAAATTCATTCTAATTGGAAATTCAGTTCACATGTTATGTCTCCTCTAAATTAATGTAATTCTTGAATTCAATGCCAGACACCTACGTTTCCATAAGCAAGTTCAAATTTTTTTTAATATTTGCTAAAATTTGCTTTAGTTTATTTGTCTTTACTTTTCTACATGTTTTCCACAGATGTGGTCTTATGCAGAGGAAAAGGTCTTTATTTTTTTATTGTTTTACAGTTTAAACAATCTACATAGATTAAAACTGGTGGTAAAAATAGCTATCAACTCGTTTCTGTAATTTGCACTTTCACAAATAGATTTCCTGATAAGATGTCACAAACCAATCATTATATGTTTCAGGGTTTTTTATTTACATGGAGTAGTCCAGGCAATCCTCCAGGAAACTAAAAGGGAATACTGAAAAAGGCAACTGTATTTTAAAGTACCTTTAGTATTTAATCACTTCACAAGGAGGCTGACACATTAAAAAGCAGCTGAAAACTGCTCTGCACTAACACATAATCCAATAAAAATGGTCAGTCCCACCACCTCATTTAGAGCATTTAGGCTTCATCAGAATTCATTACGTGACCCTTGAATTCCGCAATCCACTTCAGTCAGTCTGTGTCACCTTCATCAGCCTGAAGGTTACAGCTGTTCACGTGAACCCTGCCCACAGTAAAGCACTGCTGGAGAACTGGTTTCACCCTGATAATTCATATCACAAGAAATAATGCAAACTGCTATCTCAGCAAAACCTTTCCTTGGTGAGATAAATAATGGAGCAGAAACTAAAAGCACCCCTATTCATATTTCCTGCCACTCTAAAGAAAATTATAATTCACACTGAATTTGTGCATGCAGATATTATTTTAATATTATCATATTATATGTATATAGTATAATAAATAAGGCAGTGTACTTTATCTTTCAGGAAAAAAAACCCAGTATCCTAGTTTTCTCTAAAGTTGACAAAGAGGATACTTTTCCCCAAATCATAAACATTCGCTTCATTCCTGCATTTCTTTCTTTTTAAAAAGTATTTTTCTTTAACTGCCCACAGCATAAGAAATGTAATAGCAATATTAAAAGTAGAAAAATTGTTTGCAAATGGGATTGGGAAAGGCAACTCAAAGACAAGTGGAAAGGTGAAGAGTTGAAATATCTGCTGGAGTCTTGTTTGTTTAGATTAGCAGCTGATTACCACTTGCCCACATCAATTGCAATCAACTGTATTTATATTTATCCTTGGCATTTCCTTCTGAGCTATCAATCAAAACATTTCTTTCTGGTTTTCATGTTAACATACACTCCTAATCTCCAATCTGCATTTAAGACTTTCACTTTAAGTGTGTGTAAGCCACTTACACTTAAAAACGTACTATTAAAAACAAGAAAGAGCTAAACATTTTAGTAAATATGAGTGAAAGTTGACTCTTTCCCTTAGAACTTACCTAATTTGAAGCTTTATGAAGATCAAAATTGCTCCAAACATTGGAAAATTTACTTTTTCAGTAAAAGGACTAATACTGAAATTCTATTATTCTGTATATTGCTGTATACTATCAAAAAATCCCTCAGTTATTTCATTCCCCTAAAATAATTTTTTAACTCATAAAGCTTGAGTTGTACATCCATCAGCCCTTCATGCCAAGGTCAAAATGTTCATCTTTATGACCATCCTTTAAAAGTGAGAAAAAGCACGTGGTTCACTTCTGCACCAGATGTAGTACAAAAACTTGCTATGGCAAGGTAAAAAACTTGCCATGGTAAGGTCTGTAAAAATTCCTCATTATAAATTTGCTCTTTCTACCTTTAAGTCCAGCTATTTACAGAAAATATGGAGCTCTAGTGGATATTGAGTCTAAGCAATATCAAGGAATGCACACCATGTGGATTCTTTTGCACATTTACTTCGTGTCTCTGGGTACACAGACATTGCCACCTACTTTGCCCAGTTCATCCAAGAGAGTTTGAAAATGCAAAGAATTTACCTTCAGGTGTTGCCAGAATTACCCCAGAGCTCCTCATTTGTATGATATTCAGCTCCCAATAATGTACTGGATTACTATTTTAAATACAAGTATACAGAACTTTCAGCCTGATAGAACCTTATGAATTACTTTTGAAAACTTAAAAGCCAGGCAAAGACTTTGCATTTAAATTTATTTTTTGAAGGGTTTCCCGAAAAGGCCTATTTTCATGACCATACTTAGTGATATCTGGCAGGATACCATAAAGCATGGGTAGCCTAGAATAGAATGACAGTCATTTACATACAAATGAGCTCATTACTATTGCATTTTTTACCAGCTGTTGTTTCAAAACTTGAAAGATGTTTTATGAATCTACATAAAATATTAAGGGACGACCATTCTATTATCAGTGTCCCTTATTAATTCTTTGTATTAGTTTTCATCTGCATTTTAGTAACTGTCATTCCATATGTTGATTTTAATCAAAGCCATCACATGCCCAAATTTTAATCTATGTTAGAACTACTTCCAACTGCAATGCACACTGAATTGCCTAGTCATGAGTTTAAGTTTAAGCTATGACACGACATGCTAACAAAATGTACACTCACTTTTAATGGACCCAATATGCTACATTTCCTTTCAAGGAAATATGTATTCTACCTTTTGTTTAAAGTAAGATCAAATTTATGGGCAATCTCGGCAGAAACTTCACTGAATAAACATTCACTTCTAAAGGATTAACATACATCTTTTCTGGAGCCAGATTTTAATCAATATTCTGGTTGTTTTGCTCTGAAGCAGCAGGAACTCTTATTCTTCATCTACTATACAACACGTAATATGCTACAGCCCCCTCCAGAACCCTCATCTGGGTAACTCCAGGGAAGCTTGAGTTTACACACATGCAAATCTTCACGTAGTCATTAAGGATTGCTTATTTACAGAATGACTTTGGCTAGATTCATGTTATGTTTCATGCACACCTTCACACGATAAGAGCATTAGACCCAAGGAACATGTCCTGGCTCCAGAAAAGATCAACTAAGGAGTGTCTGCCAGGAGGAAGTTGCACCCCTTCAGTGGTGCTGGCAGCACTTCCCTCTGCAGATGAGCAACAATAATTTGTATTGCTCATTTAATATGAAAAACTTTAAAATTATCCAGAAAGAAAACTATTCTGTCTTAATGCAGAAGCAAAAATTCTGGATCACATGCAATAAGCAAACACAGTGTTGAAAACTATCCCACAAGAAATAAGCAGGGGTGGTCTCACTGAACAAGGACTGTGATGCCTCAAATAGCAAAGAGATGAAGCCATGAATGTAACACGAGGTAACAGCAGACAAATGCCTATCCCTGCTCCCAAATTACTGCCCTTAATCAGAAGCACCCAGTGATGACCAGAAGCTCTTTGTGCCACAGAGCTTCTTACATCCCAGAGGTACCAGATACTGTTGCTTTACCATCTCAGGAAACCCAGCTCCTCCTCCTGCCATACTTAGATCTATTCCTCATCTTGCTCGCTGCCTCTTCCGACCTTAACAACAGTCAGAGTGCAGCCTTTCATCACCGTGAGGCACAATTTGTTTAAGCAATAATTAGGCACCCGCAGAATCAAAAGATGAACAATGAAGGACAAAAGAAAATGAAGAAGGCTTGGAGTTTGCCAAATGATGACTAAAAAAAGCCTGGTTTGCAGGCCTAACCACAAAACTCCAGAGGAATTTCAAACAGTGGTTTAGACAAACCATTCTTGCTTGCCAGCTTTTGATTCTCAGACCTGCAGCAGTGCATCATCCTACTCCACTGTCCTTTGGACTATAAACTTCCCCATCACAGAGCATGAATTAATAATTTCTAAAGTGGTGGATTTTAATTTGAACATTGCAGCACATTACTGTTAACACTATAGCTTCTGCAACCGCAGATTGTGTAGTATTGTTCATGAGTTTCCTTCCTGCAGAGTTTTTGAGGAAACAAGCATTCATGAACAAAGCTTTGCCAATTAGCTCAGAGCCTGCCTGTCTGAACGGGCCATCAGCAATGAAAAATGAGAAGTAATCAGTGAGAGACTTCAAAACACAAGGAATTGGCAAGAAGAGCACAGCAAACCAAAACATAATTGTATTCTAAATATTGCATCAGCCCTAAAATTAAAAATAAATAAATATAGGAAGATTATTTAACAGATATTATAAGCATAATTGGAAGGTATATAGAGCTGATTAATACATTCAGGAAAATACTTCTATGTTTTGAATACATTATTCTTCTCATGTCCTGGTGGGTGTGTATCTGGCTTTAATTTTGCACTTTTCATGAGCAGCCAAGCTAGAAAACCATTGAGGATGTCAGCAAAAACTCATTTGAAATTCCATCTCATGCACTTAAAACACAGCTTATTCAAACTGTTTGTCATTGAGAAGACCATGACATATGCACCAAGTGTAACATCACACCAAGAGAAGCTGGGGTAATGTTATGTGGAACATTTCAGAGAAGATGCAAACAAGATTCACCACTGCAATGCCACCACACAAACACACAAAATCTGTCATCCCCACGTCACACTGCAACACTGATTCATCTTCACACCAAAAAAAATCCAAACTAGTAAATTAAGAAAGGCAGATCCAAAATCCCACTGTTGAATATTATTAATAATGACATATAATAGAACCTGCTCTATTTCAGGTATTAACCAATGAAATGATTACAAACTTGTAGCACTGCAGAAGCAAAGCATGGTACAGTGATCCACGCTATCACATGACCCTACACACCTGCAATCATCCAGTTGTATCTGGAATTGTTTCTGAGAAACTGTTTATATTTACAGAAAACACGAGGGCTATCCAGACACCTTCTAGGTCTACAGATTTTTTCTATGTTTTCTGCCATGTTTTTTTCTGTGCTAAGCTTCTCAGTAAAATTCTAAAGCCAAACAGAAGTATCTCCGTCAGAAGAGATTTGCTTATTTTATGCTCAAACTATTCCCTTAAGAGATAAGTGTTGCCAGAGGTTCAGCAGTGGAAATTAAAATATTTCCACTACATTTAACTTTCCAAAAACATCCTATTTGAGCCAGGATTGTTGTCCCTGATGAATAAGACAGCTAAGAATCGGACTAGGCTTTGAGAGAAGACATTATTTCACTGTATTTTATACTTCAGTAATGTCTATCCTCATTTAATGTAAAGAGGCTGTGTACAACCAGAAATCCAAAATACTAAGAGAAATCACTGCTTTAAATTTGGAAGTTCCGAGAAGAGAGAAAATAGATGTTAATTAAAATCTCAGATTTGGATTCTTCAGAGAAGTCACATGCAGATATAATTTTTATAATATCTATTCAAAGTTTAACTGAGTCTTTAAATCATCCAAAGTTTGACTATGACTAATTGTCTGTGCAATTGCTGATAATTTTCTAGAAGTTATCAAGGTCTATTGCATAAACTTCTTCATGGAGTTAGAAAATCCATGTTAGCATGATAGAACATATAATCTTTGAAATGGTTTGGGAGCAGACAGAACAGAAAGTATTTAATAAAATCCATAGACCTCCTTAACACAGAAAATTGTCAATAATATAGAGACTATTATGAGAATGGAGGGATGTCCCCCACCTCCGTCTCCTGATCCAAAATTATATGGAAGCAAGGAAATTCAGAGAAAAATGTGTACTATAAAGTTTATGTACCACATTTTTTATATTCCTGTCTGGCTTCTGTCATCTTTTTTGTCAGAGCCCTTGCATCAGTTCTCCTGAAGGGCACAAGTATTGGCTTGCCCTTCCTATATTGCTGGCACAAAACAACAGTCCCCAGGCTCCAGGAACTATTTTCAGAAATACCACAAAATAATATTTATGTACATAAATACAAACACAGACGTGTGTCACATATAAGCACCTTAGAAAATGGGTCATTAAGTTGGATGGAAGTGACAGAAACCAAAGAGAGAAATAAAGTAGATTCTGAAATCCTGTATTATTTGCTTCATGTAATAGTAAAATGCTACAAATCATTTCTGTAACAGTGAAAGTCATAAAACTGAGAATATTGAAACCTTTACAGAGTTCAAGGGATTACTCATGTGAATAACCAGCTAAAATAACAGTAATTTTTAAGATAAGGCCAGTGAGAGAGCATATTCATCTATAAAAACTACTTTTTTCCTTTTTAGCAGTAATTTTTAAGAAGCAGATTCTATTCCAGTTTTTAAACTTTGGATTCCAACAGAAATACAGCCTTTCTGTTCAAAAATAAGTATAACAATAAAAATATTGAAAATTGTATGTTCAACTGAAAGGCATAAAATGCTTTCAAAATATTTTTCTAGATTGCAAGGAAGTGTCCGAGTAAGGGTCAAGGAACAGCTGTATTAAATAACTATGCACAGCCTAATCTATGCACTGCTTGCCTTCAAAAAATACTTCAGTAGTCAAAATACATATTTACCACACACAAAGCAGCTACTATGTAATTGTAGGTGAGTGAAAGTGCAACATAAGAACCAGTGGGAACTTCAATAGGAAAGCTTCGTTTTTACTCATAGATGTGAGTAGGAATGCAAGAGCCAGGAAAGAGGTAAAACTGCCACAATATTGGTGTCAGCTGCCAGGCTCTAAGGAATCCCCCTTTCCACAGGCTTTACTCGTCCTGATTAAGACATTATCCTGACACATCCCAAAACAAGTTCACATCTTCCAGCATAAAACGCTTAGATGTGTAAGAAAAGCTATGTCTAGTTTTCTCTAAAAGAAACCTGGGCTTCTCATAAAGTACACCACAATGACCTTAAGGAAAGAAAATTAAAGTATTTGACAGATTTGGCCAAAATCTAACCAAAACTTCCATGATTTGAAGCGGAGTGGATGAGAGGGGACCGTGGATTGATTTGTTACTGTGTATAGAGTTTGTAGGACAACAGGAGCTGTCTTTATCTGAGCTGAATTTCTGGACACTAACAGTGCACATTAACAGCTTGATTTAAAATACAGCAACCATTTTACAATGAGATGATCCCCATAATAAAAATTAAATAATTAAAATGCTAAGAACATAAATCCACATTTTTCTTGGTACAGATGGGCATTTTGCTGATGAATTTATGCTGCTATTTATATAGCCAGATTATTTGACAGACCATCCTGGAGTCAACCAAGTCAGAGAAGACAAACTCATTCAACAGATCAATGCTCAATTTGATTACAGAAACTCGAGGGTTTCTAAAAGCTCTTTATTCCAATTGTTAAAGCAGAAGCCTTTATTGCTGTCCCACAGGGCTCAAAATAACCTTGAATATTTCTATCAAGATATTAGTATATAAAAAACTTCTACCTTTAATGAAAAATGATAGTGTTCATATTAGTATCAGTGGGACACTTTTAATCTTGGGTTTGTTGGGTTTTTTTTTTCAAATGAGAAAGAAGATTCATTTTTATTTATCATTAAAAGAACTCGTACAATTGCAAAGGATACATGTGGGAAATAACGATGGAAACTGTTTGCTGATGGCAACATTTTTACTAATTGCTTCAATCCACAGGAAGTAGAAAAATATCCAAAAGTTGTTGGCTTTAATCCCCATCTTCTATCAACTTTTTGATAATTAGCTCTTCAGCATCTCCTGTAGCTTCATGTATTTAAAAAATAAACTATATATGTTTGGTATAGTTCAGGGCTTGAAATCGTGCATTCAGATTTTTAAAAATTGTTTTAATTTTTTCTTTGAGCTTGCCAAATTTGCCAAAATGATAAAACTCTCAAGTCCAGAGATAAGAGATTTAAAGGTAATATTTGCAGCACTTTATTTTTCAGACATAACCACTCTCAGTCTTTTCGCTCTCAACATTCCAACTGCATGGTTCACATTTGATTTATGAAAGCATAAACAGCTAATGAGGAATAGGTCACATTTGATAAGGACTGGAAACACACTGGAGTTTTATCCTGAGGAGTGACAAAGCAGAAAACATTTCCCTTCTCATGCCTCAATGCAAATCTTGATTTCTCCTAAGTGGACCCTGGAGAATCATGACAAAGGAGGCAGCTGTAGAATCAAGCAAGTTTTCTTACTTTCTCAGGATTTTTTCTCTCACTTGTATCCTTTACAGATCTTTAACACACAACTCCTCACAATTTAATCAACTCTCATTGGGAGAAAAAACATTGTTCATAGAACACGAACTGATTCTTTTGTATAAAATGAGATTGCTACTTTCGGGTTGCCCTCAGTTTTCAATATTGGATTTTTGTTCAAGTTTCTTGCCATTCTCATAATTTCATTCATTGAATGAAAAAGATTCCTTTATCTTTGTTTGAGCAAATTGCATCCCAGAAAAAGTAAAATAACACTTAAAATTAGAGTTGCTAATACATTAATGCATAAGAGCCCAAATAATTTGTTTAAGGAACTTGATTTTTGATTTTCAGAAATCACAACAGGCATTCAGTGTTGTAAGATAAAGTGCCATGGAGAAACCTTCACCCTTACCTATATTCCTGAAGCTAAAGTTACAATCATAGAAGTCCTCTGTGATTTGACAACTTTTGTTTCACTTGGGATGTGAAAAATATGCACAAGCAGAATTTTACTCCCTCTATATTGATCAGGTATAGCATAAATACTTGAGCAGAGTGGAAAGGCTGCATTAAGGTTTTATTTTTAGGAACTGCAAGAAAAAAATAAAGTGTTCAAACTGTGAAAACCAAAATGCACTCAGAATACTTCCCAGGAGATGATGACTTAGAAGAGCCAAAGAAGAGTTAGGGAGCAAGACCAGGTGTTGAATAACCCTACACCCTGACAGGACCTGAGAGATCTGTAGAATACACTCACAGCTAAATGGAACAGTTAATTTCATTTAAAACATCTTTCACTTAAACTCATTTCAGCTAAGACCCGATCATTGAGGTGAAGGTGCTATTCCTGAAATGTCTTCCAAACAACCAGAAATTCAGAGCATTGCTCAAATTTTCTTGTTATTTGGCATACTGTACAAGGATGGGGTTTTAATAGCAGAAGTATGTAAGCTTTTAATTCCTGAGATAGTAAAAATCAATTTTTTAAAACAAAATATATTTTAGGACAGGGATATAATGGGGGCAAAAGACATCAAACTTAAAGTCCAACGTAGTTATTACTAGGCTCAAAAGGGGTTTAGTCAAAAAACCTTTGCCCGATCAAGTCTGAGCAATAAAAATTCCATTTATAGATGAACATTCAACAAGTTATTGAATAAGGAACTAAATGCTGTAAATATGAGCAAACACACTGCACAGAAACAGGGAACTTCTCTGCAGCAGTACAAATGAGCTTCTCCCAGCTGTCATCAGAGAGCAATAACTTAGAGAGAATTCTCTTTTCTGCATGAGGAAACAGCTCTCAGACTCAAATCCATGAGCAGATATGTTTTTAGGAAAGTTTTCCTGAAAGAAACATCCTTTTTGTTCAAATACACTCAGTACTCTTTTAAGCAAAAAGTACAAGACTTGTTAGGCACTAATGATTTTAGAAACGTTAATAGCTCAATTAAGTGAGAAGGGAGAACGGGATATAAGGAAAAGGACCCATATTTTCCAGCTGCATGACTGAGACACCCAGTACAATGTACATCAGTCTCCTCTCATGTGCTCAAAGGTTACTGGGACCACTGTGTATCAAACTGCTCAGTTACTGGGACACGACGTCCCAGAACGGCGATTTCTCTCAGCAGCCCTGTTAGCAGCTCTGAAGGCTCCAAACCATAACAATGCATTTCATGGTATGAGAAGAAAAAAACCTCTTATATAATCTTTCACCTTCAAATCTTAACAATAAACTGAGGAGTTTCTGTGGAAAAAAAAAACCTTTTCCTTTAAAAAAATCCTCCATCATCAATGTGGAGTTATAGTTGCCAGGGAAGATCTTAATCCCTTCCAAACATCCAGTTTATTCAAATTCAAGCACAGTTTAGTGAGTTTCTTAATTCTGTCTTGGGTTTCTGCTACCAAGTGATCTTAACACACAGACAGTGTCACACCGCTGCTTTTGAAAGGTACTGTTTAAAACAGTGTATCATCATCCCACTCCACAAATGCCATCTAGCATTTGACAAATTTTGCAAGCATGTTATGTTTTCTTAAAACTCTTCTTTTTTAAGCATATGATACTATCTCACTGTTCACTTTTGGCTGCACAAAATCAAATGTCAGAGTGACATTCATAGCACTGTAACCGCTGACAATGGAACTGTCCTTGCTGCTGACACCATCCCCCGAGCCCAGATCTAAAATAAGGCCCCCTGGGACCATCCATACCACCCCCTTCTGAGCAGATGGAATCACAAAATAGGACTTGATCAAACAAAGCAAACATACAAACTTAATTATCTTAAAATGTTTGTCATTGAATTTCAAATAACTCGAAACTGCTGATGGTCTGTCATATTAAAACAGTATTATCATCTAAATGAAACTGACTTTTATATACACAACAGTACTGCCGATTGTTTTTATTTAAAGCATCATCTCTCTTGAATAATATATATATTATGCTCAAGCTAACATGAATTAAAATATAAGCCAAAACCACAATAAGATTTTCAGACAAAGAATAAAAAAATACATATAAATAAGAATGATCAGTACTTCCTCTCCTTATGCTTCTCTGAAAGTTAAAACAAGCAACTTTACTTCCCCAGCCAAGATTAACATAGCTAGGGTTCCTAAATTGCCTTTTTTAGGTTTCTGATATCTCTGAGAGACAAGGAAAGAAAGTTATCTAATGCATTTTAGCAATGAATTTGCTTCCCTGCCCAAAAGAGAGAGCTAATGTTAAAGCTCTACAGCTTTCTAAGTTTCCTTTCCTCAGTAAAAGTTTCCTGCGTACTGAGGTCATCTAAAAGAGGTGTTTATGTCTGTGTACTGAAACACACGGCAACTGAAGTCCATGTAAGTATGTGTTGAGTACTTTAGATTTTGTATTCTTTAATAAGTATTACAGGCTACCAGAGAATCTGGTTGAGAAAATTGACAAAATACACACTTATATGTATCTATTTCTGTTTCAATAAATTGTAGGTATATGAATATACGAAGTTCATGGAAAAAAGAGAAGCCCAAAGAAACAAAAAAACCTCCACATCCTGCCCAAAAAAACCCCAAGTAAACAAGCCAACCCACCCCTGCAGCTGGAGAAAGATTTAACTAGGTCTAAAAAAAGGCTTAAAAAACAAAAATACAAGTTGCCAAGTACAATCCAGCCATGTTGTCCTATCTTAGAAAGAAATAGAGGTGAGACAGCAAATGACATGTAATTCAGCACATGATCTTTAAATCTCCAATTCCTCTAAATGGACTAATGATAATTCTTTTATTTTGGTGTTTTTTTTTTTTTTTTAAGAAGGGAAGTTCTCAACCCTTCTGTTTCAGGGATTTGTAAGAACGTTTATGCAGTTTTATACTATGTCTCAAAACAGTCATTCCGGGTTATCTATTCCCACCCTTTTCCACTGAATGTTTACTTGAAAAAATGTCGGAAATTCTTAATTCTTTGGGTTTTGCATTTTGCCTTCTTTGTTATCCTCAAGATTGCCTTACCTGAAGCTGTATCTGCTGCCACTGCTCTTCATTTCAGGAGCTAAACTGAACCTAGAGAAGATCCATCAGCAGACTGATCTAATAAAATCTTCTAGATCTGGCTGACTCCTCTCACTACTGCCAAGTATCTACACCTGGCTTCCCAGTAACCCTGATTCTGGAAGTGTGGTACAAAACCCCAAACTGACCCTGAGTACACCAAAACCAGATCTGGCAGTCCTGTCTTGTCTGTGGACCACAATTTTTTACGCCTTCCTCGGAGGTTTATTCACCGAAACAAAACAACTTTATGTGTCAGAACAGCACATGTGATTGTAACATCTGTCATGCCACCAATGAGAGCTTTATCAGAACCACCTTGGGCACCTCCACACAAACCCATGCGAACCCTGCCCCACAACATCCCCCGCACAACAGATGGAGGGGACAGAGACGAACATTTAAAGCACCAGCAATCCCATATCACACCTCACTGAGGACACACTGTAATTCTACAAAGAGTTGCATGAACATCATAGGCAGAAACAAAGTCTGTGTGTTACCTCAATTCATCTCTAATTGCAGGCTGATTTGTGGAATGAATTGCAATACGTCTGCAACATCAGTACGTCTTTCACAAGGAGCCAGAGAAATAATGTCAATGCAAGAGAACTGCTCCAAGTTTGCACCTTGCTGAACACCACCAGTGCCACCTTCTCAGTTCAGGTTTCATGGATTAGGGGTGGCTGTTATGCTGCAAACACTGATCAAAGCCCTGCTGTGGCAAGGACTTTGACAATGTTGGATGGGATTTATTTAAATGCCACGTGAGTTTTTAAAAATATTTTTGATAAGAGGCATTTCACACTGCATATTTCCCTGACTGCCCAGAATCAGATTGAAAACAACAACAAGCCATTCCAAGGTGTCAAAGAAATCAAAGGCAACACTGAAAAAGATTTTTTATCCATTTTTTAAATGGAGAGTAAATCAGATTATTTTTTGATGCCTCTTATTTTCCCTTTTCTCTGGATTTATATACACATCTACAATGAAAAACATGAATTTATACTCACAAAATTTTTTCAAGTTATGACAATGCATAATTTCAAATGAAAATTAAATAGTTAAATGTATATGCTAGCTGTAATAATTTAATTATTTTTATATTGATCATTTTTATTGCTGCATTTTACACTTTACCTTATTATTTATTGGATACTATAATGAAATTCCACCTCCTTATTGCATTATTTAGTAAACAAAGTGGCAAACTATAGAAGTACAGCAATACAGAAGGTGACTTAACAAAAAGGCTGCATTTTAATTAAGTTATGGGAAGATGATTTTGAAGACACTAAAGCAAGACAGTTTACTCAAAGACAGAAAAGGTTGTTCTTTCCTGCATGACAAATTAGGAAAGTATTCTAGTAATTTCTTCATCTGAAATAAAAAAGAGGAAGGAAAAATGAAAGAAAAAGCCAATAGTACTTTTCCTCAGCAGAATGAATATGGATCAATGCATATTATAAGGCAGTTCTGGGAAGAAAATGAAAATTAACTTCCAGCAGATTCCCTTGCCATCAGTGTTTCTTCAAGTCTTTATTCTCCAAGAGAGACATTCACAAAATCCACAAGTGATGATGATGATGAAAAAACCCTGAAACCCAAAATACATAACCTCCATATGATCTGCAAGTATTAACACACGCATAACATTTATACAGCTTTCCATTCATGTGAAGGTGAGCAAATTTTTCAGCTTCACATTCCTTTTTATAATATGCTCCATATCTGTAATACTAACACTGGATTTTGCAAGGCAGCTTTCCTGGATTTCCTATTACTTGGAAAAACTGTGCTGCTATATTGCTCTAAGTCATGGTGCTTTTCCTGAGCTTACACACCTCACACCAGCTCTGTCTCAATTTCAGTGCCCTGTTGTTTCTTCACCAGTCACAGCTCTTGTGCTTTTGCACTAGAACCCAAGGTTTACAGCTCTAGAACAGGGTCACTCTCTGGGCACACACTGGCTTTGGGAAACTCCTGAAGAAGTCAGTAGGTGTTCCCTGGAAAGCTCTTTCTGTAATCTACCTAATTAACAAACTAATTTCTTCTCTTTAATTAAGACATCAGCAATTTGCTTTCCCTACAACATATGTTGGTGGGTTTGGTTCTCTTTGGAATCTCTGAGCAAGCTGGGGAACAGACCAAGCACATAGAGCAGGCTCCTTCACTGTAAGTAAAAGTCAAATCCCAGAAGAGCAGCCCATGACAATCTAAGACTCTCTCATACAGAGCCAGGTGTCACCGTGCAAGCAGGATGGAAGTGTCTGGAATACCCTGCTGTTTCTCCTGGCTAAATATAGATCTCATATTCAGGCATGTACCAAAAAAAAATTACCAAGTTTTGTACAGGTATTATCTAAGTTTTGATTAAAAAATTAACTATTTCAACTAATGTCTGGGTGTCTCCGTTCTAAAACAATGCCAACTGGTACAAAATAGTCTGAAAACCGACACTGTTCTAGAGAGCTGATAAATATACATATATGTGTGTGTGTATGTATAACACATATTATGTGTGTATGTGTATATATACACACACTTAATTGCAGTGATGTTTTATAACTCTCTCGAGTGCTCTCTCTTATTCAAACAGATATTCCAGGTTTTTTTAGATGTGGAATAAATCCCTGTTTTTTCTGAACCTAATTTACCTTCTTTCTAGATAATGGCAGCATGAGATTACTTTGGTTGTTAGTATTGCCCTTTAGCTTTCTGAAGGTAGAAGTAAAAATTTATATCTGATGTTTCAGAAAGATCTTACTCTCCTGACTACAGCAAAATAACCCAATCGAACATGAAGACCAAATGCTTTTTCTTGCTACTGCAATGACGTTGTGCAACTTTTCTTCGCCTATGGAAGGAACAGAAAAGAAACAAATACAGCACACTCCATGGTCTAAGATAAAATAGGCACTGTCCTTTTATAAGAAATATACATCCCTTGCAATAGGGTGTACATAGAGTGAAGGTAAATCTTAAACAGGGATGTTTTCCCCTTTGAACTAATCTTCAGGTCTGCTAACTTAGAGAGTTCATGAATGTACATATGAGATGAGGGACAGAGAGGTAGCAACATCATGAACCAATATAACAGAAACTGAAATGACAAAGTGACAGTGGTGGCTGAGATGACAAATGACAATATTCGTATTATTAAGTGCTAGATGACATTCAGTGACTGCCCAGTCCTGGTGACAGTGAAAGACAGCACAATGTTTAGGAACAGCAGCAGGAGATGACTTTTTAAAGTCTTCCACAACTTCAACAGTCAGCAGGGAAGGGACAAGGTTACAAACATCTGTACAGAGCTCTTGTGGAGTTCAGCAAAATAGAAATTATTCAGAAAATGTATATGCAGTATTTTTCATTGACCTAGTTCTCTGTGTTTTCTTTCCTTAATCCATAAATTCAAAGTTCTCCCATAACACACAAACAGGGTGAAAAATAAATTATTTCTTACCCTGAAATTGAGGCATGAGAAACTTCAAGGCATTCCAAATCACCCCTTCAATAGACTTTTTGCTCATTTTTTCCATATACTTTGTGGACCAAATTGCACAGCTGATCCCACTCTGGCTGCAGACTGATTTTCACAATAGCAACATTCAACAATAGCAACATCCTTGCTACCTCCCCCTGTCCTTGGTCCTCCCTCCAAGGAGCTACAGCATCTCTTTCAGCCTCCATGCCAAAACCCACCAAAACAAAATGTTGCCCCTTCTTCAAAGCAGGTGGCCTTTCCCACTCTGCCAGCTGGGAACAGCCCCACACAGTCCTTTAAGACATACCCTTGTACAACCTGTATCCCTGTCCCTCTCCACCTGCTGCTCCCATTTTGCTCAAACTGACAACTCCCAGGGCAGCTGGTTCAGTTGGCTGCTGGCTAAGAGCTGAAGAAAGCAATGAGGTCCTTCAGCGTCACCTTCCAGGCTGTTATTTGGAGTGGCTATATCCCATAGTATATTTATTTCCATCAGACAGTATTTCTCATGGATTTTCCATTTTGGTTCTGCTAAGAACACTTTTCTCAAGCCAGAGTAAAACACTCAGAATCTACCATGTTCAGTAGGGCTGTACACCAAGGTCCAATAAAATAAATGAAGCACTTCCAACAGAATAAAAATATCCTCACAGCTGGACAAATTTTTAAGCCTTAAGAAACACACCTTAAAATAGAGACATGAAAAGATAGAGGCTTTCTCTCTACAGGCTGTGGGCCAGTGCAGCCAAAACTGGAAGTCAGTTTCAGATGAGTGAATAATCAATGTTAGACTACACAGCAACACTTTCCTGCTCCAGGCGGTATCTCAGCTGCTCTTCAGCCAAGCTCTGACTGCATCCCCAAGCTTGACCACAGGCACTCTCCTCCTCTACTGAAGGAGAAATCAAAAGAAAATGCTCTTCCTAACAAGAAGATAACAAAATAAAGATATTTATCCTAAATTTTCTAACCTGTTAGAGCACAGTTTAGCTTTCAGACACAATACATTCCATTCATTATTATTCCAGCAAGCTTTGCTCCTGGGAAAATGCTCCTGTGTAAAATAGTGTTAACTCTGTGTTGCCCATATACTGGCAGTGAAGGGGGATATCCATCACCTACCAATTCTTTCAATCTCTTTGTGGCATCAAAGCCATGAGAATTTGGTTCTAGGCAGTCAATATTATTGGAGGGGTGAGAGGAGGGGTGTGTGTGTGTACACACAGCTAAAACAAGCAATTCTCCAACCCTGTTTTATAAATATGCACTCACTGATGTTATGAAATATACAGAAAATCCACTGGAAGTTTGGTGTAGAGATGCTCTAAAGTCTGAGTACTAACACAAATTTAATAATTTCATAAAGAAAGCTGGTCATTATAGTTAAGTAACAGGTGACTATGAATATATTATTTATATATTTGATATGAATATAATATTTATATATTTATGTATTATTTATATAATACTATTAGCAAGTATGGTGCAATTAAATAAAGTATTCGGTGTTAATCTGAAATACAAATTACTTGTATGGCATGTTTTCTTGTTTTGCTATTACAGAATACAGGCCCAATACTCATTTCAACATACAGAGCAGAAATAACTACTAACCCCTTATGCTCTGGGTCTCCTTTTTTCAAAAACATGTTCATCATTTCAGGTGTTTGTATTTCCAGCCAAGGGAAGCAAAGATAGATTAGAATCAGAGTGCTTTAGCAATTAGTAACCACCATAAAAAACATTATATAGAAATTTTGGAAGCCTTTTACATTTCAAATGACTCCAGGATTTTAATACTGTGGAAAATATTCCAAGTTCTGGATATAATCAGATTATACTACTATGCTGAAGCAGCCAGTACAATAGTTATTGTAACAGTTTAGTGTCCATATAGAGAAATTATGACTCAAACAGATCACAGCCAGTTATTGTAACTAAATCAATGAAATGGGAACAAAACCAGCAGCTTAATCTATGCACAGTTTAATATTATGTGGAGAGCTTCGAACCAAAAGCCAAAAACTTTCGAGTTAGAACTAACAAAGGAAATACCAAACATACACCTGCTACATATACATGGGCAGCTTAGCCACTCCACTTGTTAAAATTCCTTCATCTATTTTTGATCAAAAACTATAAGTCCATGTTTCATTTAAAAAAATTATATTGAAACATGACCACCAATTACTGGGAATCTTAAAATTCCTAACATACAATGTGATGATTCATAAATGCTCAGAGGAGACAAAACTTGAACCCTTAACAAATTCAGCCCATCGAATGTTCAGCCACCTGAAAACTACTTATGTGTAAACAAATATTTTATCCACTCTGCCTTAAGAGTAGATCATGATCTTTCCCACCTGCTTTGTCTTTCTCAGTACTACAATGCAGAGGTATTTGTGATCCAGAAGCTCAGCTTTGTTCCAGAAGACTTTAGAGATCTGCCCATTTGTCAGCCTCTTACCAAGTTTACTCCAGTCAATAATTCTTTGACTTTCTTCTGCCTACCAAAGAAGAATGTTAGTGATCAGCATGGGTGCGTTAATTTGTGTTACAGTAGCATATAAAACCACAGAGCAGAGATAGAAGTCTGTGGTCTTCTTTAACTTCAGCAGGGCTACTCTAGCTGATTAGGCACTATGATATTAGAACATGAGCAGGAAGCCCCCAGAACACAGCAGAAAAAAACCCTGATGCCTGCAATGAAGAATGCATGGGGGAAACAAATTACAGAAATATAATCAAAACATATCATGTCTAAGTGCTTAGAATGGTTAGGAAAGCTGCTGAGACAGAACAGCCATGGAAACAGATTTTTTCCTGTATTTTGGCAAAGGCAAAGCAGATAGGAATTTTATACCTAACTGATGAGTCCAGTGTGGTACTAAATCCAGCCTGTTAGCACTAGAAAATAGCTTTTCATGGTGATGGGATGAATGTATGATAAGCTGCAAGGGATGGCTGCAAATTCAGCATGGCTTGAAAATTGAAAACTAGTTTGAGATGTACAGTACATCTGTCTGGACCCAGCCACAGCCCTCCTGTGAGATACTCAGTGACAGCTAAGGATGAACACAAACCACATAAGGAAGACTGACTTCCTACAGGAAAGGATGAAATATGTCTTTTCATATCCCACTGAACTGTGCAGGAAAAGTATGCAAAGATTGTGTTGGCACTTTATATTAAAGTTTTCCTTCTAAATACCACTAGTTTTCACTAAAACCACAGTGCATAATATCCATTACCAATGAAAACCCCGCAGAAAATAAAAATATAATGTGTTGCCTTGCTTATTCTCCTTCACAGTTATCAAGCCATTTACTGCCTTCTTTGATTGAAGTTTGAAGTTCTATTATTAGGCTGACACCACACTAAAACTTTTATAAAATTTCATCTCCATGCTGGCTGTGATCAATCACGAAGGCCATTAATTGTAAGGACAACTACTTCTTTTAGGTCATATTGACCTAATTGCAAATGTGCATCATGTATTTGCATGACTAAGCACTTCCACTTTTAACTGGTTTAATAGATAAAACTAGATGCCAGATTAAAATCTAGAAGTTAAACCTTAACAGCAAAAGAATCCTAAACAAAGGGAAAAAACCTGTGAGGGATTATCACTGTGAATGGTCATTGCTGGAGTTATTCAAAGTGCTGCTTCTGACTCTCAAATAGGACCTGCAGCAGGTGGAACCCACTGCTTCCAGACACTGGAGCACTGGCTTGTTTGCTTGTGATCTGTTAGGAGCCCTTGGTACTGGGGATTCAGGCAGATGAAGGGATAGTGTGGGCAGTGCAAACGACACAGAAGCTCACTGCTATGAGTGACAGACCCTTAAGAATGTCCAAATTTTATTCAGACTAAAACAGGATCCAGGAAAGCTCCTACAATCTAAAATTCTAACAGTTTAAAACTCATTATATGTTTAAGTAGGATAATGAGTTCCTTTCAGTGTAACCACATTAGATGAGAGATTGTGGAGGGGTGGGAAGAGGTAACTGGCCTTCACCTGGCCCCCTGCATACACCTTTTCTCGGCATGAATTTGCATGGTTGAAAAGTATCTTCAGCAGTTTCTTTAGCTGTGTTGCAATGCACACTCTGAACCCTATGATGAAAAGCAAGGCAGTTCTGAGCATACATTGCAGAAAGATATTCCTAAAGGCTCTTTTATTCTGGCCTATTTTCCCTCCCCAACCCACAATAACTATCAATTTATTGAATGACACTTGATACCAAGGGGGAACTACGTTTCCTTCTCTGTATTAAAAATCCATACCTAATAAGTAAAAAAGTATGACCTATAAAGGTCTTTTTCCTAACTGTTGTATTAATGTGCTTTATATTCTTTTTACTCGAGTGACTTAATTTTTTTTTTTTTTTTTTGCTCTGACAATCTATTTTATGATAAGCAGTGAGCCATGTTGGTTAGCTCTGTTCAGCCAGGTGAATATGAACACTTCTCAAACACACACCTACCATTACAGCACAGACAAATCTGCTGAAGAAAACAGAAGTTGTTCCACAATACTCCTCATTCCTACTTTCAACTTTGTGATGCAAAACCTGTGTAGGTATTTTTTTCTAGATAATGGGTTTATCCAGGTCCTAACTTGTACAAACACAAACATACGAGTAATTATTCAGCAAAACCCTAAATAAAATGATGGGTAAACCATAAAATGGTTAAATCAGAGGTTAGAATAATTCTAGTTAATCACAATACATCAGATTTTACTGATAAAAAATCATTTTACAGTAAATTAATTTTGCCATTTTGTGGAAATGAAGTAGAAGGCATTCCAGTCTCTGTTGTAGCCTTACTTCTCATTTCTGTTTTGGTCTGCTGCCTCAGCTGCTCTTCAGAGACCTTTCCCACACCCACTGGGTTTGTACAGACATGTAAAGACTGGCTGCTGGGTCACCACTTTAAGTGCAATCAGCTGTGGGGTTGGCTCGGGATCACGTTCACCTGAGCACCCGGCAGGGGGTTAACGATGAGCAGCAGAACAAAATGGTTCCACTACACAGAAATCAGTTTTCTGATATTTTTATGTGAGTTTTACAAACTGCATCCTCCTCTCAGGACAGGCACTATGAATGTTCCTTGCTGGTCAATTGTTTCACGCCTTCAGCTGTTTGTTTTTCACAAGTATTTGTCTGGAAAAAAAAAATTAAACAGTAGATGGAAAGAGTGAGTTCATTATATTCAGTGCTGAACAATAATACTGAATGGAGCTGTTGAGTGATATTTTAACAGCAGTGTTACTTTGAAAATAAGTTGTATCTTTGTACTGTTCTACCTTTTTCAGATAATACTGCTGCTGTCCAAAATACAATAAACTGCAGCAATTAAAATTACGGTTCATCTAAATATGATGAAGATAAAAAGATAAAATAAACCAGACTGGCAAGATGAACAAGTTGCAATTAAGAACCCCCCAAAAACCTATAATGATATATGGCAAAGTTCTTTATGGCTTAGTAATTATCTGATAGCTAGATTGGTTCAATAAATCAGAAAAGGAAAGAAAAAGGAAGAGAAAATATCGCTGCATTGTGACTACTTAGACATGCAAAAGAAGAGAGAAACAATGAAATCCAAATAAAATTAAGAGCTATGAAAAGCAAATGGCTCACTGCCACTGATCTCATAAACAGGAGAAGTGTTTCTGAGGTTTTGTATATCCTGAAAGCACGAAATCCCGCACTTCTTTTAGTAAGGTGTAGAATTAGTTGTACAGTTACAAATCCCTGCACCTGCGGTGGACAGGGAGAGAACATGAGCAAACAAGACAGGCAGAAAGATGGACAGCTGTGTGCTTTTCAAAAAAGAAAGAAAGAGATCAAAAATATGAAACCTAAAGGGGGGAAGACACTCGCCAAAGGCTAATCTGCAGACCTTTAGGTGAGCAAGAAAGTGAGCCCAGCATCCTGAACTCCAGTTCAGTACCTCTCAGTCTCGCCACATCAGAAATTAATAATTTAGTATCTTCAGCTATTAAAGGTGAGACATTAAAGAATGGGACCTTCACTTCTATTTTTTAAAATTCCACTTGTAAAGTGTGCACATCCAAGCTCAAACAACAACAAATGGAGCAATGAAATAGGAACAGCATCATTTTTAGGACAGCACATTGCTGTTGTACAGGAGACATCACTCTGTATATGCTTCAAAAAAACTGCCAGCCTCAGTTTATAGCTCTTGTACCTCATTCTGCTTGAGCCCCAGCCATCACTCAAGCTCTCTGTGTCTCGATTAACTCATCTATAAATTGCACAGTAAATTCAGAGTATGTTGTTAGAAGAAAACGCTCCGTTGAAAATAAGCATTTTTAACTTCGAAAGCCAAATATGTCCCTTTCTCCATTCACATAAATAAGCAAAAGAAGCTACTTTGTTTTATATGGAAAATCTCTGGATGTTGCTTTCAGTAGAAGAGTTTAGGCAGTGCAAGCACAGGACAGCTGTATCTGCTGACAACAATGGCTGCATCAAGGGCTGAATAAAAGATCTTTTCCCTTTTCAACATGCTTTAGTTTTCAAAAACTTTTTTCCTCAACTGATTGGAAAATCATTCCCACTCCCTTGGACAAATCATTACAAGTTAAATGCATTTAGTAATAGCTTGTTGGACACAGCTGAAAGAAAAATCACATATAAGGCTGAGCAAACTATCATTTTATGAGTAGATATGGCTTTCACTTGATGAGCTACATGAAAAGTAGTCATATGGGAATCCTCACTACACTGTTTTGGGATTAATGCTACTTCTCCAACATTTTAAAAATTACATCTGTTTGATATCATTTACAGTCAGTCTCTCTAAGCTGAGTATGATTCACAGCTGAGTATGCCAGCAGTTATTAGCCAATTACCTGTAGTTCATGCTTACTTGCATATTCTTGTAATTGTTATTTATTCTTGCTGCACTTCCAGCGTGACCTGCAGACAGCACTAATACATAGCTCCTAAATCACAGACTAATTTTTCAGAAATGCTGAGCTTTAAAACAGCATGAAAAATCTTCCATTGCTTAATATTAGACTGTCAGCTTCTTGCATGGCCTTGCAGTTACTGCAGATATACTTTCAACAGCTTAAACAGAGCAATACATAAAGGCTCTGATTTAAAATATCAGTTAAATATAAGCTGCTAAACAGGTATAGGATTCTCCACAATCTTCAGCCGAGATATAAGCTTGTGATTAAATACTTTGCTAAAGAATACAGCCAGCCTTATATTATCATTATTATTATTATTATTGCTACAAACTCCTGTAAATAAGAACTGCATAGTTGCTCCACAGAGCTTTGTGTTAAGACAACAGAAACAACAACATTTTCTTTAATATACTCTATTTTTTCAGTTATCACGAAGTATTTGTTTATCAATACAAAGCATAATAAATATTTTATCTTTATGGTTTATTTTACAGTAGTCACATTTCTCAATTTATTTCTCTAAAGTAGTAAAATATATTTCTCTGGCAATAAAAAGAGTGTCATAGAAGTACGTTAGTTGATGAAATCTTAATTTAATAATATATATTCAAGCATAAAATGAATAAACCTGGAGTACAAAATCTAATTGAAGACATTTATAAAAAACTGTGTTTACACAATCCCTCAACCATTGATTAAAATTAATTAAAATTACTAATAATGAATGTGGTAACTCTTGTTTTGAAATGCTTCTTCACAGAGGTTATTCTATGAAATGTTCTGTCTAACTCTAAAATTGCTCTTTAGCATTATGACTGAGTGGTAGGATTTCCTGTCAGAGCAACGCCTGCTAGAAAACTCTGAAATTAGGTATCAACATACAAAGTTTAGAACACCAAACATAGCAGTTAATTAAACAATTAACAATTATCAGATTTTTAAGTCCCAAAGCTGAAGGATGTCAAATTATCACACAAAATAGTTAAGTTTGGATACAAACTTTAGCAGTAAAAATATTTTTTTTTGCCTCTTTTATTACCTTTGTTACCAAAAAAGCCCAGGTGATAAAGCTGTTGATGACAACAGCTTAATTTGATGACTTAGCAGTACTGAATAAAGAATGACAGGTCACTAAAAAGTGAATTTAGTTTTCACATGTTTGGAATTACACAATAAAACTTGATGCAACCACTGCAAAATTATGAATAGTTCAGTCAGCAATAATACAGCTGGACAAGTAATACACATCTATTTGTGAGAGGTGTGGAATGGATACATCAAGAGCACTGTTATTTAAAAAAGGACAAAAAACAGAGATGAAAAATCAGTTCACCTTCCATAACCTTCCATTTGAAGCTCTAAAGACCTGATTCTGCCAGTTTAACACATAAAATAGAAACTTTATTCCTTCTGCTGTCCATTTCTAATTTTCTATGAATGCTACCAGTTTTCTAGTTAAAGTAACTACAGGGGTATTATCTGCTACAGTGGTAAGTATTAATTCATTGATGATTTTTATATAAGCAGTAATTTATTGCACTGGTATTTTCTTTGCCTCGTTGACAAAGGATATGATTATTACAGGTCCTAAAATGAAGTTTGGTTTTAGCATGTGACAGTTTAAACCTTCAATTTCATACACATACAGAAATCCAGGTTTTGGTGTCTTTTCTGCCAGCCCAGAAAAGGTAATGACCATTTTATCTACACAACATAATCTCTGCCTCTCAGCACTGTTCCTCACCCCAATCTGCTGGATGTTGCAGGCATATAACACTATACTTAGTTTTCCTGTCCCTGGAGTCCCAAATTGTAACCCAAGAGCCAGTCACATTCTAAATGAAATCAGGAACTTATAATTTAACAAAACCCAAGCCACTTACCCTTTTTCTTAACTGCATAAGACTTGTATGACTTAGAGATAAGCTTTCATCTTTGGCCCTAACAATACAAAATCCTTCACCCCTAGGCAAGCCCAGAAAACCATACTTAGCCTGAATTTACCATAAACCTTCACTGTTAATAATATTCCCCCGTACTGAAAACCAGTAAGCCTGTCTGAGCCCTGAGATTACCTGAGATTTATTTTAAATCTAATCCTAGCCTACTCTGAAACTACTGATAAACTCTTCTTCCCTGCTGGCATTTCACCCCAGCAAGACTTCTAGAATCTCAAATACAAATTTTGCATTTTTATAACCACAGCATATTCAGCACATACAGTATCTTACAGGACAACACCAGCCCAACAGCTAAATCAGCTCAGGGCACACTACAAAAGCATAAGCACAGATCTGAAGCTGATGAGCACAGCATCAGTTACTCCTTCCCCCTTCAAAACTTTCTGGGCAGGCTCTGCAATCCTGGGTAATCACATTGGATGCATACCTGAGGCTTACACTGGCCTTGAACGTACCCCACAGACATCTGGTTCTTTGCTCTCAATCCCAACTCTAGTTTAACGCCCAAGCAATGGATTACAGCCACAGGCATTATCCCAGACCTGTGAGCCTTGAAGGATGAAGTGATAAAACTTTTGCTCTGCAATTCAAAGCCCTAACCCCAGAGATCCCTTTCGGTCACCAGAACTTGTCAAGAAACACTAGAGAGCACAGAGCTTTGATCTCAGCCCCAAGGTCTGTCACCACTACCTTCACCTTTTCTATTCCAACCCCTAATGTCACTGCAAATACAACACAAGGCTTTCTTGCATGTTCTGGGGTCATAAGGGTCTTTTCATCTCCACTGGAAAGAGCTGTAAGCCCAGCTGACACACACTACAAGCATTAATCCTAAAATGAGTCTGAAGAATCCTGAGTTTTATTTAACCTTGGGGATCTTCACTCAACCATGAACCATAAGTTTTCCATTATTATCACCACTGGATTTTATCTTATTTCTCTCCTAAAATGTAGACCATAACAAGGATCGCCTGATCTTTCCTATCAAGGGATTCCACAAGGTATTCTTAGGACTACACATTTATCTAGGACTCAGGAAAGATCTGGATATATTCCTTGATCTTGCAAGGCTGCAGGACTAACATGGAGTGTGGCAGCAGTAAAAAATATGTTATTGTTATTTCTCAGAAGATGGAGCAATGCTCACAGCTAGAGTGTGAAATAGGTTGGAATTCACCAAGGAGGACAAACATTTATTGCTGTATCTCAAAAGGCAGTCAGAACTAGAATGGATGCTGGTGTGGGTCGACCAGACAGTTTGCACTTACCTTCAAGCAAACATATATCCACTGGACTGTGGTTACATTTAGAATTAGAGGTGATCTGGGAAACCGAGATTGAGGATCTCAATTTACTGCAGGCTTCTACACTTGTAAGCCTTTTGAAATCCAGGAATAATCTTAGCTGCTCAAGCACCGCTTTGTCAAATACCTGTCCCTACTTCATCATTAACTCTAGATGCACTCTAAAAATGAATTTTCTCTTTTTTACCCATCCTCATCATAAGCCTTTTATCCCCACCTAAACCATCTTCTTCACATTAAATCCTACAAGATCCAGAAACAAATGTACTCATTGTCACTCTATAGTCTCCAACACTAATCTTTAACACATCCCTAACCTTAACCTTAACATCACAGCAAAGAGATTTTGCACATTCTGGAGCTAAGCACAATCCAGTTATTCTACCATATTTCAATTCTGGACTGAGTTACAGAAAAAAAGATTGAGCTTTTCAATCTGTTTCTCATTTTGCTATTTTTATAGCGTTTAGAATGACTTTTTTGGTGATGTTTGCACATGTGTTCATAAATCTTGATAGCTCTGGCTAAAAAAATCCATCATTTCTATAACAGACATATAAAGTTGAAATGGTTCAACTTTTACCAAAATGATAGCATGTGTTTTTTAATGGCACGTTCAAAGTAATTAATAAGATAGAGCACTAATTTGCTAACTTGAAGTGTTTGTAATGAGGCAATGAGGATATTTGAAAATCAAATGTTGTAAGACATTTGTGGAGTCACTCATGGTCAAAGGTAGGGGTATTAAGGTGCTTCTAAGATTAAATACTTAAAATGATGCATATAGCTTTATGCTGCTATTAATACCCACATAATGTGAACGTAGTGCTAACTAACAGAATGAGGATTCCTAAGGATATATTACCAGATAAGTGAGCACGTATTTGGGAGATATTAAGGAATGAAAATACATACACCAATATAACTGGTTTGAAAGGTATTTTCTGAAAAGGATATCACTTTTGGTCTTATTCATCAAAAGCCAAAGGACTGGTGAGCACATGAAACTGTTGTTGATTATTTGTTTAATCAGCTCTCAGAGCATGAAGTTATATCAAGTTTGTTTTTACTATGAAAACATTAAGCATAAAAACAAAATTAAATTCTTCATATGCCTCTTCAAGGTTTCAACCTGATCATGAAATATTCCAAATATTGAACTAATTTATTTTTTTGGCATCACAGTCAATAGATAAAAAATCCTAGTAGTAATAACACAGGGAAAGTCTCAGACTGTGAACTTTTGACCACAACCTGAGTGTTCCTCATCCTGGGCTCACAGTAGTTATCCGTTGTGTCCTCCCTCACATTCACACAAGATCATCCTCCACGTGCAGGTGGTACCCAATGCATACAAGAACAGATTCCAGAATGACAGCACAAATATGCAATTACTATTAACTGCTACTCATAGACACACTTACCACAAATTCATGCAATAGTACAGAACGTGCATTCAGTTTCATAGAAATACTTTCACAGATAGTAATTACCATGAAGGTAGAATAGAATAGAATAGAATAGAATAGAATAGAATAGAATAGAATAGAATAGAATAGAATAGAATAGAATGCACTTCTTAAACAAATCACATGAAAAAAAATTATACATGGAATTAAAGTACTACAAAATCACCCATAGAAAATCTAGCATATGCCAAAATATCCCATTACATGCGCATAAAGAAAAAGGTTTTCCTTATCCTGCAGAACCCTTTCTGAATTCTTTTACCACTCCAGGAGCACATGTTTATTATTTTCACACACTACATATTACTTCTAATTAACCAATGGTAGCTTTTTTGAAACTTCACAAGCCTAATTAAAAAGCTATTAACAGTTCTTTTTCATCTCACCTTTGGTAAACTTTGCATTCATTACTCCCTCAGACCTGGAATAATCAGCAGATTTGTTGCTTCATTTCTGTATTCTGCCACCTGACCCATTTATATAGGTTAGAAATGGGAATAACAAGCATCTCCTAGGAGAACACAATTCTCTCTGCACTTAAACATCCTGAATGAGTCCATTCGCAAGTACTCCGGTCCTTCCATTTTAAAATCCAATTCTTTATCTGTCTTCATCCGCTGCACTCTGGCTTTAAAAAGTATATACTATGTATGGAAACCTGCCATGTGGAACATAGCTTTATATAAACCCTAATGGTGTGTGTATCATACTGGCTACTCGAATCTAAGGTCAAATTCTGCTTCCCTTACTTGCACATAGTTCTGAACAGGGCAACAAGGAGGAGTGTGAAGCAAACCTGGGTTTCTCTGCAGTTCTGATTGCAAAATAAATGTCAAAAAACAACTGCAGCAAGTGCATGTAAAACAGCATTTTGTGGGGAAAACCACAAACGAGATGCATGACATAGAGCAACTCAACAGTATATTGGAATGAAAACAAACATTCTAGGATGATATAATTCGTGCTGCAAAATATCACTGTACAAAAGAGGAGGAAGCAAGCGCTGAGACTTTTCAATGAGAAACGTGCTTCAGAATGAAGCACCAGTATCTGCTCAAACAAGAGGTTTTTCATTGTACCATAAAATTTTTCATCCTTTGGAACAGAATTCTCTGACTTCTTAAAGAGATGTTCTAGAATGTGTTGCAGGAAGGACACTGAGACAGTGATGTTTGTGTAGATATGTGCTTCAAATATCACAAGGGGTAGACTCAACAGTATAAATCCTCATATGAGGCAATAGTGAGAGATTAAATAAAACATTTCTCTGCTGCAATGTATGTCCATGCATACTGTGGGACATTTCTCAGATTCATCTTTATTCAGGCTCTCAAGTTGGTAATTGAGGGACTTTCCACTACATTGCTTCTAAAAAAAGTGCAAAGAGCCATTAACTCAGTCCTTAATACAGCAGGCTTTGAAGAGTATCCAGCACAGAGGACTGCATGTTGCTTCTTGCCTGAGCAAGCTGCTGTGAGATATTGAGCCTAAAGTGATCCCAAAGCTTTCCTAGTGGTAGCACGTTTACATGTGCACAGCACCATCCTCATATTGGAGGATTAACCAAGATTGAATGAATAGGAAAGAGATGCTGATGTCACCCTAACGCAACCATAGACAGCGTTAACTCCAACCAGCACCAACTGCTCTTGTTCTATCTATGGAGGCCAGGTTGGATGGGGCTTAGAACAACCTGGTCCAGTGGAAGGTGTCCCTGCATACNGAGCCTAAAGTGATCCCAAAGCTTTCCTAGTGGTAGCACGTTTACATGTGCACAGCACCATCCTCATATTGGAGGATTAACCAAGATTGAATGAATAGGAAAGAGATGCTGATGTCACCCTAACGCAACCATAGACAGCGTTAACTCCAACCAGCACCAACTGCTCTTGTTCTATCTATGGAGGCCAGGTTGGATGGGGCTTAGAACAACCTGGTCCAGTGGAAGGTGTCCCTGCATACGGCAGGGGGGTTGGAGCAAGATGATCTTTAAGGCCTTTTCCACCCCAAACCATTCTGTGATTCTGTGACTGAGAATCTGTTTTCAGGTGCTATCACATCCAACATGATGAGGGTCGGGCACCCTTTGCTGAGTGTCTCTTCTGTGAGGTCTGAAGGCATTAGTAATACATTTACACAGAACTGGAATGTGATGACCCAGCAGTGTTTCTCTGGAGCTATTCTCGAAAGAAATGCTTTCTACCATAACACTTAACTTGTTCTGCAAAGTTGCCTTCAGGCAAGTTCTGAGGACCACTGGGAAGTTCGTAGCAGAATACAATAATCATATTTTAAAGTGATTTTGATGACAATACTTGATATATGATTTATACATAATAACCACAGAATGCATGATTTCAAGTGCTGACCATTATTAGCACATATTAAATGAGATGTTTAAAATGGAAGTAAAAACAGTATTTAGAGACAAGTTTCTGAACCAATAAAGTTTCAGTTCCAGCAAACACAGATCTGTGATATTTGAAAGCACATTGGTAGACTGTGAAATTTAGCTAAAGGAACAGCTAAATTCCATATGATGTTATTTCTCAATGCCATTCATAATTTTTTGTTTGTGGAAACTTGGTTTCCTTTAGTATTCTTAGAACTCTTCAACTAGCTGTTAACTACTAATGCTTCCCATTATTTTTCAAGTCAGCAGCTTACAAGAAACAGCTGTATTTACCTTCTTTTGTTGTTTTTAATCTGTGTTGATTACAGAGTAAGTGTCTAACATTTCAATCCCGTATACTCCAGTGTCCCAATAACATCAGAACGTTGCTACCATTTTAAATCGTGTTCTCATACTGCTTTCTGCCCTAAAATCTCATGTGGGACAGTTGTTCCTCTAATGTAAAACTTGCTTTATAAGGGAAGATACTATGAAGTCAGTCCCAATACCACAATGTACAAAAACACCCTCAGGGCACAAGTGACTGACAAGAAGGATCAGGTGGCATGAAAAGACATTTCTTTTGTAGTGGCAACAATTTCTATGTGGGCATTGAGGCTTAGATCTCCTGAGGAAGGTGAGTACCATGCTGTAGTGATTCTCAGACACAGAAGGTGCACACAGATGTACAAATTTCTCATAACAAAAAGATAAGACAAAGTATTCAAATAATCAGGCAGTTTCAGTTCACTGCAGATATTACTGAGCAAAGGACTTAAAGTCAGCTACACCATCATCAGTACAACTCCCACTAGGATCTGCAAGGCAAAAAGGATGCCAGTGACTGAGTTCTACCACAGAGTAGTCATGCTCTGTGTGTACCCATGGTTATTGACCTTCCTGTTGATGTACATGGGGAGAAATATAAGCTAGAAATATTAACTGACTCCTTTTCTGAAATGTAATCAGGTATTTACATGAAAATCATTGTAAATATCTATGAGACTTGAAAGGAAATAGAAATGGGCAAGGTTTAGGCTCAAATTTTGTAAATAGAAGTAAAACTCATGTAGTATCGGTGAGACATTTGAGAAAATAACAATAGAACCTGAGAGTACTCTTTTATATTTAAACAAACTAAATAAATGTTTTTGTTGTTACTAAAAAAGCACATATGCACACAAATTTCCCGGGAAAATTTAGGCAATGGTGGATGGGTAAGAGACTCTGAACACCTTTCCCCATTTTCCTGTATTCTCATAGAAGGGCTGGCCATAGTTTTAATCCTTGGGCTCTGCAAAGTCATAGTCACATTCACAGGTTCTGGACATGACACTGACTCAACCTTTGTTCTTATCAAACAATATAAACAAATAACTGGCACTAAAACTTGCAAAATGACCGGAGTGCCAAAACCAAAACTACCCTCTCTCTAAATACACCTTACATATGTACAAACTGGAACTGAGTCCTACTTTCAAAAGTATAACCAGCAAGCCTAATTTTACCTTGTGCTTTTGAAAGGCATGAAATATGCACACATCCATGTACCACAGTTTTTTTAGTATCTCAGGTAATTTTGCTCATGTGGAACTCTTCATCCCTCCTTCTAATTTTAAACAGCTCTCAAAGTTTAAGATAGCTCAGAAAAAATTCTAATTTTGAAAGTAACGTGTTGAAAAAGCAAACAAAGAAAAACCAACCCAGATGAAGCTGTAATTACTGTATATGCTGACTGTAGCAGCACTGAAGTCTGCATTTTATTGCTTTGATTCTGGTCAAGTGCATGCAATCAATGTGAATTATTACAAAAGAGTTAGGAGATAATTTTGAAAATATGTCTGAAATGCAAAAATTTGAAAGTTAGATGAATTTGAGATGGCCGTATTGATTTTGATTTTACACAGAAATATCACCCTGTTTCAAAGTGGATCTCAGCTTTTAAAGCAAGGTCTAATATTATAAATGGCTTCCAGTGCTGCATTTCCAGCTCTGAGCATAGTCTTAACCCTTAACCAGTGTGTAGATTGTTGGCTTCTGGAAGTGGGAATGAGGTCCTGTGTTAGTAATGCCAGCCTGGGTTATGGCCATGCTCTTTTGGAAGCCTTCTAGACCAGTTCATTAAGAAGCACAGCCTCAATATTGTTAATACATACTGACATTGCAAAGATTTTCTGTACACTGAAAAATGTACCCTGAGCCCTCAATCTTTCACAGCAATCAAAGACATTCAATTGCAAGCATTTAAATCTTCCAAAATTTACCTAAAGAGCAAAGAACTGCAGCAAGTCAAAAGTCATAGATACATCAAACAAACAAATACACAAAAATGCAATTATCATCAAAAGGAAAATATGCCTCTAGCTTAATTGTAAGATAAAATTTATCTGACCTTGTTCCCAATAATCTATGTCAGGTTGCTCAGAAATCAAGCCTACTTTGTTTTTAAATACATTAACAGCAGACAATTTAAGGAAACAATTTCTCAAACTTCTCTGAGATAAACCTAACTCAGTAGTGATAATGTCAAACAGAACATTTTGTCTCTGGTATTTTCACAAAAAATCTCTGCTGTTTTCCCTTGTGACTATGTGCTAATAAATATGGGAACACTCAAAAGACAGGACATGCAGCAGGACAAGCAGTTTGCACTTCCAGATGAAATCATCAGACTCCAAACTCTCTGGGGGTAGGACATTTTAATTAATTTGACAGTACATAATATTATATATATTTATGGTGATCTAAGCACAGTAACACATCCTAATTAGTGGAGTGGAATAGGATGAGTAACACTGAGGCTGATTGGTGTTTGCAAGGAGTGAAATGTTTATTTACCATTTGACTGTGGCTGGCAATTTTGATAACAATGAGCCTCCTGGCTCCTGCAAGCAAATATTCTTAGAGCATGAGAGTTCCAACTATCTTCCCTCTCACACCCTCATGTTATACTAGAAGAACAACATTGTAAAGAATAGCTGTGATTTTCCATTTCACCTTCAACAATTGTCTGAGTCTTCCAAGAATTTTCCTAACCTGTAGGAGTTATCAGATCATCAATTTCAGCCTATTTTCAATACCTTTAAATTGCATGACTGAGAATCAAGAATTGAGGTTGACATCAGCAGTAAAATACTTAACCATTTGATGATTGAGTTGGCTCAGAGAATAGATCTGATATGTTAGAAACATTTAAAATATCCTGAAGCTATAGAGGTAGAACGAACAAAAGTTTTCAGAAGGGTAAATATAGCACCAACAAATTATTTGAAATTTAATGCACAAATATCAAATTCCTTCTTTTTCAGTAAACAATCAGATTAGAGTGCAATTTCCACTAAAGAGAATTAAATAATGATTACTAGAAATTATTAGAGGTAATTACAAAAGACATTAAATGTAAAGAGGAACTCATCTTCAAAAGAATAATATTTTTCCTATGCATTTAAACTATGCCTTTATTTCTATTAACGAGGTGCATAATGATGACTCTGGCCATTTGAAAAGCTAAAAGTCTGTAATTGAACAATTATTAGTGTCATGCTGCCTAAGGGCACTATTTGTCAAGAGATTTATATTATGGTAATTACATCCACTCAGCCTTGAAGGATAGGTAACATCTTCTAATGGAAATAAATTACCCTTTATGTTTAATTTTTTGTAAAAATTGTAAGTTTAGGTTCTTTGTTTTATTATTTAGACCTTCCATGCAAGAGTCTTTGAGAATACCTTTTTTCCCCCTACTATAAAGCACTATCAATTTCACTAGGATACAATATGGAAAAATGCCCAGTGTCAATTCATTATGTTAATTACCTCACCAAAGGAAAAAAAAAATAGATTTCTTTAATTCCTGTCTTTGGCCTATTATGTTTTATTTAACTTTAGTAATGTACAGAATTGCATACATAATCCCTACTGAAAGACAGAAGAAGCTTAATGAACACAAAAAAGTTCTTCAAATCTTTGAATATATTTAATTACAAACTCATTCATTCTTTATTACCTAAATGAATCAACAGAATGTCATGGTAAAACAAGACTTCCAAGTCCTTGACCATTCTTTTCTAAATGCTTTTCCAGTCCTCAAGAAATGTAGAGACAATGCCCACCCCGCCCCCCCCAAATGTTTCTTTATCTCTCACAAGTAAGAAAAAAAAATAAAAAAAGGAAAAAAAGAAAAGAAAGAAAAGAAAGAAAAGCCTTGCAATTGCTTCTTGTAACAAAGACTGTGGGTGGGCTCTCACAGCATTATTCACTTTGTGAGGTTCAAATCCTAAAGCAGATTAAAAAGAGTTTTAAAAATATAAACATAATGATTTCTAAATGCAGAGTGTTTTTCTTCTGTTTCCTGTTGATTTTTCAACTGACATTAATTAAGCTCAAGAAACTTGATTGGACTCAGTAGGTCATGATTTGCAGGAAAAACTCTTAAGTGAAGGAGCTTCAAACACTGGCAGGATGCTGAGCCAGAGCCTGAAGGATACTACAGAGTAACAAAGGCATATAGGTGTATTTTTTTCCTCTATCTACCTAATGTGAAGAGTGATTAGTCCTGGAACCACTCATTAAGCCTAGACATTGTGTGCTTTAACTACTGCCTGTCCCTGGAGAGGGGATCTGCACACTAGCAATCTTGCAATAGATTTTTAGATCAGAAAGGTCTATATGTCTCCTTAACACATTTCCAACACAGATATAATCAACTTAGAACTTACAGGGGAGCCCAAAACCCACAAATATAGCCTGTCACAATGAGTGCAGAGCAATCCACAGTATAACCAACATTGTGTATTTTTCCATAGAGAAAACAACCCACGATGTAATAAGCCCAGCCATCCTTCAGCAGCAGATGGGGCAGGACGAGCAGTGCCCTGGCAAGGGCTGACATTGATTGCTGCAAGCATGAGCCAGACAGAATTAGGAAATTAAATTCATTGTTACATCAAGACTACTATGACTGTGCACACTGCATGACATGATAGGAAAATGAATAGTCACATATTAACAAGCATGACCATGGGCCCACTTCACACATAAAAAACCCCAAACCTCTTCCAGGAAGGATCTGGAATCTGCCAATCATTAACTTTGGCCACCAAAAAGAATTGCCTTTGGAAGACTTACTTCACTGTGCTTCACTGACACATTGCTATTATCAAAGTCTGAAATGCTCTTCACTGTTATTATTTGTGTTAAATAAAACACAGTGGTAAACACTTCATTCTCTTTGCAAATTCTATTTCTGTCAGCTCAACCATTATTGCTTTTCTTCTTGTCGGTTTTAGCAAATAGCCTACTAAAAAGCTATCTGCAACTTAATTAAAACACACATTATTAATGTCATGTTTATATGGAAAATCTTTGGCAAAATAAGTAGCCTCTAGCTTTTGAAGCAACCGCAATTAAGTCTGTCAATATGAACTAGTTGCTGAATACACGAAGAAAACAAGACTAAGTGAAGCAATTTGACCTGCTTCAGCCATCTCCACATAAACTGCCTTTTCACAGAATACTTGATCTAGAAAACTACCCATGGATCAATTATAAGAAGCTGTCACTTGTGCAATATAATGTATAACTGAAGGTGCTAGAAAATTTTTTTTAAAGATAATGACTAAAATCCTATCGCATACATGGAAAATTCACCACTAATTTCAATAAAACCCATAATTTCTTGGTATTACATAAGAAGTAACTCTAATTTAACTACAGCATAGGAAGTGGCTGCTCAAAAAATATGTAGCCAGATGAAAGCATCCCAAATTCCAAGGCTAATATTTTGAGATATTTGTTGGTGTTGCAGGTTTCCCTGCTTCCATCCCTCAATTTCATGACTGCTCTCTCTAGTTTGATCAGTAGGTAGCTCAGGCTTTTTCCCTGGATGCCAAATATCACCACAATTCTTATAATACCTTTTGCCTCTGAATCACTGTAAGGGGCTGTGAAAACTTGCACTGAATAATTTTCATGTCAGCAAGATTACATCTTGAGGATTACTCTACATATTATACAGATTTTTTTTTGGAAGAGTGAATTTTCCACTCCTTTTGTTGTTATTTCCTTCCTGGTACCCCTGACAGCAAAGTGTGCCTAACGCACACAGGTACTTTCTTTCACATGGAGCAGGAACTTATGGAAGGTTCAAAATGGATGGAACTTATGGATGGAACAAAGGCTCAGGAGGATTTCTTTCCACTTGGAAAGTGGCAGGCAGAGAATTCAGCAGCTGAGATGCCATGTCACAGCACTGGGGAAGATACAGACAAGTGTGTGTGCTCGGGCAGCTGGTGTGGAACAAATTAAAAAGCAGATTCAAGTAGTGGACTTCTCAACGTGTCTGTTTTAGATGTTAGAGCCCTGAAAAACAGGGATCTTGTTCTTTTATTTTGAACATAGCTCTGAAATGCTATCAAGTAGGAAATTTCTCTAATATTGTGCCTAATATTCATTATATGCACAGAAATACATAAAATCATCAGCCTGTTGGTATGATGATGATAAACATGATACACAGGAACAGGCCAACCCAACCAGTGCCACTCCTGGGAAACCCTGCATCTCACACCACCTGCCATTTGCAAGTGTGGTTTTTTTCTCCTTTCCTGTAGCAAGACTGGATGAGAAGATATATCGAGGTTTGATTCGTTCAGTGTTACAATGATTGAGGTTAGGAATGAACAAATCCTCAGAATATACTTCCCACCCCCCAATAAAGCAGGGTCATGTAAGAGGGTACACGTGGGCATTACACGGTGGGACACAGCCAGAGATGGGAGAGGAGATGTGATGGTGAATAGACTGCTCTTCAAAAGATCCCAGCAGAGAGCAGCAATGTGGTTTTAGCCACATCTGAAGCGGAGGTTGCTGTGAAAGGGAGGGGAAATCCAAGAACACTGGCAAGGGACTGAACACTGACACTGTGCTCATAAGGGCAGTGAGCTGTGCAGCAATCCTGCTAAATGCATGTGTCTGACAGGCCAAAGAGAATCAACAGGTTTTATTCATTCTCTGTTTCTGTGAACGCCAATATCTAGATTTATGTGTTCAAACTTTGTAAAATACTGGATATAATTAAAAGTTTCATTATTGAGCAATTTAGATGAATAAAGTGATAAATCACTAGCAGAAAAGCATTTAAATACCATATTTTAGAAGCAGATCAAGTGTTTTAAGTTTTTTATGGAAGATATTTGAAACCTGGCATTTACTATTGAGCTTTTACTATACTGCACTCCCATACTAATCCGAGAGAAAACAAACACCTAAGTATCCACTATTCTCTGGGACGGAAGTCCCAAGAGTTAACTGACTGTTAACACACATATATTATAATTGTACTGGGGAAAAAACCTAATTTCCCTTCTAAAGTTTTACATGATTCAATACTTTTATCTCTCTGTTGCTCCACATCTATCAACACAGGATAGAAAAGAGATCTATCACTCACAGTGACCAATTACACCTTTAGTCACCACTGTTCCTTTATTAAGACATTAAAAAATATCTCATTTAAGGCAATTCTTAATTCCTGAGCAAAATAATAATTGTAGAACTTTTGTATCATCAAGTAAAAAACTAATATCTATGTAATATGTTTGAAGTTGATGCAAGATCAGAAGCAGACAACCGCAAACCCCCTCACTACACCGCCACATTAGTGGGACATTTCCAATAAAGATAATCAAAACTGTGAGCATTTACGGTGTTAAAAATAGGATGCAGAATTCTATATCTGGTGAAATGACTTGTGATTCCATTGGCACTCTTGTTTCACGTATTTTCAGCCTCAAGCCCTGCCCACACTGTAATTACCATCAGTCCTGTGATGCACCTGTGGCAGGGGTGGGTGCCAGTTTTCATCACAGAGTGTACAGCCAGATGCAAAATGATAATGATGTGCCAGGTGCCTGCTGTAACAAGAAACATGCAAGAGTTTTGAGGAACTGTGAATTCAGTGACGTGAGAAAACTTTAAAAAGTCATAATCTCTTCACAGTAGCAAACAACATGAGTTTGGAATGAGCAAAACATCCACAAAATACCTGCCTTACAAAACAAATTCAAAGCAGCTTCGAATGCGTGTCTTGACTCCATGATTTCTTTAGAACAAGCCTTTGCATCACATTGGAGGAAATTCTAGATTTAGTGAGTGCAGTGAAAAACTTCTACTGATTTCAACAGTCACAACTCTGCCTCAGGGCCACTCACTTCACCATGGTCCCTGTCTGCATTCCATGAGCTATAAAAGGGCATAGGACTGTTCAGAGGCATGAGGGATACAAGATGGACCTTCCAGAGTTCAAAAATGTCAATAAGACATTATTTAGAGCACAAAATGTGCAGCAATTCAATTATGTTTTAAATATGTTAATTTAATAAATGTTCAAGCTCCATTTAATGATATGATATGATAAGATATAATGCCTAATACTGGCAAATATGGAATAGGATTATGGGATTAGAAAAAGGAAATACCTCAGATAATTCTAAAAGGACAGAATCAATGATATGTTAGTTCACAGCTGTAACACTTCAACGGTCTTTGATAACATCAACAGGACAGCAGACCATTTTGCAACAAAAAACTGAGGTGCACTCTGCAAAAGAAGGGATGATCACAAAAACAACTTTTAAAAGTTGCTGGTTTATGTGCTTAAATTACTTAATCTCTGTACTCAGACATGGGAATACGAATCCCTTGAGTAATGTGGATGCAAATGTATTTACAAGGTAAGGGGGGGGGGGGTATGACCCCATCAATGTGTATAACACAAAAAATGAAGTAAGACTAAGGTAAATAAGAACAGAAAATGAATCCTATACTACCTGCAAATAATTAAGCTCATCAGTGTAAATCCTAAAATGCTATCACAGAATGATTTCATGCAGCAAGTAGACAACAAATGCCACGTTTTTCAACTTCTCCTGGCTGAGCATGGGCTAAAAGCAGCAAAATAACAGTTAATTACAAGTTCTATAAATTTGAGCACTGCAAAATATAAGAGTTCAATCCACAAAAAAACCATCTTGCTAGAGCCTGTTTTCCACTACCAAAATGTTGGATCAACATTTCACTGCAAATCACTAATGGATTTTTATACACGACAAAGCACAAATAAGGACTTCCCTCCCTACCCTCTGTCAGGAATTCGATTTAACTGTAAGAGTCATTAAAGACACAACCCCCAAATCACTGAAATTGCCAGGCAAATAAAGTCATCATAAAGCAGAAGAAAATTAAATATTCAAACACACACTAAAATTATTATCCAAGACCATTCCAACAAGCTACCTTCGATTACTGTAGTGTGCACTTAAGAAAGTCTACGTAAAATCAGAACTGCTGAGAACAAAAAGCTCCTTTGTCTCCAACCTGTAAAAGTGCTGCATTCCCCAAACACAAGTTCAGTAGTAAAATACAAGTTATAACATTAAAGTTTCATTTTCACGGGTAAGAAAAAGTAGAAAAGCTTTCAGGAGAAATCAAGTATTTCACTGTTTTATTAAATGCTGTCTTCAAAGACATCTTCACAGAAAAGCAAACCCCAAACTATTTTCATGCCTTGAAAAACCTATATTAAACATTTTTCACTCTGCCAGAGGAGCAATGCAGATAATATATCTCTTACAGAATATCTGTATGGTCAGACAGCCACATTTGCTGATGTACTATTGTCTGTGGGAGCAAAATTTAAGTTTTTCACCTTCTGAAAGTGTTTTTATCTCCTCTCAATAATGAATTAGTGCAACAAATGTTTCTTACAGACTAAAATAAAATCTTAATATTTCCTAGAAGGAAGAAAGGAGAATTATAGGTATTACAGTATTTCAGACAAAGGAGTGGTTTGACTGAAGTGACATTTGAGGTGCAAAGACTGCCTCATCTCTTTGAGCTATGGGTCTACAACAATTTTTGTGCTAAATTCTAATCTATCAATAGTTAAAGTCCATCCTAACACAGAACTATGAAACTACACTAAGAAACTTTTCAGAAGTGGTAGTCTCACAAGCCAGTGAAAAAATGAAGCAGAAACATTTTATAATGCTAAGTACCAAGAGCCCAAATGCAGTCAGACAGATCACTCTTCTCACACATACACACCCATGAAGCAGTATCTACCTTGGTGTCACTGTAACAATGAAAGCAAAAATGCCATGGATAAAAACTCCTCACTGAGGTAATAAGCTCGCCACAAAGAAAGGAAAAGCAGGTCAGGCTTAATGTGCCTGTGTGATTTCTCAGGGCACTCAGTGTGCCAGATGCTGTATAAAGCCCAAGGAGACAATATCCCTGCTAGCTGAATCATCCTTATCCTCATCATTCAGAAGGTACAAGCTGTGTTTTATTTGGTATAACAATGTTTCCTAAGTGACAAGCCACAGTATGGCTGTGGGTTGAATGGGAATTGCAGCAAATCTTTTGATTTAATACTTGGACCATGCTTCAACCTAAATTCACCAGTAATTTTTACACTTAAGGTTCAAAAAGGATTCAATAAGCTTTCAAGTATCCTTGAACAAGCTCCATTTCTTCTTCATCTCAAACTTATCAGTCTGCTTTGGGTTTTTCACAAGACACTTTTGTATAATGTGTGATAATTTTATCTAGCCCATTCAAATTTAATGTATTGTCATGTTTCTGGAAGCATTTCACGTCCCTTTTGCCCAGTAAACAACTCAACAGGGCTAGTGCAGAACAGGATCAAACATATTGTGTGCTGATAAACACTTAATTGTAATCTTTTGAAAAATTTGGTATTTATTAAATCAGGAATTTGAAATGCAATCCTTCTTTCCAAGTAGAAAAGATTGCACCATGTTTGTTCTGCATTATCTGAGATATAAGCCTCCAAAATCATCTAAAATAGGGATAACCTGAAAATCTCGAGGCTCAGGAAAGGATACTCACATTTATAGCGACTGACAAGAAAAACTAGGGCTATGAAGGGAGGCTTCAGGCTAGAGAAGACTCGCTGCAAGAAAAGAAAACTGAACTCAGATTAAGTTGATACAATGGATATCATTAACAAGCAAGGTAGTTTTCAAATTTCTTCATAAATAGTGGTTATTTAGAAAAGGACAGAGTTGTCACTGGAATTCAAAACATTCTAGATAATTTACTATATAAATGACACTTCTCCTAATTCAAAATGGGCATGGATATATCTGGATTGCTTTTCTATTTAACTCTATGATGTGACTGACCTTTAGATTAAATTTGGTAGAATAGATTTCCCATTTATAGTAAATGACATAAAAGAGTTTACCTTTGAACTCTAGACTTAGATTTCCTTGGTCTTGAGACTACTTCTGTGCTCCAGTTATTTACTTAGCCTACTAATATGAAGATACCCAAACCAACACCATGACTAGCCTACCAATTTCATAATTAAACATAACAGTACTCTGATCCAGAAACAACCTCTCATCTCTCATCATTAGTTCAAACAATTTCCTGCCTGTTTTGTCTGCAAATTATTGTTTTCCAATCCTGAAGAAGGTTCCTTTTCTTTTTACCAGAGGTAAACAAGTAGATATGTGAGCAGCAGAACTAATGAAGCCTGGTTTACGAATCTCCATGGGAAGCTTCTGATGCTTAATAAAAGGAAAGCTAATTAGCTTTGGGGTTAATAAGTTTGGATATTAATAGGGTCTTTCTCCTCCACTCAGAAACCTGTATTCAGAGCTTAACACTTCCATTCTTCCAGGTCTCTGTCAGATATAAAATACTGGTCAGTCAAAGAACCAAATACATACAGTGAGATTGAAAAGCCTTATTTTGGGCGAAGCAGCGATAAAAAAAAAAATCTTCCTTTCATAGAAAGAAAAAAAAGTATTTCATCAACTGCATAAATAATACTGAAGATAAGACACGTTATTAAATATTTTCCAGCAAAACATTCAGAACCCTTGTCACATATTTTCTCTTTACAAACAAACATACACATGACCAGTGTCCATGAAGACAGCATGATACTGCTTTGTAAATTCTAACACTGAAACCAGTATTTCCTCAGACTTTTCAACCCACAGAAGCCAGCAGAGTGTATGGAAAGAAAGGATGCTGACAAAATACTCATGGGAATGTGCAGAGAAATCATTACAGGTGAAATAACTGCCTACAACCATGCAGGGGAAGGATTCACACGTCACTAAGCGGGGGACAAAGCTGGTGGAAGGAACAGCTGTGGCTGTTTGCACCACTGGCCACATCTGAGCACTCTGCCACTACTGCTGCATTGCCACTTGCTGCAGTACTCAAGAAACTTCCAGCCTCTGCGGCATTTTAACAACTACCTAGATGATAAAAGCAATCTGAAACAAAAAACTACAGAAGTTAGGAGTCCGAATTTCACAAAGTATAAGCCGAAATGCACACAATTAAAAGATTTTATGCTAGATTTCCCTAAGCACGTCCATTTGTTCATTCTGTTTTACATAAATTAAGTCTCCCCAGCCTGTGAGACATTTAACCTGGTAATTTTATTAAAAAGAAACATGAATTAAAGAACAGCTCAACTCAGCTGCTTATCTTGAAGCAACTCTGTGTCAGGAAAAACTTTGGATAGGGAAAAAAATAATATAGTTCAACCAGCAGCCAATCAGTGGTCCCGAACTGACATCTAATCTGTAGCTCCAAATTGAAAACCTAAACCCCCAAAAAAGCCCAAACCCAGCGAGTACAGAGTGCTGAGTATTTATTTAAACAATCACCTTGCCTCAGTACCAATATATTAGCTTTAAAGTGATATTTTAGAAATTATTTATGCAGACTTTTAAAAGAATAGGCTACACCTTATTACTTGCATGCAGAACACTCTCTACTTTGTATTTTCTGTACCTGGCAATAATCCCAGGACACACAGTTGTTAAAAAAATCCCTGGAAGCTAAATAGCTATGTTTGAATTATAGTTGTGTTTAGGTTTTGGTTAAGCAAATGAATTTCATAAAAACCATAAACCAATTGATTTTCCCCCTTTAGAAATTGGTCAAAGAATGCATTTTCATGGTGGACCTTAGGCAGTGAATCACGATTAGAGAATTGAGCAAGCATCAAAACGTTCATAGTACACAAGCTATTTTCTTCTCTGCTTCTGATTCCTAGACAGTTATTACTTTTGACAGAGAATTACAGAAAAATATTTCTCTAGGTTTTTGAAAGCAAGGAGATGTTCATTATTAATAGAATTTTTTACCTTGGTAAGGCTGAATGTTTTCTGTTGTGTTAGAAAATATCATTTGGGGAGCTTGGGAGGAGATGAGAGACAGGCAGGCTGCTGGACTTTATTTATGCTGTGTTAGAGGTATTAAAGATCAGCCAGTTTGTGGGGAGTTTTAATTCATTATTTGTTTCAACTTTTTTTAAGCATTGTAGTGAGCGCTGATGAACTTCACATATATTCATTGTGCAAATAATGTATAGAAATTCTTGGCTGAAAAACTGTTTTAGGAACACCATCTTGTACTTTCACAGTGGAATATATATGAATATGGACACTATTATACTTTTCTATTACGTAGCATGATGCAGATCAAAAATGATTCAATTGAAACTCTGCAGATCAGTTGTCAAATTATGTATTTTTAAATCTTATTTGAAATTCTAATCTGAAAACAGTAAGAACTTAAGGATATATATATATGCATTTTCCAAGTATTTGGTAATATACTTTTTTCCTTACTATTCTTATCAAAGATTAGTGGTGGGAAAAAACCCCAAACCACAAAACAATGAGAGACATCACTTCAGCTGACTGCTAGATGGACTAGTCCAGACACCTATTTCCCACAATGGCATTACATTTAGTTGATTCACATTGACTATGCAACCATGACTTTGATAGAGGAGGCATGAGCCAGAATTAAGGAATCCAGGAAAACATCAGGTTCTTCTGCACAAATAAATTGCAGCATGATACACAATACCTCAAGACTTTATGGTAAATTTTATTCACAGTAAGTGTAACTACTGGATCACTTATGTGACTGAGACCGAAAAATGGAACCAACTGCACTTGGGAAGAATGTATTAAGAGTCTCATTCTAAATAGACTAATGAACCTATTCTCTGAAAGTAACTTAATAACACTGTTGAAAAATCACACTCTAAATTTACAGCATTGTTTTCCAGCTGTTGCTGGTGAACAGTTTAGAAAAAGTGTTTTACTTTCTTTAAGTGCATGTTTTCCAGCATAAAAAAACCACATTAAAATAAAATGCATTACACTCCTTATAACCCCTCCAAGAGCATGGCGTCTTGTTTTTTTAACCTGTAGAAATTTCATATTCATAACAGGCATCTTCACATCACATTCCTATTAGAAACAGGAGTTTGAATTGATTCACGATTGCAAGTCAGTGCACTCTGCCAGGTAAGACAATGTTGGGATGGGTTTTCCTCTCCTCTATCCATTTCTGCAGTCTGGATTTGTACTATGCTCAGTCACACAAATCAGGAGCTCTGAATCCCACATCAAAACAGTTTGTGCAAAGAAATGGGAAATAATTTCTCTGGATTTTGAAAGCTACTTGCAGATGCACAGGGCTGTCAGATGTCTCATCATAATGAATGTGATTATGATTCTGCCTTTCTTTCTCTATCAATTCATGGCAGAAAGAAACCAAGTATCACAAACAAGGAGAAGACTTCAATATATTGAACCTGTCATTTACAAGTATATAGATTTATGCAGTAATACCATAAAACCAAAACCCTTATTCCACCCTTGAAATGTGCTTTGATTCACCATATTACATTCCAGAGAGAAGTGAAGCAACTGTTTAATCCAGTAGTTGTTCGTATTATGCTAAAGTGCAGAATACTTGATGTGTATATAAATGCTTATGTTTGAGCACCACTTTACTAATAAATAAAGGAAGAACATAAAATTATGCAAGGAATACTAAAAAAAATTAACCTTATAATTCCTTCATCTGTTTTTGCAGGGGTGGTAGGGTGGAGTAAGGGTGGAAAGTCATTGTAGATATATGGTCTAAAAATACAATCAAACCAAGATTTTTAGAATGAGCTGATACTTTTTAGTTAGACCAGCAGGTTCAGAAAAAGCAGATAAAAGTCTGGGCAAGTCATTTTTCAGATCTGAAACAAAAGGAGAAAACTGTCAAAAAAATCATAATTAGTCATTAAGAGCAATTGCTTAGGATTTAATTAGATATGAATTACACAGTTCAGGAGAAGAGGAAGGTTTACTTGGAGAGCCAAAGGCACTCAGTAAGGAGCTGGGGTGAGAGAGGGTTGCCCTCTCTCAGGGGAAAGAGCTACAGGTAATCTGTAACCTGGGGAACACTGCAACATTAATGGGAGGCTGAGGGTGGACAAGGACTTGGACAAGGCTGTAAAGGACAAGAAAAACAGTATCTGCAGTGAGTCCACAGCTTTTGGTATTTACTAAGTTATGAATTTGAGTTTCTAGGCTATCTTTCAAAAGTATTTTGTAGGTCATTCTTTAATTAAGTCAGAACAGTTGCTTCCAACTTGAATTTTGCTTTGAAGTTTCCTGCTTCTGTTTCAGACCTCAAGAACTACTTATGTGCCTGAGAGCTTATCAGTTTTTTATTTCTCAACTACACTTAGTCTAATTAAAGATGTTACCCCTACCTGTAAATCTTCTCCTAATTAGCAACTTCATGGATTTGCTGATGGCAAGTGCAAGAGTGGATCACTCCACTGCTCTCAAACCAATAGGGAATTAAACTAAGCAGCCTGAAATGTTATTTCCTCATTAAGAAAATGCAGAAACACCTTTTCCTCTCTAACAAGACCATTACTGCAAAATGCTGCCCTCCAAGACTGGAGTGTTCTTGTTGAGGTCTGAGAACACCTATCTCATGCTGTAGTGGTTACTGAGCAACAAAACTGTGGTTAAAAAAAATAAGTTTCTCTAGTATGCAGGTGTCACAAAGGAAAAGATGAGACAGAAGCACTGACACCTGTAAAGAGTCAAATCAAAACTGAATTAATTGAAAAATAATATGTTGTTAGTGAAATGGAATAGGACATAAAAGAGTAATGCTGGAAGAGACAGAGGGAAAGTAAACATTGAGTGGACTGGCACACTGCTGAAGAGGGTAGGTCTCCATGGTCAGTGCATATTTCCTACAGAAGTTAGACAGGAATGACAATCAAAGAAAATGTTTTCAGTCTCCTGGGTTTAAAACATTCCTGCTGAAGGATCTATGTGCTCTCCTCTGTAAAGGCAAAGCCAGAGGACTCAAAAGGCAAACAAAGCAGATGGGACGTTGTGAGTGATCCAAGAACTGACTTAATGAAAAGCACTGTATGTACAATCAGCTTTAAAGATTTACACACAATATCAAGTGATGGAGAGGCTCCTGAGCTCATCTGAGAAACTCTGCCATGAAAGAGCACCTTCTTCACCTACCTCCAAAGGGAAAGGAAGAGCAAATAAATCTGATATATTATAGAAGAGGAATTTTATAATTTAGTTTTAAATTTCTTAAAAGAAGCTCTCAAAATTTCAGTGATATAGCGTACAATGGTACTCTGTAAAAAGATCAGAATAAGTAATGTAATATGATTTCAGTTCTTACTTGTCTTTTTTTTATCATATAATACAAATTAAACATCTTTGGAGGCTAAACAAACAAACAAGCATAGCTACCTTCTCAATTCTGGCTTTCTATTAAAAATAAAACCAAACAAAATTAATAAAACTAAAGACAAGACATAAAATACTAAGAAGATAATTGGATGAAGAGAGTGCAAATGACAAAAATGTGATTTATTTTAGTCTAATCTCTGGAGCTTCTCTGTCAATTTTCTTTCCTCCTTTGAGAATAATCGTTTAATATTTTCTATTATAGATCAAGTACTGTTTCAAAAGGAGGTAAATACAATTCAGTAAAAGGATTTTTTAGATAAAATTCCCAAAACTGAAACATAAATACAGGATTATGTATTACCTTAAGATGGGAGAGATCAGGAACTTGATTTCCCAGTCTGTTTGCTGCAGACACTAACAGGCATGAGAAAAAGGATTCAGACTCTGTCTATGGATGGGCACTGACAACAACATGGGATAAGTTCCAGCTGCTGCTTGGCCACACAGTAAGATAAGAGGAACCAGATGCAAAGTTCCCAGCCTACTACACCAAAAAAGCCAGCACCAGGTTAGTCAGTGATGTGGGCCCCTTTGGACAAGGAGTTGGGCCTATGCAGACTTAAGAGTAGACAAGTAGATGCCACCGTTTTCTTTGTGACTCGCGTCCTTCACTCGTTCTCCTTTGTGGTACCAGTATTCCTTTGTGGTCCCCTTCCTTGCTCACAGCCTAGACTTGAAATGATTTTCCCTCCTTCCCGGCTTGCATACCCACATTTCTACAGGTCACTTGGATCTGACCTGCATCTTAGACAGCTTTTTCCTAGTCTGCATGTCAATTATTTCTTTCTGGAGAAATCAGAGATAAACTCAAGAAGCAGCTTTACTTGCCTGTTTTACATAGTTAACTTTTACCAGAATTTCTAGAACATATCAAATAACAATTGACAGATGAAAACATAATTTATCACAGGTTCTCTCAGGCACATCTGTCCCGATATTTATTTTACTCAGCATGGCTCCTTACCTTCCCAGCACAGAAACTGCTGTTCCTTGCTCACAAGGGTCTCTGGTGCATGTTTCTAACAGATGTCTTCCTGTGACTGTCATCTTCATAAAGCCCCAGTGAGATGATAATCATCCCCATAGCTTTCAGTTTATTCTAAGAATCTTCCCTCACTTAAAACTTTTTCTTCACAAAAATCAAACCCTTTCTAACAACAGAGCCCCTCTGTCAAGCATATTCTCCTGATTTCAAATTTCATCCTTCTAATGAGTTTATAAGCAAAATAGCCAACGTTTCTTTTGAAAAGACCAATGTCTTTGACCCATGCTTCTCTTTTACAAGACCCTTTTACTAACCATTGAAACAGGTTAGCAACAAAAAAATCGGAAATAAGAAAAAAAGTTATAGTCTCCAGTACAATGGATGTTGTCATCTTTGGATGTTTGTTTATTGAGCCCACGTTTAGAATCCAAAAACCAAAATTATATTCTCCTGGGTTATATTCCTCAGACAAGACATGGAAACCCTGTATGCTGACAACAGTATCCTTGAGCCACACGTGCTCATCCATCTCCAGAACAGGATCCTGCAAAAAAGCACAGTGACAGTGCTTTTCCTTTCAGAGCCTAATAACTGAAACATTCAGAAAAGTTGGAGACCTTCATTCAAATCCGTCCTCACAGCCCAAGGGGATTCAAGTCCTCTTACCGCCCCATGAGTATCCTAAAGATTAGACCTGTGAGATTTTCTCGGACTGTAGGAAACTATACACTGTTTACTTGCAAATCCTATTAAGGCTGCAACACTGAATCCAAAGGGATACCAGACTCATATTGCCAAAAGGGAACAAAGAGAAAGACTATGTAGGAAGAGGCCATGTTATGGTCCCTCCTCTTCTAATTCACTGATGTACAACCTATTAACTATATCCTGGGAAAAGGAACTGGAATATGATGCTCCATCACACATTTGTCCCAGATGACATTTTCAAAAGAATTCAAAAGACTGATCTATGTATGGTACAAGAAATTAACCCCTACTACCTTTTTTGCTCTTTGGGTTTATTCATCTCTTTGAGAATAACCACAGAAAAAAGTTTCCAAATAATCTGAAGTTCTGACATTTCTTTCTTCACTCTTTAGCCATAGGGGTTTTTTTACTATTACCACAGTCTTTTTTACTAGTCCTGTCTGACCATCTCCCCCTCTAAACAGAGCACACTACAGTCACTTTTATCAAGAAGGAAGTGAAAAACCTCCGTAGGTGAAAATATGTGCAAAGTCAACGCTCCTGGGGAATCAAGACTCAGTTATTAGGGATTACCTGTCCTGCTCTGATAGATGATGGCCACACACTGCCATTAATGGGTTAAATTAGCAAACATACTGTATAAGATGTACCTGTCTTGAATTGGGATGGAGCCCTGCTGTCCTGGGGATGCTGAGCACCTGCCTGCCCTGGGGAAGTGGGGAATGAATTCTTTGTTTTGATTTCCTTGTGCAGTGGCTTTTGCTTTACTTGTTAAACTGTCTTTATCTTGACCCATGAATTTTCTCACTTTTACCCTTTGATTCTCTCCTCCATCCCCCCAGGCAGGATTGAGTCAGTGGCTGTGTGGGGCTGACTTGCTGGCTGGGGTTAAAATATGACAAGAGATTTCTCTCTTCAGCTTCCCCATTATTTATCAAAGGACTTGTTAAAAATAAAGAGATGTTAGCTTTTTGTTTAGGGAATTCAGTTTGTCCTATCAAAGGAACCCCTTGTTTCAGGATGCCTTTGTTACTGCCTTTACTTCTTCCTGCTCCTGACATTACTGCATGTTCTCTACCAAGGGACATCAGCATCTGAAGTGAAAACTGGCAAGAAACCTGGCACACAGACAAAAATCAATATCATTTTGAAATAACAAATTGAGAGGTAGCCATCAAAAGACTCTGTATTTGGAGGTAAAAGGAAATATCTCCTTCCCTCCCTCCCTCCCAAATGTCACGGTTTAGGAATGATATTCTCCAATTTAGTAGTCCCCCTAAAACCATGACATTGCTTGCTCCCCCTTCATTACCAACTGGAAGCACAAAAGATGAAGATCACAGGTTGGGGCTAAGAAAAATTTACTGGAAACAGAAAACAGATAAGAAAACGAACAGTAATAACAATACTAATAACACATGGCCTAGCTAAAATTCTACATCTTAAATGCTTTCTTTTCTATTGGAGTCCCTTAGTTCATGTTTATTTTATTTCTGATAAACAATATTTCATAAGAGGTCTTCTATAAAATTCTAACTTCATTTTTCCTATTCATTCAGTCTGAAATATGTTACATCAGACAATTTATAATTTTTCTTGTGAAGGACAAGTACTACTTTTGTTTGCTTTGATATAGCAGTAGAAATTCCTAGCCTTGATCAAGAGACTCACTGCAAACGCCTGTGCTATGCTAGCCATGAACTCTGAAAAGGATCTCCACCCTCTGCAGGGCCACCTACACAATTCTGATGCAAACATAAGCCCTTAACCAGGCTTTGTGCCTTCAAAGCAGAATCCTCTCACAGCACACAGATGATTTCTGTGCTGACTATGGGCCTTGGAGTTCTCTGCATGTTTTGAGACACCTAAACTGACACAATTATGAGCCTTCACAGACCGATATAAAAGCTCTGTTCCTGAACTGAATGGTTTCAAACTCACTCTCCATAATAATTTGTTCTCCAAAATAATGACTTCACTAACTTATTAATCTTCCTCTGCCTTCAAACCAACACCTAATTATTTTTTCTTCACAGTGTTATGAAAGAGGTTTAGGAGTTTACTTCATTGCTCCAACTCTTTCATTTATAGAAACTGTCTGTAAATAATAAACCTCCATTTTTAAAGGCTGCTAGAAAGCTTATGTACCAACATAATAAGCAGTTTTAAGACAAAAGATTAATTTTTAAAAACTCCAAACAGAAAATACACTGAGATCCTTAAATTCCTCTCATCAATCCAAAATGGCACTGCAAAGGAATGTCACATTCATATCTATTTATGCCTTAACTTCCCCTTCACCACCGTGAATAAATTAGCACTCTTACCACTTCCACCCTTGGCCTTTTATTTTTGAGATGCAAAAGAATTATAGAATCAAAGATGTCACTTGCACTCCAGCTCAACAGATTTTACTCATGCTGCACTAAGTCACATCCTTATACTCAACTCTGACACTGTTTTTTGAATCATAAAAATTCAACATCAGAACCAACATATTTCTGTTCAATATTTGCCTTGAGGCTGAATATCATACACAAACAGGGAATGTAACACTTGACTGTAACCACTGCTAACTGAATCATGTGATGTGACAACAATTGCTTCTGTATTTCACAACAAGGTGAAGAGAAGCTGTCATTTGATACACAATTATAACTGTAGTTTTGGTAATAAAAAACCAGACTAAAATATTTATAATATTTTTGTAAAACTGTTTGAAAGATACATTAAAAAGTCATTAACATTTACAAAATATATTCATGAAAGGTAATATCAGCAGAAATTTATTATAAAATGCACTCTCTATTGCACATTACTGAACAGCCTTGAAACTCTTTCCACTGAAATCTAACTCTTACACATGGAATACCACCACCTACTTCACAATCCCCTAATTATAACTGAACAAAATGAACTTGTGAGATGCCAATATCACTTCCAGTTCTAATTTGGGAAAACCACATAACTTGTTCTGAGTGGGGAATAAAGTATTACTCTGGTTGAAATGGTGCAATCACACCATGTAAAGAAAATGTGTTAAAACCAGACTCCAACTGGCTCAGGAGCAAGGCTTGTGTATATCACAGTGACTGCAGCTAGCAGTGGTGTCATTTCAGCAATCTCAAAATCAGAACTGAAAATCAGCATTGTTTTAGTGCAATTGACATTTCTATAGGAATGTAATTATTTTCATTAATTCCAACAGAATCTTGCTCCTGTCTGGAAAGTCCACTTAGCAGCCCAAGCACACAGATATATCCAGTCTTCCAGCAACAATGCTTAGCAGCCACAGGCTACAAAAGCAGTATGGCCTATCAAGCTCAGGGAGATTAAGGGCTATTTACAGTAGATTAACGTTTTTCAGTTTTCTCAGTATAAAGTCTCAAAATTCCTTATTTGCTGGGCTTAAAATAAAAATTTGTTTTGTTAGAGACTTTTTAATTATTTCATTACTTCTTGCAAAAGATCTATGGTTTTGTTCCAGCCATCTCCAGGAGCCTTTTAGCATTCAGAATTCTTATGTTGCACTGAAAGGATAGGCAAGTCTAACCCTGCCAAACAGACATCTTTAGAAGAACCATTAAAGACCTTTAAGTAGTCCTTAACCACAACTGCATACTCTGTTAGGAAACAGCCCTTTTTAAACACTCGCATCTTGCAACCACTTGAACAGAGGCAATTTTTCTCATGGGAATAAACCCACAGGATGAAGAGTAATACACACGAACACAATGCTATTGTGTGTTCAAGGGTTCACTGAATCTTCACCTTTTCAGTAATTGAATGTCTCCTGATCGTGCCCTGGCTTCCCAATCTGAAACTAAGCCACCCGCAGACTGTACCTGCTGGGTCTTTTCATGGACACTCAGCAGATCTGAAGAACTGGACTTCCATTTCAGAATAAACTAAGCTCTCTGAGTACCTCTATATAAACATGTCATGCCCATATGTAGAGTGTCACTCACTGTTGCAGACAGTGAGCCCATGGCACCAAGGATTATGAAAACCCCCTGGAAGTAAGTGGAGAAATTTTCCCACTTAAAAGTTAAAGGAATTACTTAAAAGTAAAAGAAATTTTCCCACTTAAAAGTTAAAATTTTCCCACTAAAAGGTTAAAGTGACTAAAAAGGCCTCTCTCAGGATGCCCTGCCTGTCACAGAGATGTACCCCGGCTCTGTCTCTCCTATTGGCCCATTGGCCTCCCCTGCCCCTTTCTACCCTATATGGCCCTAATCCAGAATGTTCTCCTTTCCGTTTCCCCACTCACCCTTGTCCCTTAGTCCCTCCCCCTCTAGTTTCCTATTCGTCCCCATACCTTAGCCCCACCTATGTACTACCCCATACCCTCAGCTCTCCCGATCCCCGTATTTAAGCTGGAACTCGATAGGGGTCTGCATCTTTGTCACTGCCCCCGTTCACTGCGTCTTTGTCATGGGCAGCATGCTGGAATAAAGGCTGCAGTGGATCTGCACACAAAGACCCTTCCTGCCTCTTTGCCATCGACCTGTTGAAGGAGCTATCTGGCGTGTGTGTGCTTGTGCGAGTGTGCAGGAGCTGCCGAGCGACTTTCAGCCAAAAGTTGGTTTCTGAGTCACAGCACCCCACCCAGAGCACCCCCGGAACCGACAACTCACTGCGTCCAGAGTGAGTGTGAGTGCAAGGCAGAGTAGTTCTGAACTTCTCTGCAGTGTTTCCAGGGACATACATGTGTTGTACAGATTCAGCCATGGAAAGATAGCAGGAAATTACGTGTGTGTTTGGAGAGAGTTAAAGATCATTTTGCGTTCTGCTGAGTTTTTTGAAGGGAAGGAACAAACAGTGAAAATTCAACTGGCAGATTGGAAACTCTTGCCTATGTTTGTTCATTTTCAAGTAGCAGAAAAAGAGTGGATCAGTGTGCCATGTCTCTGATGCCTTTCTCTTACCAATGCATTTTCTCAATAAGAGGAAAAAAATCTGTGAATTAATCATATTTTCAGTAGAGTCATGGTCCATACGGCTCATGAGCCAATCTGTCTCAACACCTAATCTTACAATTGCTCATGCAGGCAACAAGAACACATAGCTAGAAAAAATATCCAGCAAAACTTTATATTGGCATGAACTCATCACGAAACAGCACGAGAAATTCTTACACCAATTCTGATAATTTGGTCCAGCTCTCTTTTAATCTATTCTTTTCACAAAAGTCTTTGGGTTAATACAAGAAATCTGCTCCTTAAGTTACCAAACTCTCATGCAAATTAGTAGGAAAAAAGGCTAAATATGACTTAGCCCAGTACTCAGAATGACCTCAGCAGCTTTCAGAATATGCCTCATGCAGAAGGTTACCTAAACCTAACTGCAAAACTCAGGATTCTGGAAGATGCTGTGTCTCCTTGTTCAAAGGCAACAGGAATTGCCAAGAACTGAACATATTTTAAAGTCTGCATCCACTCTTTTCCCCTATTAGTATTCCTCATCAAACTGTTACAAAATGGGACCTAAGTACATAAATAAAACTCTGGTAATGGTTTAGGAATTTAATCCTGCAACCTTTCATCTTTAGAGCTATCCTTCTTCACGTAAGGATCTCTCAGCATGGGAGTTACAGCACCTCAGGTCCAGGGGGAGGTTTTCTCCTTTAAAATGCAACACTTCACACTGAGAAATGACTTACTGGTTTTGGCTCTATTTTTAAATAAGAGACATTGCAAGCTGCTGTACCTTCCAATCCCATTGGTGTTAATGGGTAAAATTCTAAGGTTACGATTTAGTTGTGCTCCAGCTCCTGCTGAGATGAATAGACAAAAACTTAGTACTGCTTTCAGTCAAACAGGATTGGGAGTTCAGTTTTACCTCAGGCCTGGCTCATACAAGTTTTACACTGAAGTCAGTGGGACATGGCTTGAACAAAGATTAAGGACCTCAAGATCCAGCCTAGTGTGAGCTGAATCCCTCAGCACCTAACAGGATCAGGCACATACACACTAAGTAGAAAATGATGACAGAAAATGAAACCTATTTCTGTTTGACTCATTTTTCTGAGATATGAGGAAGAGAATATCTCAGAATAATATTAGAAAGTACATTATAATCCAGTAAAATATAAAGACGTATGGAAGAACTCTGTTCATCCACATATTCATCAAAATAAAACTTATTTGCAACTCGTACATCTATCAGCTGCAGCAGGCAAATAACTTTCAAGCTCCAGCTATGGCATTATGAGCTCAAAGGCAGTAATATATTTCATCTATTTAATGCAGTGGAGAAAGGCTTGTATACCTCTTCATTTATAAATTGAAATGCATTGTGAGGCTACATGAATAATGAATATTAAGAAAAGACACCTGCTGCCAACAGGTCTAAGAAATCCAAACTGTAACACAAACAGGTTTAAAATTCATTTCAGAGCTTTTCCATTTTTCCCAACATGACAGCTTTGAGAGAAAAGATTTTACTGAGCAAAATGGGTGCTGCTTCCTTTAGAGTTCATTATTTCATTTCCTCTGACATTTGGAAAATTTTCACTCCATTCTGCTCTTTTTCCTGTCTGTGTTATTTGTTAAACTCTCCTTTTTCTTTCTTGCCTTTTATGTCAGGCAATAGATGAAATTATTTGTCTCATCACAATAAAAGAATAGCTCGTAATGTTTTTCTTTCAGTTTTAGTTCTCTATTACTTAACTGCAGTCCTGGCTGGTTCTTTGTATTATGGTTTTCATCTTGGGAATTAATAAATTAAACAGAACAAAAATTTAATTAGACTTGGCAGGCTTGCAATAGCAGTGATTTAGGTGCTTCCTCACATCAAATTGAGATGGAATGTTTCTGTATCCTAAGGGAGACCAAATGAGATTAATACCTTGAAAGAGATTAAAATTTGTTAGGAAGACATAAAGAATAGGGAGCCACTCTGGAAAAAGAACTGAGGGGCAGCAGTTTTATTTTTTCAAAATCTCTTTGAGAAAGGAGGAATTAGCTGATCAATCCAAAGACCCCTTCTGAAACTTGGCATACTAAAAGTACCAAAAAATCACATACTTTCTGACAATCTGATATAATTTCTACTAAAATTTTCATTTTTAATCCTAAGTAGGATAAAAAAATGCATCAATTTTATTGGTGTTATACTAAAAGTGAAATTGTTGCAGAATTAAAAGCGTGGACTTCAATTGATTTTGCATGTTCTTAGTTTGCATGTTACACTTCTTTAAACATAACTGGGTCAGGGCAATTCCCAGTTTAGAGTGCTGACACAGGTGATTTTGCACTAGAATATCAGGCCTATGCGTGACATGTGAGGCATCCAATTTGTTTTGCAATCTTTATTAGGGAGGCAGTTACCACCCAGAACTGATGGGTACCAAGAGTTAATAAGATGCCAGGTGAACTGGGGCAGTCACCCCGGCAGGATTTAGCAGAGGACTCCTGTCATGGCTCTGATACATGAGCAGAAGGCACATCTTTATCACAGTTTACATATTCATGCAGCAGCACTGACAGACTCAAGAAAATCACATATGCAGGCACGAGATTAAGGGAAAGGAAGAGCACAAAGTGTACTTCATAGGAACTGTTTATTTTACCAAACCAATTTTTACCTTATAATGAGGAGGTTTATAAGAAAGATGAGAACACTTTTTAGCAGGGCTTGTTTCAATAGGACAAGAAAAAATGGCTTTAAACTAAAAGAGAGTAGATTCAGATTAGGCACGAGGAAGAAAGGACGGTGAAATGTTGAAACAGGTTGCCCAGAGAGGTGGTGGATGCCCCTTCCCTGGGAATATTCCAGGGCAGGTTGGAGGTGGCTCTGAGCAGTCCCACATAGCTGAAGATGTCCCTGCTCATTGCAGAAGGGTTGGACTAGATGACCTTCAAAAGGGACCTTAAAAGGTCCCTTCCAACCCAAACTGTTCTATGATTCTATGAACTGTAAGTTGTTCTGTTAATCAAGTAAATTGGAGCCAACTCAATATAAACCCAAAAATATTTTTTAAAATGTTATTATTGATCCAACAGAAAAGTATATCTTTATGTTTTTGTCTGAAAATGAAGTCTTGTTAAGTTGGCAGTGCAAGGCAAGACTTGCAGTGAAACTGAAATGCATGTTACTGCTCTGCTCCATCAAATATGTGACCAACACCTCAAGAACAAAATTCCAATTGATTTAAGAAATATTAAAGTCTTTCTATGCAATATCCAGAAGGATTTTGCACCTATTGGCAGTATCATGGAGATAACATATAAAATGATACACGGTATTCAATGGAAAGCTCTGGAGAAAGGAAAGAAATAAACCACAGGCAACCCAAATATACAAAATTACATCTTGCTGCTATTTAGTTTAGATCTCCTAATTAATATTAAAGAACTACTCTATCACCTTCTTCTTGTGAGTTATTTCAGTTTTGAAAACCTTTTCTTATTATTCTCACAAGCAAGCCTGTGATCATTCCATACAAATCAGTTCCTCCTGAACTGACCTGTATTGTTTTATTTTGTAAGTTACTGGAGGAAATACATTTGTTGTGATGGTCACACAAAACCAGCCCACCATTAGCCATGGGGGCACAACGATCAAGCAGGATTTATTACTACAATTTACTGTAAGTGGGGATATAATCATAGCCCTTCTTTCTCCAGCAGAGCTGAGAAAACCATTAGGTGACCAGCTATTACTTTTTCTCTGCTCACTTTGGTTTCTAAACAAACGCACAGAACTGTGCTGCTTTTCAGACAGGACTTTTGTGTTCAAGTATATTCAATTCTAAGTGAATGCAGCTACAAGCCACATTGAACCATGCCATTTACTTGGCTTTGGGTCTGGCCTGCTAGATAACGATCCTGATTTTTCATGGTAAATGTGACCAGTCAATGAGAAAAGTTAAATAAAGATATCTCTGCCAGCAAGCAAAATTGGAATGATACATTACAAAGCAGACTCAGCTTTTCAGACCCTTCATTATGGAACCTAAGAGGTCATTTGATTAAAGCTGAACAGAAATAGCTATACATCCTTGTTTAAAATGCTCACCAAGCTTAATACATTTAATGATGTTAGTTATGATTGGCTTATAAAGCCAGATCTAACTGCAGTATTGTAGCACCAAAGCTTCAGATTTCCTGTCCTTTAGGATGAACCCATATCCCTGTTAGGTGCCCAGACATTCTGTAGAGCACACAAGAGCACACAGCCCCTTCACAATGGAGACAAAGGTCCAGGCATGAGAGCTTCCTCCTACCAGAAGTCACTTTACTGAACACAGGAATAAATATTAAATTGGAATTAGGACACTTTTGCCTGCTTGGCAATGGCTGCAACAGTTGAAAAGTAGTATCCACATCATCTCTTTTAAAGGGCTGCACAGACCTGCACTTCTCTTTTAAGAGATTGCTATTACCATTAAGAATAGACAGGTAATAGTATTTCTGTGTTTCATATCATTAGACCATTTACCCAGCAATAACTCACCACGGGGGGATTTTAAGCAAACAGGATAGGTAGCATGTTGAGTAGCAATTAAGTGGTGCTGTTAAGGTTTATAATTGTGGCCTAGAGTTTTCACATAAATTCTATTTTATATCTAGCCCTAAGGATATCAACTGGGTGAGAAAAAACATCAAAAAACCTTTTTAAAAACCTCCTTTTTTTTTTTCCCAGCCCATCTACAGACAATAACTGAAATCCCTTTGCAATAACTGTCAAAACACTGAACCTAATTTTATTTCTTTGTTAATCAAAATGGTCATTTGAGAAGCAGTGATCATCCTGAACACTCTCTAAAGACTACAGAGGAATTATCCTAAATGTAATGAGTGCTGGATAAGGCTACAGAGCATCTTCATTTCAATTTATGAAATTGGTTATTTCATTTGTTGACCATTTGGACATGTTCTAAAAAAAGAATTCATCACAGATATCCAGAGTTAATTGACATGTTCATTAAAACTGTAGGCCCATAAACTTCAATGAAAAAGCCATACTTAAACCTCTTACTCATTAAAAACATTACAAGTTATTTATTGCAATGCTGCAAGACTGGAAATCAGTTCCTACATGAACTTTGCACTTTCTATAACATCATTTAGCTCAAATACTTAGACATTAATGACCTCATGATTTTGCTAATTAATAACTACTAAAGAGTTTTCCAGGGGAAAAAAAAAACCAAACCCAAACCCAGTATTTTCCAGTTGACTCAACATTCTATCCTTTGCAATCTCAAGAGGATAAACATAAACAAGATACACATTTTAAAGAATGAAGCTATATGCTTCTTATTTCTAAAAAATTGATCTACGCATTTCTATCAGTTTTCCTGTAAAATTTACTGGGGTGATCAGGCTACAGTTGAAGCATCTGCAAATCAATGTGTGATACAAAGCTCCATCTTTCTCATTCTGAAAATAGATTATTTTACGTAAAGGTATAATACCTTAGTTCTCATCATATTCTGTATGTTTCTTCTGAAACAATTTCCTTTTTAATAATGTGTGGCCACACTGAAAAATATAAACCAATTTCCCGTCTGACAATTCTGGTGCCTGAAATTCAGCTAAGATTTTCACACATGTTAATATATTTTGTGATCAGAGAATTTCTATCACTAGCAAGTCACAGCCTCTCTCAGACCCCATCTCAAACAGAAAGGAATTATTGTCTGCACATTAACAAGCAGAAACAAATGTGCAAACATTGATGCGAAATGCTTCTAATATTCCTTTCCTCCTTTAACAGTCAGATGCCTCAAGGCCATTGCTGTAACCTAACCATCCCCAGGGTTTTCTCCAAATTTACAGTTCTCCCCATAACAATTGAGAGTCTCTCAAGCACCCTCTTCTTTTCACACACTGAAATTATGTTCCATCCATTCCTACAACAAGGAATGTGAAATGATCCTTGGAAATCAACCCCTGGAGTTATGAATAGTGTCTTCTTTTACCTATAGCATGAATAGGAGGAAAATCACACTGACATCTCATCCTCCAGCTTCTAATACACAATACAGCATCACAGTTGACCAGTCCTCGCTGTCTGCAATGAATACATTCACCCACTTGGAAAGCAATGTGTCACGTCATGTTTCTAGAAGGCGAAACAAGCACCAGACCTTCCAAATTCAGCAAGATTTTGAGATTGAATGAGATGATAATTTTGTTTTCAAACCAGCAACTCTGTATGGCCAACATACAATCAAGGATGACTAGCTAGCCAGACAAAATACCTGGAGGTATTCTATGGGAAATAAATTAGCAAATACTCTTGTGGTCATGATTTTGAAAGATAAAAATATTGGCCATATACCTTACACAAAAAGCTAAGTCTATTCTAAATCTTCCCAATGTTCATGCCAGTATTGCATATTGCAGCCCTACCTGCATTTCTTTCTGGCTAGAAGTGCACGTTCTCTCTCCCAAGGGTAAAGTCTAACTCAGAAGTGGGAATTTCCTGTTGACAAGTGGGAGCACATTGCTTTTGACAAGTAAAAAAGGTGGAATATGATTTATGAAGATCTAATACCATTTGAAACAACTCACATCTATCTCACTTAAAGAAAAGCCCAAAGGAAATTTAGTAAAGAACTATTCAATCTGACATTTGCTGTCCTGTGTATGAAAAAGCATTCCTTGTAAATATTACACTTCATAGCTATATGAGAAGCTGTAATCAAAATTAATATGAAGAAAAGCCTTTTTTGATAAAAAAAAGCCAACCACACCACACTGAACAGGTTGATAATGGCATTTCATCAAAATTGTTAACTCTAGAGAAGACACAAATAAAGTAGTTATTATTTAGCTCTAAGTCTGAAAGCATTAAACAGGGGCAACTCACATGCATAGTGCCAGGACTTGCCTCTATATTAACTATACTGCTACTGCTGAAAGACCTCAAAGAACGCTGTTTTTTTCTTAGTCCATGCGTTCCAAGACTGTTGTGTCTATGTCAGCTTTCAGCACAGACAGACCTAAGCCACACAGATGGCAAAACCAAAACTGTTCTCAAGTCTTTTTTTGGTACTTTAATTCAACATATTTTAGCAAAAGGGGCCAAACGTAACGCACGAGTTTAGAGATCTAGATTCTGAGTTCCTAACAAGTCCTTATCATTATGAATGCTGAAAGCTTTTCAGAGACAAGGGCACTGCTGTCATATCTTTTGCAAGGGATAAGATCTTCTTTTTGAACCTGTGCCACTTAATTCAATTGATTGTTAACTTTTTTCAAATTCTAGTTTAGATGAGCATTATTCTCAGATGACATTCTCAGAAATGCAAGGTTAGACATATCTGATAAATGAATTCCCTTTGGATGTTACAAATTCCCCTTTTTGCAGGCCTCAGCTCTATTAATTACCAGTGTTTTGCTTTACGATCTGACATTTAAGCTAGAACTGTGTTAGCTTTATTGCGAGATCCATGAGCTGGTGTAGAGCTCACTGAATGTGCAGGGTACATACAGAAGGAAAAGCATAGCAGACATTCCAAATACAATCCTATGTGAGAAAAAGAGGACTGGGACAGAAAGGGCGATAGACAGAGTACCAGAACTGCTGTTTACACTATTAATAAACCATAAAATTAAGAAAGATGTTGATGAAAGTCTGAAACACAGCACTGCAATTCGCAGCTACCACACTCCTTCAATAGAGTGTTGTTCCATGTTATTGTGTGTGAACAACTTTTATGTCAGGACACAGCCTACGATTTATACAAAAGTGAAAGAAGATAAACACAGAAAAGACACTTTTTAAGTAAACAAAGGGAAAATATTAATGTCTTAGGAGAGGAAAATTTCTGTTTGGTTGAGGAGTGAGAATGCAGCAATAGAAGGTCCAGAGAGATCTGCTGGCTGGTCTGAATGATAGTGCTGCCTACAAGTCTCACAGGGGAAAGTTCAGTTTTGTTTCTTGAACTGGGTTTTGGCCAGAGTGGGACTGCCAAACTGGGGTACAGGAAAATGCTGTGCTGGCTGTGGGAAAGGGAAATGGACTCATTTAAACTGTTTTAATAGACGATTTACGTAAGCATTTTAATAAGTTATGAAAATATTTATTTCCTCTTTAAGAAAAAGAGCTTTTAAAAATTATTTTGTTGTTTACTTTCCCGACACAGATGGGGTTTATACCAATTTTCATTTCTTCAGCATTAGCTATTGCTGGCCAGTAGCATGAGACAAATCCTGCCTTCAGCCCTAGGGCACTCTGACTTACCAAAATTCCTTTCTACATATTTAGCCTGAAACCACCATTTCCCCAGCAGTTTTTGTTTTGTTTTCCCTCCTGCCACTCATTTCCCGGCTCCCAAACCTCCCGCAGCTCCTCCCGCAGGCCTCCCCGCGGCCGCTCCCCTCAGGCCCGGCCCGGCCCCGCTCCGGTCCCTCCGCCTGCTCGGGGCCGCCGTTCCTGCTGTGCCTCGATGCCAGCGGGGCAGTGCCCATCGCCCTCCCCGACCCCGCGGGTGTTCATCCCCGTCCTCGTAGGCTCGGGAGCTCAGCGCCGCCTGCCCTCAGGAAGCTGCACAGGAGCAGCTCTCACGCAGCGGTGTTCCTGAGGAAAGGGGGATTCTAGCCAGTAGTTGCAAAATCCATAATGGAAGACACTTTAGACAGGGAAAGGAAAAAAAATAGAAACAGACAATGAGGCAAAGGGCAAGGGAGAGTGGTGGGTGGCTTGGCCCTGGGCAGGGACCGCCATCTCAGTGAGTTCCAGCTCAGGATGGCCACGCTCGTTTCTTGGCTATTCTGTGCTAGACTCTTATTTATGCCCTAATTAGAGTTGTTCAGGAGGTTTGGGGGGGATGGGGGAAAAAACGCCAAGAAAAAGCCGTAGACGTTGGAAGAGTTGTTTGGGGAAATTAATGTTTTACAATGAGCAGGGTTCTGCAGGCCTGGCAGCCCGCAGAAGGCCTCCTGCTTCCAGCAGGTGCACATAGCTCTCCTGTGAGGAAATATCCCACCTGCTCCAGTGAGAAAGTACTGGACGAGTCAGTATTGACTCTGCATTAAATTAAAATGTAATCTTTTCATAAAGCAGAACACAGAATTTTTAAGTTGTCCTAGGTTACAGTGTAAGACGTGCCCAAAAGCATGTATTCTATCACCATCTTCATAAGATACTGAAACCAGGTGGGGCAGTGTTTCCTTGCCCCCTCCCTCCGGGAGCTATCTCTGTTTAATGGGCAATCAAGGACCTTGCCCATGGCTCATAGATAACTGCCTCTGGACAATCTTTTGTTAATGGGCCCATCAGTGCCTTGCCCCGTGACTCATCATCCCATTGTGAGATGCTCCACACAGAGGGAGGAACCAAGCATTCCATCCTGGATATAATCTGGGATTTCGAACACCACAGACAGCCTTTTCCCACTGGATTCCCAGAGGACAAGAGCTACAACACAGCCACCACTGGGCCTTCCGAGGAAGACCATACCCTTCTACAGGATCACTGCTTCAACAGAACCACATCCATCACTTCAGGAGGACTGCAGCCAGCATTTTTGTCAGACTGCTACTGCCACCCTGACTAACAGGGTGTCAGGTTGTATCCTGACTCTGTCAGTTTAAACCAGGTTGGTTTTTTTTCCCCTCCTTCCCTTTATTTTAAATTTTCCTAATAAATTGTTATTCTGACTTAGTGTCTCCCACTGGTTTGTTTTCAAACCAGTACATAAGTAAATTGGGAAGAGGATAATTTCTGCTCTAAGACACCTCTAACTCAGTTTTTCTTTCTGATGGTTGTGGAAATACGTATGTGCATACTTCATTTTTATTGCAGAACAAGCTGCCTTCAGCTCATGTAGTCAGAGCTTTTCTAGCCGATATGGGGAAATGCAAATGACAAACATACAGATACATACAGTGACAACTAGTGCTTTTAACAAATTATAGCCCTTCAGACTCCTTTTTGACACCATATCTCATCCAGTCTTCTCCTCACTGTGTCCTGAGCCTGCAGGGAACATGGCACTTTCTCCTTCCATCCAGAGCCATGAAGGTGAGGATCCTCAGTGTTTTTGAGGAGCCACTTGATACTTCACAGAACTGTGTCTAAATCAACTCATGGCTGGTACTGACGAATTATTCTCTACGTGGAAGGGTCTTATTGCTGAGCTGTGGTTAGGGGGATGTTACTAACTCTCTCAAAGTGAGTGTGTCTCCAAGCCTCTAAGGACAAGAGAGGAAGTCAGAACAAAGAACATAAAAATAATTTTGACAATTAATGTTTAATATTTTACCTTTTTCTCCCCCCTCCACCCCCCCCTTTATGCTGCTTTCCTGCTAAAACAGCTGGGATGAAAATGGCTTTCATTGGTCTTTAGGGAAACAGCTTTTTGTTATATTACATCTGTTCTTTAAACCCATGAACCCTGGAAACCACAGAAGCAGATAAATCTCTTTGTCAAGAAGACATACTCAAGGTTCTAGGGACAAAACTGATCTTTGCCTCATGGGTTAATGGCATTAATAATTGCCATTTTGATAAGTCTAAATATAAAAAGCCTGCTTAAACAAAAGAGTCAACCCTTCAAAAATGACTATCCATGATAAATTTTCAAGAGCAATGAAAATTGTCACTCTGCCAACTTGATAAATTGTAGCCCCAACTGGCAGAGCCATTTGCCTTGCAGTAAGCACAAAATGACAGATCTTTGCTGAATACAAACTATATGCTTGCACCTTTCACAGCTGGTTTAGCTTGTAAACGCAGCAAAAAAGGAGGCTTTAATAAAAACTGAAGGTTATGCACAAAAAAATGGTTTCACATCTAACTGCTTCTCTCAGTTTTTAAAGATATTTCTTTCATATTGGAAAGTAGTCTTGAAAGAAACCCTCCAGCAGTCTATGTGATCATGCTCTAAAAATACACGTACAACCACACCGTGGTGGTCTCTTCACCACTACTGAAATGATTCAACAGTGCAAGTACAGTTATTTCAGGGAGAGAAAAACCGTGTTTAGTAACACCTCAGTATTTACTGGAACACATGCACACCCCTCATATGTGAAGATGGTATGAACCCTTATACCAAACTGTGTATCATGAGACAAATAAATACAGCACCTACTGTAATTCCAAGGTTTAGCTGTTGATCTGTCTCCCTGATGACTCATCTAATCTTCCAAGTCACAGAGCATCTTTTACATACTCTTTAAAAAAAAGGAATTGCTGTATCAGAGATATGTTCAATTCTTCTCAATAGATGGAATCCCTTCTTGAAAAAAAAAAAAAATCCACACTTGCCCAAAGCCACTTTTGTATAATATATACATTATGCAAATATATACATTATGAAGTTGATATCTATGGCTTTGTGTTGCTATAAATGGATGCTTTATGCCTTCAAAAAATTTCCACGCACTTGACACAAGTAGTCACTCCTAGTCCTAGCAAAACTTGATATTAAAAATGTATCAATGTAAAGATGTGATACACATGAGCTATTTTAGGGTGAGTTTAAGGATTCTTAGCTCTTCTGAGCCACAGTGGACTCACAATGTCTGACTAGCACACAACTTGATGAGCAAGAATTTTATGAAGCTCTTCCAACTTCCTGAAAATAATCTGCCTCTAACAGATACTTCAATGGGCAAAAGAGGTTTGTTTTTAAGTCTTCTTACTTGGTCTGTCCTGTCCAGATCAGAGGGGTTTTTTTCTCTAAAAAGGTACCTCCAACCAGCTTTTTTTTATGTTCTAGTAAAACACATCTTCAAAGATCAGAAGGCTTCTAGTATATTTTGACATGTTCACTTCAAAGAAAGCTCTCGAAGCTCCACCTCAGGGCTCTGGCTGACTCGGTACCTCCATCGCACTGCTGCGGGCAAATATGCAGACAGATCTTGAAAGCAAAGGGTACAACTGAGTTCACGTATTAAACTGCAAATTCCAGATGTACCAACAACTGGTATTCTTTAATTCCCTAATTTCCCACTCCCTAAACCTGAATCTTTGATTAAGTTCATGTACAGTTCATACTGTTTGGATCTCTCTTGTTTACCCCTCTCCGTACTCCTCCCCACCCCATTAAAAAAACCCACAAACCAACAAGTAACAATACAATGAACAAAACAACCCTCCAAAACCTGTAGAAAAATCTCCTCATCAAGAGCTGAGACGAAGTATGGGGGAAAAAAGCCTCAGAACAAACAGTTAATATATTTGAAAATAGTAGGAAGCTAAAAGTCAGTCATGTAACTTTGCAAGTTATATTGCCTAGGAAATCTTAGTGTTAGGCTCACTGTTTGCTATGCCTGTTAATGTACAGCTACAGACATGCAGATTGTCTCACTACAGTGATTTGTGTGGGACGAATTTTGCCAAAACTACCTTATTGTTTTATTTTTCTTATATAATAAGATGTCTTTTTGCCTCGTCTTAGAGATACAGAACATAAGTAGTTTGTATGATGCAGCCCAGAAAATCTGCGTCACACTATCAACACAGGTGCTGGGCTCTTGGATCTCCTTGCTATCATGTATTTGACAAGTAGATAGTGCTTCATGAAACTTGGTATTTAAGGAGTTTAGTCTGTACATTGTATGCAAAAATACACACTATAAAAGGAAAGACAGAAAAGGAAGCAAGTGATACTGGGTTGCCACTTCCATTCTGGGGAGTGCTGTGGACGTGAGTTTGTGCCAGGTAGACCCCACAGCTGAGCTCGTGCTGGGAGGATGAGGACCAGCAGTTGAACTCACCTCTGGAGCTGTGAAGTGACAGTGCCCTTCCTGCACACCTCTTTTAGCCATCTCTACTTTAACTGTGCAAACAGTGTGTAGATCCAACAGTTTGCTGAGCCAGCCATCCAATTAAATTACACTCACAGACTGGTATACTCCTCAGTATTCCAGCCTATTATCCTACTGACAATATTCAACACATCTTAAGGGAAGGTACTGTAGCTCATGAAGACATGACTATTTATCACCTAACAGAGAATGCATAATAATGCTTTTGATCCACTCAAACTGAAGATCAGTTAAAGATTAAGCTTCAGAAAAAAAATTGGGGAAAACTAATTCTGTCTGAAAAAAAAGATATATTTTAACATGCATACAAAACATGCCATGTAGAAAATAAGTCACAGATGATGCTGTAGTTAGTGGTCAAGGTAAAAATATGGTAGAGCTGATAGAAGTTGGGCATTTGCTGTGTGGAGGAAGCTTACATAGAATGGGAAGAATGTCAGGAGATGTGTGACAGTATCCTCTAAATAGTACCTTAACCTGAGATCTTTAGTATAGCAAAATGATCATTGCTATCCAGAGGGACAGTTAATGGTTATAGTGAATCACTTACTTGGGTAACATGCATGAAATGCTGTGGATAATTTTGTTTATTTGCCTAGGCAAAAATGGGCACAAGAGGGTACAAAAAACCACTTTCTAAGAAAGGTAAGACATTTCTAAGTCCCACATTCAAGAGTTTGACATACCCTTCCAAAGGAGAGGTGAGCAAGGGAAAGACACCTAATTTTAGAAGGAAAGATATATGATGCTGCTGCCTGAAATAATAGTGGACTATGACTTGACGCAGAAAATCCTTTCACTTCTTACATTTATAGTGCTGACAATAAAAGCAGGAAGAACATGCAGTCAACAGAGAAAGAGAAAAATGGGGAAGGTGTCTAGATTCTTGACTGAACTGAAAGCATATTGTAGGGGGGGGAAAAAAAAGAAAAAAAAAAAGAAAAAGAAAAAAGAATGAAAGAAAAAGCTTCCTCTTTACTGTGCTACCAGGGTAAAGATAAGGAGCTTTCTTTTTCCATTCTATGAAATGGATTTTATTCCATCTGGCCTAAGGCTTTCTCTCCCCAGCCCCTCAATATTGTAACAGGAGTTTCTAATCTGAAAAAGTTAGATAACTGCGGAGTTACCACAAAGAAAATGTGTTCAAAAGTTGAAGTCATTTTCCTGAGGAGAGAAATGCGTGCATGAACACAAGCAATGTGTTTGGTTATGCTTATTTTTTTTAACTAAGTGGAATATTTGCTGGCTCGGGAGCAGCCCTGACTGGAGTGCTGAATGCTCTTTAGCTGCAGTAACAAACTGATTGATGAACATATCCAGATGACATGCTCCAGATTTTGTGTGCAAGTAACTCCATGTGCAGTGTGACTTCCTAAGCAGGATATGAGTTGGAAAGATGCTTCTAAAGGTTTAATCTAAGAAATTGGTTGGTTGGTTTGCCCCAAAACAGATAACAGGGACTCAAGCAAAAGACAACTTTTGAAGTCTCCTTCTAGAAATCAAATGGTGATTCTATTTCAACTGCAAAGAACACAAAGCTAGTGAAGGTAGTTTTTTTCCAGTCCTGCCCTGATTAAATATCCTCCATGAAGTACACAAGTACTTCGCTGTAGTAGACTAACCCAGACCAAATTGTTATATTTACCAAAAATTCTTCTATTCAATTATCAGGGCTTATCTTACTTGTATTATTTGATTCAACAGATGAGTTCCTTTAAATCATAGCTTTCTCAACTGAGGAATGAAACTTTGAAATGCGAATCGGACTATTCTACAGAGAAAAAATATTTCTGTATATTGTCTTAGCAGAAGTCAGGGAAAATACTATTTTTATGGTATCAGATGAAAAGTGTATGCAAGAATTTAGGAAAGATAAATGCCAGAAAAACAAACACTCAACAGAACCACTATTTGAACTATTACAACATCCTTCTGTAGTGCTTGGCGTTTCCCTTTATGTGTCTTACACAGACAAGCTTTGCCAAGGCTTTTGTTTAATAATTCAAGATAGAATTCTCTAAACAGCAGTATGTATATACTGAAAGAAAGTAGTTAAAAGAAATCATGAAATCAAGGAGTCCATTCTCATTGTTTAGCCAGTATTAATGGCCTCCCTTCTTTTCTCATGTACTGTTTCTCTGATTTCACCATTTCATGTAAATAGAAGCAGAGAGGATTTCATGTTTTCTTCCATGCCACAAATACTAAAATGTCAAATAATAAAGGGATGAAAATACATATTTGTGAGACCTCTTTAATCATACACCTCTAGTAATACCCGTGTCTTCTGATCAGGTCAACATTTGCTATCAATTTCTATAATTCCAATGTCTCAGACAAAATTCTTTACAGTATTAAGTAAAACATCTCTTTTGGTTCTATATATTCACCTATGCTCTTAATTTATACAGTAAGATTAGTAAAACAACTGTCTTCTATAAGCTCAAAATTGTAAGCTTGCTTATGTGGCCAATGTTATTTATTTAATCAAGTCTAAGTTGTTCCATTATTTTGTTTAATGCCAGCACTAGTTGGCATTCCCACTGTTACCGGGGCTGTCTACCTTTATTCTTTATAACATATTGTTACAACATTTCTTCCATGTTTCTGGCCTTCAGAATCTGCTACCTTACTAAAAGCTGATACTTTCTAAGCTGAATATTTCATATCAAGGAGAAAACTAATTTAGGTTCTTGGTAGAGCACTCACTCTGGTCTTGATATTCTTTCCTATTTGGATTATCTTTAAAGAAGAATAAACTACAGAACAGGATGTTCTTATGGTGAAAAACTTTGTGAAACAGCAAAAAAACGTCCAAGGATCATATTAAAGACTATTTTTTCCGGAGATCTGCAGCAGATTGAATCATTGAAGTTTATTTTGTTCTAGTTTTGACATATTTGTGAAATATTTTTTATGAACATACAAACTTCTGTAATTGAAAAGTACTGTATCTATTAGAAGTGTCTCTATAAAAATAACTTAGACCTTACAGAGAACTGAAAATTGGAGTGCTGAAGAAGGCAGGAGGCTTTGTATTTGAAATTTGAAACCACTGCCAGCTGTGATATCTAATATTTAATCAAAGGTAGTAGGAACTCAAAGTATGCAAGTCATTATTTTCAGTGGACAACAAAGAAGCATAGAAACGATACATTGCTGCAGATAATAGACTTTCATTAATGACCAGAACTCACTGCAGATGATCAGGATATATCATTTAGAGTTCATAGTGGAGCATGGGAATTAAAGGAACTGAGGGTCAAAAATTTCAATAGAAAGTTTAAGGTGGAAATCCAATGCCTCACTTTATAGCCTAAGCACTGGCAGGTCTTCCAGTGACTCAAATGAAAAAAAGGTATTCTACATTAGATGCACAATACTAATTTCTGTATGGAATTTGCTCTTAGACCTGTTAGCTTTGTTAACTAATTGTAATTTGAAAACGCAACCGATCAACCCTTCAACCTTCCCCCAAAAAACCCCACCAGCTCATGTTTTCATGTTAAAAGTTCTACATGCTACCTACAATGATGTAAGCATAGTTTTAGTAATGTCTATGATTAAAAAAAAAAAAAAAAAAA
>VZTH01016530.1:1028419-1289762 GCA_013397815.1 Aleadryas rufinucha | reverse complement strand
AAGAAGTAAGAATAATTTTAGTAAATTTTATAATTAAAAAAAAAAAAAAAAAAAAAAAAGGGAAAAAAAGAAAGGAAAAGAAAGGAAAAAAAAGAAAGACTAGAAATGAACCAAAGTCTTGGAAAATAATAAAAATTCTCCCCATCAATTGGAGAGGATCTCTTGTGCAGCATCTGACTTGATCTGACTTGGCTTTAAAATGCTGTCATTTAAGAATGTGAACCATACTATTTATGAAAATGTAAATACATTTCCTTCCTGACATCTTTTTTTCCCTGTTAAGAGGATTAGCACACCTTTTTATTGAAAGAATGCTTGCAAATGTTGAATTGCTGGCAAAGAATTACCTCTTCTGCTATTTAAAAATGGCCCTGAAGATTTAGTTTGGGATATAAAAACACTTAAAGAAGCAAACGAACTCTACAAAAACAGATGACAAAAAAGAAGAGCCTTGGCAACTGCTAGGCTAAACACTTCTGCTGTAGTTACAAAAGTAGCAGAATAATCGACTTTCATGATCACTTAATATTTTGCTTTATCCTGCTGCTCCTATTCCTCCTGCCACATCCTGGGGCTGTATCAACAGGAAGACACAGCCTCACAATTTAGCAGGTTTTAACATGGGAAAAAAATAAAATAGGATGGGTTTGACCACAGAAATAGACCCGAATATTTGCCTATTGCATTTCATTTTGAATCTGAGCATATGGTGAAAATAATGTGTGACAGCCAGCTTTTCATACAGCATCCTTTCTGCAACAATGTATGGAAGCTCATTGGCAGGGGAACAAGCTGTACAATGAGCTTCCTTCCCCACCATGAAATCCATGGATCTGAATGAACTGACAGCAACAGCAGAGGGGGCTGTGCAGGTATGTGCTGTGCTGGGCTGCAGCCGTCACAACTCGAGAGGCAGAGCCTGTGCTGAGGCCATTTACTCAGTCTGATTCAGATTAATTTGGCCTAGTGAAATGGGACAACTTGATCATGAAGAGTCAAAATAGCTTCAATAGAAATCTGCAAAGAAGCAATTTTATTTACATTCTGGGAAAACTCATTAAAACTGGATGAGTGATGCCTTTTAAACAGCCTCATTTGACCTTTCTCTGCTTTCTCCTATGCAGCACGGAGGGCTAAAACTGATGAGTTCAACTCAATCCCATGCTTATGGTGCAGGCTTTGAACTTGTGCACTTAACACAGCTCCTGTTCCTCAGCCATGAAGAATACAGGTATCAACTGCTACATATAAAACATTGCAGTTTCTCTGCAACTCAGTAGTCTATATATTTTTGAAGCCTGTAAATAAGGAAATGAGGTGGTGGACTGACTGCCACTGTCATGATGAATGAGGTTTGCATTTACACCAGAACACAGACATATTAACTAAAGGAGCAATAATTGCTAGTGCTCAGAGGAGAAAAGCTGGCACAAGGACTGCAGCTTCATAGTGTAGGGTGAGAAGGCTCTCAGATCAGGGAAAATGAGAATTTATTAGTACAAAAAATATGCAAAAATATAAATTCAGACCTATTTCAGATAAGAAACTATTTCTCAATCAATTTGCTCCTGGCTTCCTGGTTTGGAAAATAAAGTGTTCCTCTTAGAAAGCAATCCTTTTTAGGCAAAATAGACATCTCTGAGGGTCAGTATTAGATCTGTCCTTTTCAGTAATGACAGTGAAGTGACTAGCATGCTGCTGTGTCTCTCTGAGAAATAAGTGTAGACACTACTGCTGGATACAGCTTGTGTAAGATCTCATTTATTTACAAATAAATACAGGAGGAACAGGAAAGAGTAAAGGGGGAAAAAGAAAAACCCATAGGCAAAAAAGAAATATTATTACACTGGATCCTGTGATCTTGGGTAGCCCAATGAGCTGTTTGTGGCTTGCTGGGGGTGCTTTCAGTTCTCCCTTCTGAAGGCCACTTGCACACTGTCACCAATTAGTATTGCATTCTGGAGCTCAGCAAGCTGCTAAGTGTCTTTTGAGCTACCATTCTGTAACCTTTCCAACACTGACCTTTTCATTATCATTTCTCACCACTCTGTGTGTATGAGAGCAAAACAGCCTTTTTAATGTCATGCTTATTTCCACTGGCTTTTAAACTTCTTGTCAAAACATCCTGATTTATTGTACATTAAGTGAGAAAGAAAGATCTAATCTTTCAAATACATTCAACACAAAGCAAAACATTTCATTCTCTTTTTTAGGAGGAGTGTAACACTGCATCATGGTCATCACCACACAGTTCATGAACATTATTGCTAATAGTGGCATACAAGGGCCTCGTAGTTCAGGTCTAGAAGCAAACGCTGGTTCCTCTCTGAGTGAATTGCATTGAGCCCCCGTCTCAAGTGGAGCTGGCTGCAAATCCCATGCCTTCATGGGGAATTGTTGCTCACAACAATTGTTCATATTCTAAGGCATCGCTGCTGATGGGCTTTATAAAGCTTCTACAGAGCACATTTGGTTTCTTAAAATGCATCAAAAATACTCTTGTAAAAATTAATGTGGAATTGTGGGACAAGTGTTGGGAAAACTGCATACTAAACAAAGCTTTAATACCCGTTTCTGTTTCTCAGCTCTAAAGAACAAGTGCCTATGACAAAGTTCCTAAGACTGAATCAAAAACAGCAGCTCCCTCTGCATGATTCTGTAAAAAGTTGTGTCTGATAGATCTGGATAAACTGAGACTAGTTTTGGGGTTCTGGCAGTTTTAGACTGCCAGGCGATTTGAATTTGTCCATTCCTATTGCTGCAATATTTCTATTGACTTTAAAAGTGAAAGACAGCTATTCGCAGAAATTTGAAAGTTTCAGTGTTAATCCCTATCAAAAATACTGCATTAGTACCTCTAGAATCTTAATAATTTCTCTAAGATACAGCATTGCAGCCCCAGATGTGCACACACAAAAATGTAACCTCCATTTTCTCTTTTACAAGATGTGAAAAAGACTTCTATGATGTATTAAACTTCAAGATTTTGAAAGAGGGTCTGTACTACCAAATCATGTCCAAAGCAGCACATAAACACTCACAGTAAGTGCTAGTTTTCACCCATACAGCAGTTGTAGACAAGTGACCTTTTTAACCCATACTTTAGATATTATTTAGGTGATCTTTTGTTTTGTTTGCTGAATATGTATATATCTAGCATCATATCTGTCCTACATACAAAATTCTTTGGTGCAATAAAAAGCACCAAAATAAAATGCCCCCTCACAAAACCAAGAACAGAAGTCTTACATTCCAACTTGGGATATTCTGGGATTCTAATAATTACTCAGTAGTACTGTAAATTGAAGAAAAGATAAAAATTACAGTTCCACCTGAAACATCTTGATCTCACCACACACAAATCACTACCCAGACCAAGACCTAGGTACGTATATCAGTTTGACACTTTACATTTCAGTGACAAACATAACCCCAACAAGTAAACTCTGTACGGCTGAAGTACTTGGGAGATTGACCAGATGAGAGATATTATAGAGAAAGCTTCTGTGGTTACTTAGCTAGTCCTCATGAAATTAATTTCTTTGTGGGTATAACACTTTTAAATACAAAACGTTTCTCATGACACAAGATCCTTTCACTGCAAATAATTTTTAATACTCTTGCCTTCTTAAAGGAGGTTCAGAAGACTTAATTAAAAATTAATTGGGTTTCCAGCTTTCCCACCTTGGTGAAATCACCATCCTTTCATCACAGTGAGTTTCTAGAGGTCACTTACTTCAAAAGAGGGAGTGAACATCTCCCACCTCACCTTGGGGTCTTTCCATCTTTTGGGTTCATATTCTGCTCACGGGCTAGAGCCTACCCTAACAGTGCTAAATATGCTCTGATATGTCAAGTCTTCTGAAAGGGTTCCCCATCATAAAGTTGACCTGTTGCTGATCTGGATTTCACTTTTCTTTTTTCTGATCCCTCTGTCCTCCCTGCCCTCTTCTCTGAGAAGACTGTATTTCTCACAGACATCTGCAGAGCACTGGGCTCCGGTGCACTTGCTCTCTCTCACATCTTTGATTTCTAGGACTACCTGACTTCCATGTCAGCTGCCCCAACTGCTTTTTATTTTTTCACATCCTCTACTGAAATTGCCTTATTTTTTTAGCTTTTTATTTCCTTCACTTGCCTTTGCCACATGCTGAAGACTATGTGCCTACATAGGTCACACTACTGTCTAAAGATCCACCTTTAGGTCCTAGGCATATGTCAAGAAATTTCTAGTTACCCATGAAATCTGGAGATTTTTTCCCTCTCCTCCCTCAAATTCTCAAAACTCTTCTCAGCTATGTCTGGTCCTTGAATCTTGTTTTACAGATTCCACAGATTTTCAGGTAACACTTAACATGTAAACAAATACTGTAAAGTACCTGCGTGAGAGTACTATCAGTTCTTCACCTTCTCCACACAGTTTTGATTTCATTAGCTCCTCTGCTATTAAGAGCACCTCCAGTCCTGCATCAACACTGTCTTTTCAGAGAAAAAGATAAGCTGGCTCCCATCAGTCCTCTCCTGCCTCCTCATTGCACCCCGAGAATAGCCACACATCCAAGAACAAGTTGACTCTGCAACTATATATGAACAATAGGCAAAAAAAAAAAAAATTCTTTCTCCAGAGAGAAGTTAAATGTCAGTGGATGAGCCTGAATAAAATACAACTAGGTTGAAAAGCTGTGATTCATTCTGTGTTTTTATATGTTTTAGGTCAGAGAAGGATTCAGCAATTCTTTACAATTTGGAAATAATGACTATTCTTGTATATCCACTAGGTAATGTTTACAGGCACATGCAAAACACAACATCGTTATTTTACACAGCAGGACAAACAAAGACTGATATTACCAACTCCTATTAGCTCTGTCCCGAGACCAGTCAGAGGTAGAAATAGGTTTTCAGAAGCCATCACCTTCTCTCTAACCCAGCGGCCTCCTTCAATGAGAAAGACTATTCAAAGCATAAAGACAAGAAGGCATTAATGCAGCAACACAGCAACCCTATTTACAATAGTAATTTCCTTTTTGACAGATTTGAATTTGGAGAACAGGGTAATTGCAGAGAATTCTAAAAGAAACAGGAATCTGAAGTGATGGTCACAGATTTCAATAGCATTTATATCTTTTTTAAAACCAAAATAAATTTTTGATCTCATATTCCATTATAAACAATTGTCTTGGTAGAGTTTCCTTGTCCAGAATCGTCTTATTCTTTCTGTTCAAACCTTTACATCTTTGAAATTCCTCACATTAATTTTCCTTGCCCCTCCACCTCCAGCCAGCAGCACATTCTCCCATTTTTTATGCTTAGCAACCCAGGCCATTGCTCTGTTGAATGCTAGGTGCCATCTATATATTCAAATATATGACACATAACTCTTTAATTCAGTTTGTTTGCTTTGGTGGCTTTTTGGGGCAGGAGAATAAGTAAAACAGCAGATTAGGATTTTAGCAGAATCATTATTCTGTTGTGCTACATTTTACTTTACCCATCTCTGCCTCTTGCCTAAGGCTGTGCAGTTTTAGACCCGATGTGCATCAATGCCCTCAAAGCACAAAGATACCTGGAAATATTAAGCAGCAGGCTAAGGAAGTGAACAATTAAGTTGCTTGATGCACACCTCAATTCAAGAGTAGCAAGTTATCTATGGGACAGGCTACAGATACTTGGTCTTCTGCTCTTCATCATTACCTGTGAGTCCAGATGCTCATATTGATTAGTCTAATTCTGCTTTGGCACCACTAATTTAATTTTAATTTTAATATTGTGTGCTTCAGGCTATTAAAGCTTCAGAAGAACATGCTGATATTATGAACTGGAATATTTAAATGTGGAGAGCAGGTTTGGGTTTTTTTGTACACAGGAACTACACTGTTTTAAGGCACTGTGTGACTACTGATCTACTTCTGGGTAAGCACATGGCTACTTCAACTTCTGCTCCAGAGCAAAAGCAAACCCCACAGATAAATCCTTAGACATGTGGAATTACTGGGGAGGTTTCTGTGGAATTCATCATTAGCATTAGTATTTCTCCCACAAGTCAGTATAAATAGATACCATAGAAAAGCCTACAGTGCCTATATTTAAGAATGACTCAGAAAGATTATTGAAAATCAGGCACTACTGCATACTTGCTAAAAGTAAGCCAGCATAGGTTAGATGCATTTCTGCTGAGCTGAAACTCTGCAAATGATAATTTGATAGAAGGTCTCCTTCTAACAGTAATTAGGAAAAACTTCATTTTATGGATTATTAAAATTTCACATTTAGCCCAGAACTTTCAAATAGGAAAGTTTTTATTCCAGGTGGGAAGACAGTTTATAGATTTCTCCTTGTAGAAACACTTTTCTCGCTGCAAAATTTTAGTGCAATACAACAATATGCACTCTCAGCGAGGATTTCTACTCCAGTTTTGTATTTCAGAAGCTTCAGATGACGAGCAGATCCAGAGTATGCACACAGCAAATACTTTTGTTGATGGCTCACCACATTTCAGCAGAAAGGAGCCCAGCACAGAGAACTGGAGTGAAGACACAGTACGGGCTTCACCCATGAAGTAGCTTGCAATGGGTTGTTTTTGTAAGAACTTAAGCTGCTCAGTGAGTGCTGCATTCCCCCAGTGGGTGACGCACCCCCAAAATGAAGCCACTGAAAGACGCAGGGGCTGTGGACACTACACGAAGGAACAGATCACGTGTGTTCACAAATATTACTTAGGACTTGCTTTCAAGGAAATGTAAAGGAGGCTCTTGCTGAGATGCTGCATGACACTGAGTTTAGAGATTAAAAAGGAGAAAAATAATGCAAAGAGTTTAGATTTCTGATCTTGAGCAAATTCATAGCTATTGCCATGAAACAGTTTATTCAGAAATTCTTAATGACACACATACCACCATTAAAACTGTCTGAAAGCGCCTGACATTTCCATATAGACCTGTTTTGTACAGATCATTACCACCCCTTTTATCGATGCACATGAGGAAGGTGTTTAAATTAAGAAAAAAAAAATCACAAATGAAATGCGTGTATATGTGCAAGACCTTTAACTATAAATACTTTGCATCAATTACAAGTCACCATTGAATCCTTCATTTATTCTTATTCTTGTAAGACAAAAGAAAAGAAAAAGTAGATGAAATTTATTCACAAACTGGAATTAAAACATCCTCCCTCACCCTCCATCACTGTCTTGCTCATCTATGGAGCTCCTTCTCTGGTGTGTGTTAAAGATCCCAGAAAAGGGGGAGGAATGCTTTCTGCTGAGGCTTTTGCAGAGTGTAACACCACCAAGTATATTGTTCTGGACTGCAGTCTCCTGGAAACTTAGTGTTCTTATTACCAGTATATGTTTTATGCTGACTTCTACACTATATTAATAGAAAATATTTTATTAAAGCAAAACTTGTTTAATATGATGAAGAGCTATTCCTCAGCATTAAACAACCTGTTTGTGTGTGTAACCCCTTTGCTATTTAAAACCTGTTCATTTATGCCTCAGGACAAATAATTATTAGACAATTTATTTATAAAAAAGAGTATTAACCCTCTCCTAGTTGTGAGGTATATGTGCTGGGTTAAAAAAAATTGGGGAAGCCTACTGTGAAAATTACAAATAGCTCTAGGACATACTGCATATTTCAAGAGATTTCATTGTATAGAAGTACTGAAGAAAACTGGATTTCTGAGTTCATAGGAGGTAAACTGTGGACAATGTAATCAGGATCAACCCAAATACAGAATCTGGGCTAAAACCATGAGCTATCCACTGAGATCTAAGTGATAAATGTACTTCCTCTGAAGGTGAAAATTACTGTTCTTGCAGTTTTTCCCTTTTGCAAGGCATTACGAGAAGTTCCAGATTCAATACTTCTAAGTCAGCCACACTCAGCATCTAAGAAAACCTTCTAATTTCAGTATTTTGGGCATTAATAAATGAAATATGATGTACTCCACAAGAAATTTGGAAAAAATACAAATTCAAATACAGGCACAATTTAAAGTATTACTAAACTAGATGTGGACAACCAGATTTTGGTGACAGAGAGACTCAATACAAGAGGCGAAGCTCTGTTTGTTCTGCTGATATCATTAAAATCACTTATTGTCAATACCAAGAGTATACTTTTGTATAATCCCAAATGCAATGAGGTTTTTCTTTAGGAAGTTGTCAGTTTTGTCCTGGCTTCAGCTGAGAGCTTACAGCCCCTCTGGGGAGAAGGAAAAAAAAAAAAAATCTGAGCTAGTTTTTCTTGCATAGAGTCATAAAATAGAACTAAGATGGAAGAATTATTGGTTTCCACCCTGCTCTACTTGCTGCCTATGTAGAATTGTTCCCTATGGCACAGTATATAGTGTTTCATCCAGACTTATTTTAAGTGTTCGGCTCAATTTCAGCCATGAAACAGCAGCTAACGAATAATCTCCTTTGGTTTATTTTTATCACATTCTCAAGTATGCATTAAAATTAGCATAATTGATGGTGTAATTAAAGATGTCAGCACAGCCCTGAATACAGAGTTTGCTAGTTTACTTGTACTCTTAGGATTTTTTCCTGAAAGCTTTCTGCCAACATCCCATTGGATTATTTTAAAGACATTTTTAATTCCTAAATTATTGTCCAGGTGATCACAAGATGTTTTAAAAGCTTTTAGAGTTACAGTCGTACGGAAAGTTATATCCTATGAAAACCAGGTAAGGACACAATTCTGCCTGCTCCCATTCCATCTCTCCATTTCTGTATATAAAATTGATTCCAGTCAGGAAAGTAGAGTCTCCCTATGCTTCTTTTGTAAAAATTGATCTGTACGAGCAGAATGGGAGCACAACCACCTCAACGGCCACAGCAATTTCCAATTGCCTACGCAGGTGTCAAAGCTTAAACAGCTGCCATTCCGAAAATATTTCTCTTGAAGCTGTGAAGGAAGAAAGCCACAGGCTCACTACAGCTCCGAACAGAATGGCAGCCTTACACTTCCTTTTCACAATGCTGGTCATTAAGATTCCTGGGACCAGCACTGAAATTCAATTTGAGCTGTTAAAATGACCGTGAGAATGAAGGAAGGAAGAATAGTCCTACATGCCATATCTGTAAGGATTTTTTTCTTTCATTTATGTTCTGATGAGCCCAGAGCGACAATTACCCTGCTTCAAAGATGACACTAGTTGCAATAATCTTCCTCACAGCTTACTGTTTATTATATTAGCAATATAATTAAGGATACTGCTCATTTCACAGTCAGGTTTTGGATCATGCAGAATTTATGGTTGAACCTGATCTCATGTGTGAGGTGTTCTTATGCTCTCATGCATTCAGTAAGAGATGTTCTTGTACTCTCCCATAGTACTAGCCAACAACAAACACTTGCTGCCTTGAAGTAAGGTGGCACATTCATGAAGCAGATCACTAACTCATATATGAACATTACGAAGAGGTAGCATGCTTTTCAAACAATGATAATTAGTGCCTTTTTTTCCTGCTAAGGCAATATTTCCTGTTGTACCCTTCCCATTGTACCAGAAACTCCCCACAGCTGTTAGTCCTAGCTCCACTGATCTGCTTGAATTCACAAGGCTCGAGGAATAAGTGGATTCTGAAAAAAAAAAATGGTTTAGTGGAATACTGCCACAAATGTATTTTCTTGCAGATATCCCACTGAATATTATGCAGTTCCACATTTATGAAGGAGCCAGCCAAACTTCTCACAGTTGTTCGTAAGTTCAGTTAGAGAAGTTTTCCCCTTTCCTCAAATTATGTAGAAAGAAAATAGTAAAAATGTCAGAATAAAGTATAAAACAATCTCTCTTTTTCCTAAATAGCAAACTAAAGCAAAGGCAGAGCTGGGAATTCATGAGAGGATGAAGCCTGTGTGTCCCCAGCTTGAAGAGTCGTTGGCTGTGGAATGAGCTCAGAACTATCCCTCATGTGATGCACAGCAGAGCTGTAGGATCATCATATGCTTGAAGATAACCGCACTAGGATTGTAATCAAGGTTGATGCACAAGAATGATGCAATGGCAAAGAAAAGATCTTGATATCCATGCAGACATGTTAGACAGTTATAATAGCCCTTAATGAGAATTAATGGAATGCTTCCACCTCTTTAAACTCTTTTTTCAATGAAAAATGCCCTTTAAGTCCAAAACTCTTGACTTGTATGGAGCAGAAAAAGAAGTTTTGTACCTGTGCAGGGCCTGAGTTTATGGCTGTATGTTCAACAGTCTTGAACATTGACTGATGTTTAAACATAGCTTGCACAAATAGCAAAAATGCAGTTTTAACGACGGTACCTTATGTTGACTTCTTATATATAAACCAAGCAAACAAATTTATTTTTGCCTGGTATTTGGCACAATTCCATTATCATTTTCCATTTAATTCTTTCAAATGCTCCTTTGCTGCATTTCATCTACCTTATAGATCTCCTCTCACTCAGCTTCCTTTTCATGAATCCATTGCAAAAGGTACTTTACCTGTCTTATACTTCAAAATACCTTTGTTTCAAAAAGAGAAGATAAAAGAAGATAAAAACCATCTGAAGTAAGCCTTGATAAAAAGGCAGACTTTGAAGCTCTGATATAAATACAGCACAATGCTTTCTTACAGATTTTTAATTTAAACTCCCATATTAAAACAGAATAATTACTACGCCCAGTGGCAGTGCAAGATACGTGGCTTATATGTAGCTTCCTTCCCTGCTTCTGTTACTTTAATGACATTTCAGCTCTATAATGGTTCTGGTAACTGTCCCTTCTAAAGAGCTTTTTGAAAACAGAACCAGTCCATACAAAACTGGATTGATCAAGCAGTACAGGTTGTATCAAGAAGGACACTTTGGAAAAATATGTTTGGGCTTCATTTGAATACAATTTAGTAAGTACTTCTCAAATGTCTAAGTGGACAAAATTACCCTGAAGTTCATAAAGATTGGGAAATGTAGAGCAAAAATACTCCCACTAGCACACCTTTATATAAGAGCAAAGCCCTTTTGGCAGCCATGTCATCACCTAACAGAGATATAGAGTCTAAATGTAATTTGTTGTCAGTAGTTACTAGGAAAACTTGACTTCTGTCTTGGTAACAAGAATTAATAATATAGGTCATGGAGATCATGAGTTTTTAATGCACCTCAAAAGTAATTACAGATTTACTTTGGCTACCTTGGATTACTTTAGAATTAAAGCAGTAAGTATTTCACATGTGAGGCTGTATTTTCAGATGAATTACAAACATTCGGGTAGCAAAGTCATTTGGCCAACAAAACATAAATGAGAAACATCACATGGGGGGTGTGGGAACACAGACCACAAGGTGACGTGCTAGATTGGGACCTCCACTATGGACCATTAATCTCAGTAAAACAAATGACCGCATGCTTAAATTGACTTTGAATCAGGGAGACTTGGAGTCTAACTCATTAGGAATTCATAAATTATTACACACAGTTAACCTGTAAGGACGGTTTTAGCTCTTTGGGAGAGTTTTGAAGAGCTACATCTAATTGCAACAGGCATGGGTTCCTATCAGGTTAGTTCAGTATAATTCATTGTATTTCTGACTCACAAGATAAATAGGTGAAAGTGCTCTTGCATTTTAAAATATCAATCCTACTTATTTCTTACTACTTTTTAAAAACATGAATGTATTTTGAAATAGACATTCTCAAAAATCTGTATCGCTAACATAATCAAATGAGATTTAGGTTTCAAGTGTAGCAATACCAGCAAGTTTGTGTAGACAAGTGTATATGCATATAAATAAGTTTATTCCACGTTAAATGAAAATAGAAAGTGTGAAATGAACTGTATTAAGAGTCAAAGTGAAGTATAGCCACTTCATCTACAATTTCTTTGCAGTTATATGTATAGTCAAGACTCTTAATTCATGTGTGCAACTATAGTTGGCAAACACCTAGTGGAAGGCAATATTCTGTGCAACCGTCTTTCCATCTGCAATTCTGGATGGAAACTAGGAAAAACGCCTGAGAATAATATCTACAAGTTGGAGGTTATGGCACTGAATAACAAGAATGACAAAGTGAAAGCACAGAAAATCTGATTGAGTGACAACCACTGACAAAACTTTGGAAGAAGAAAGGGATGCGTAAGCAAGGAGACAAGAAAAAGCAGAAGTATTCCTAATCACTTCCACTATGTATAAACTGATATAATGCTTAAAAATAACCAACACGCTGTCACCTCACACTTCCAAATACAACTCCTCAAAGCAGTTTCTAATGCGTGTTTCTGACAGCCATGAATCAAAGAGATCTGCTATTTGGCATGAAAATCTAGAAACCAAATTGTACACTGCCAGCATAAATGTACCAAAAGTAGCAAGAGTTTGAAGGCAATATGTCAAGTTGTCCACACAGTCCTCTAGACTGAATATTTTGTCAAGATGTGTGTCACACAGACAACAGGAAAGTAGTTTAAAGGAATATAGTCCTTCTAGTGTAATACTTCAGTGTAATTGCAAATCAGTTATCCAGTGTTCTGGATTACCTAGTGGTCTGGCACACCTTAAATGGACAGATACTTCAACTTATTTTTTAACCTCCATAGTAGGTCAATGCCCTACCCATCAGTTTTACTCTTCCTTCCAGATAAAAGAGGCAATGACCCTATTAATGGTTTCCTTGAGCAGCTCAGTGACGGCACACTGTTCGCTTTGCAGAGCATGTCACAAATACAGTAATGATATGGCCTGACAAGCTGCTTGACTGCATATTATTTAATGCTCTCAGGGCCACTAAGTGTGCAGTGAAATTTGTGCTCATAAGATAAACTAGGCAGCGTTGGCAATTGTTTCATTCAGTGACTGGAATTCTCAGAGGAGGTTACCTAAATCATCTCAGAGCTGATGGGCCAGCAGTGTGGGCAGAGGAGAAAAGGACAGAAGCAGGGAGGGCAACTGGGAAAATGCAGGGACTCAGAGCAGCCTTGAGTCAGATGCTTCAGGTAAATTCTGAAATCCAGCCAATTTGAGAGAGGCATTCTGGGGTGCGTCTAAAGTTCTGAGACACTACCAGGAAAAGTCTGAAAAAAATTTCATATGCTAAGCTTGTGAGTATCACAGACTCTGCTCATCACAGACAACACTGCAGGAATCAAACTGGCAGTATTCCTTATTCATTACTATGCTTCAGTCAACTTTCAAGTCAATTTAGAAGAGCTAAGGCACAGTCGTCCTATCTCCATTACGAAAAAATTTTGAGATTATTGCTTGTCAATTGTCATTTTTCCACCACATCACCACCAGCAGAATTATACATTCATTATACATACATACATAGCCTGGGCACGTGTTAGTTCAATAGCTTGAGGCTGTTGGTATAGAGGGCTGAAAGGAAATACACTGGTCTTTAACTGCATCTGCAAGAGCTTTGCAGTGTTGTCAGGGATAAAACACATTAAACACCTGGCTGAAAAATAGAGTCATTATTTGCATTATTTGGTTGCTTCACCTTTTGCCATTCTGAAGAAAGATTTTTTTTTTCCTTTTTAAACAACAACTATGATGATCCTGATATAATAACAACAAAAATAATATGGATAGTATGTCTGGGACATTTGCCTTAAACTAGGCAACAGATGTGCAATACCCCAGGATTGGTTCCACGTGTTGATAACTGATGCTTAGAGAAGTCAGAAAGAACAGAAAACATGGATAACAGAAGAGTGAAGAACTGTTGCTCCCTAGTGCCTAAAAACAGTAATCCCTTGACTACAGAGCTGAGCAGTACCATAAAGGAAAAACAATTAGGTGACCCATGTATCTCAAGCATTTAACTGTAAGCAACAGGATATGTTTTGTGGTATTCTTAACATTTTGCTCCAAGATGAAGTATTTCAAAAACACTGACCTATACAAAATAGAAATAGCTTCCCACATTCAATCATGCTTCAACCATCTTGCAAATAATTCATAGATAATAGAAAGTAGTAAAGGCAACTGTCAGAAGCTGGATTGCAGTATCTGTGTTGTGTGCTCGCATTACAGTGTTTATGAAGAATAGAATAAATTTAGGTGATATTGTATTTGAATTTAGTATTTATATTATGAATTATCATGAAATTTTCATGCACGGACTACTTTAAATGTATTTTCATTCATGTATCAAGGAGTACAAGTGCAGAAAATAGTATGTTTATCCATTCTTAAGGCATTAAGAACATAATCGCCTTGTGATTGTAAGCTGGTTTGTTCTATTTTATTTATTATTTGACATAGTACTTTGGTTTCGTACATTGGGCTACAGCATTTGCTGCCAGAAGATGAACCTGACATAATTTTAACTATTCTAGGCTTCTACTGCTGTTGTAGTCAGTGCTCTGTTTATTGTCCAAACTATGAAAATTACAATGCGTCTTCAACTAAAATTACTCTTTATTTCTCCAAGCCACTTAAGCGTTACTCGAAAATTATCCTATTTTAAACATAGTGCCTCTGTAGGGTACTTCCATAGTCTTTTTAAAACATTAGTGAATCTTTTAACATTTCATCAAGCTGTTTTGTATATTTTCATACATTTCAAACAAGACCTTCCGTGCTTGACCACAGTAAACAGGACCATGTCAGTCCCAGTGCTGTGGGAATTTCACACCAAGGCCCAGCCAAAGAGGACTGCTGCATTTATTTGACACTCCAAGGGTTCCACACAACTCAGTCTCTCTCTTTCATGCAGAGACCTCGCTCTTCAGCTGTTACCCCTGGCTGGCCTCGCCGTGCCCACAGGAGTCAGGGCATGTCTGGTCTCTCTGGCCTCCTCGTGAGGAGAGGGGCAGGCAAAGGGCCCTCCACTCTGACAAATTTGAGATCGACTACTAAGAGCAGGGAGCTGAACTGTGAAAAGGTCAACATGCCCGGCTTCTGACAGAGGGGACAGAGAGGGAAAAGCTCTCAGCCGTGCTGAGCACAGCAGCCCTCCACAGCCATGCTCTGGAGCCGGCTCAGGACAGCACTGGGAGCAGACTGGCTCTACAAGTGCATCCCTGTAGTTACACACGTGCAGGTGTTGGCTCCTGTGAGAACTGGAAATGGTCTATATGCCCCTCAGCAGTGTGACTGCACTGTGCAGGGTTTTCTCATCCAAACCCTTGTTACTGTCTTGGGTTTGACCTTGGCAGCATTTGAGAGTCTCCTGATACTGACAGCCAGTGCTGGCCTGTAGTATCCCGCAATAATGAGCTCCACCTTAACGAAGCCTGGATCGATTTCCCTGCCAGTTGTCAGCCCTTCTTTATTCATTTCACAGCACTACAATAAGATCAACAGTGCTATAACCGTGCCACCCAGATCATTGAAATATGCACTGTGATTTAATAAAGTGACACACTTTGCATTTAAGCAATGGCCTAGCAAAAAAAAAAAGTCCTGATAGTGCAGAAACAGTTTCTCCTCATAAGATTGATGGCAATATCAGGCAGGAAAAGAATAATTAGTTTTGCTCTGGTTTTACGTAGAAAGCATAATAGGCTTAAAATATTACCCATGCTATTCATTCAAATGAGTTCAAAAATTAAAAATTATGATAATTTACTTCTGAAAAAAAATTGAAAATATCAGCAAGATCCTTAGAAATTTTAATTTTTACTTTATTTTCTCTATAGAGCATGCATTGGTTGCATCTATGTGATATGGGTGGGTTTGACTCATTGCAATAATAGATCCATTATGAAAATCAAGGAGCATAGCAATCATGAAGGTATTAAAAAACATTTAAAAAACCTCAAACAAAACCAACCACGAAAGGGTGGTTTGCCAGCTTCAGTACTTATGTCCTCCCTAATACCATTAACCACTGCACGACTTATATATAGAAATACCCCTAAATCTTTATTTTTATGAAGAAAAAAATGAGGATTCTTTTCATGTATTTGATTTCAATATCATGAAATTGTGCTTATTTAAACCTAACCATTAACAGCATTTCCTAAGCAATGCAATATTTCTGCCCACAGGAAATCTTGCCAAAGAGTGACAAAAACCTGGTGCCACAAATGAACAAGACAAAAGCTTTTTCACCCAATTAGACTTCATTTTAATCCTGAAGTACAGCTGAAGTGTGTTTTCTGTCAAATCATTGCCACCTTCAAATGAACTGAAACAAAACTGAAACTGGAAACAAAATAAAGGCAAAAGTAGAAACAAAAAGTAGTCAAAACTAGAGAATTAGAAGCAAGGGTGTTTATGTTGCCCAAGCTCAGGATTTTATCTTCAGGGACTCACCTTCCAACACCTCACACAGACAACAGTGAAAACCATGCAGGAGACTAAATCAGAGAATCTGGCTTTGCAGTGTGACCAGCGCAGAGGATGTACAAAGAGTTCAGCAGAGACAGGAATGATGGAGCTGTTATCACACACCAAGTGTCATTTGAGTAGTAGATTCTGAAAGGCAAGGGTGACAGCTGCCCAGGAAAGACAAGGGGACTGGAATTAATGAAACGCAGATCAGATCAACGGTGGTGCCTTTTGACACACTGGTCTTTTGTAGGTAGAGCATGTAAAGACCTCTCTCAAATGCAGACCTCTCCCGTGCAAATGTGGAGAGATTAACATCTCTAAAGCTGCCAAAAGCACAGAGTGGAAGAAAATGAAGAGTCATGAAGTTATCACACGGATTCATTAACCAACTGATTGGCGCTTTCCTATTGCTGCTGTCATGAAAAAGGACAGGACGACAGATTCACATTTATCTAAAACACCTCATAGCAGCAATTCTCAGGGAAAGTACATCATCTCGTCTCTGAAAGGTGTCTAACACTAACGTATCTTCAAGATAGCAGGTGCTAACTGTGGAAAGAACGACTTTTATCAAGTACAAACTTACTAAGAAAACTTGGCATTTCCCATGGGATTTGTGTTATTTCCGTTATGAGCATAATTACAAATGCTAGAAGTCCAATCACTAAAGACCTAGATATTAACATACAGGACCTAAAAACCACAGCAAAATACTAAAAAAAAAAAAAGTGTCCTTTTGTTTTCAATTTAAAAAAACAACCAAACAGTAAATGGTAGCAAAGCAATATAAGACTAGAAAATTAAGGCCTACTTTATATCATCTACTTGCTGACAAAGTCATAATCATTAACAAAAATTAACTGTACCAACATTTTGCACTAGAACTAAGATTGCAAGTCAATAAGATAAACATCAAATAGTAATGAAGAATTCCTGAAGCTAAACAGAGTATTCTAAAAGAATAGAACATTGGTATGAAGACACAGTCTTTACCAGTAAATCATTTACACAGTGTTGTGGACAAGCCTTCACATATGACAAGACTTTGCAGAGTATGCTTCAGAAATGAAGCATTCCTATTTTCTATCTTTTTATCTTCATAAGGCTTGAGTTCTCTATACAGAATAGCCTTAAAATCTTTCCAATAGGACAAACCATGAGGTTTTACAGCTGGCACAAAAATAGGCTCATTAAAATGTCAACAGAGATACTACAGTTACACTGCTATCTACTGGTAGATTTCTTCTCTGTGAGTTGTAGGAATCTATACAGCCACATTAAGGAAAGTGGTTATTGATAAGAACCTGTCATTTTTCTCTACATAGACAGTGATATTTAAAAAAATACCAAAATCTGAGTACTATCAGTAATTATACTTTTTATATGGCAAGATTATTCAGAGCTTCCAATTAACTGCAGGGTTGCATCTTACTGAATGCTGCATGGAAATACACAAAGAAATAGCTCTTTTCAAGTAGCTTAAAATCTAAACAGACAGTTGACACAAGAAGCAGGAAGAAAAGATGGGAAGAGTCTACTGCAGACAATTAAATATACACAGAAACATATGTGAAAATACTAAACACATATGGAGAATGCTTACTAGAGTTAACAAATAAGAAAAAGGGCTCAATGAGAAACAAAGAGAAATAAAGCTGAGAATTGCTGCTCTCCTCCCTGCCACTACCAACATGCAATTCTGATTCATTCCCTCTCCCAGGTAAGTGAGTCAGTATGGCAGGAGCAGATGCCACCAATGCTACTGTAGTAAGAGCACTAGCAGTGACAGAGGAGAGGAGTAAACAGTGGGATTCAGGGTGCAATAGCAGTTTCTGCAGCAGGAATTATGCCCTTTCCCTCTCTGGGGCAGTGCCAGACCTTGGTTTTCACGAGAGCATGAAAGAAACTGCCCTAGGCAACCTTAAAATTTGGGGCTACAGCTCTCTATTGTCACAGCCCTGCAAGCACTCAACTGCAGTACAGCAATAAGAATCACATGGTGGGATTTTTGGGGTTGTCCTGTGCAGGGCCAGGAGCTGGACTCGATGGTCCTTGTAGGCTCCTTCCAACTCAGAATGTTTTATGATTCTATAATAAGAGCAGCACTCCAAGTTATGAATAAGTAAGTTATAAATAAGACCTGATGTACAGTGCTGGTGAACAGAGATAATAAAGTGTTTGACACCTTCAATAATAAGCCACGTGTTTCAAGAGGGTCAAGGGAAAAGCCCAAGTAACACCTGGTTACTGTCAGGATGTTTGTTCTCTCCTTTTCTGCATTCATCTCCATTCTGCATTGTCCTCATCAGCAAGTTCATGTACCTTAAAAAATGCAAGAAGCTGGCTCTTTTGAATGTATTTTTAATGTGTCTGAAAAGATTCAAAGTAATTTTAAGGTATATTGGCACTTGGCTGCAGTTGGAGTAATCGCTTGCTTTATCTCTTTGCCTGCAGTTTGGTAGCATGACTGTTTGGCACCAGCAGCTCCTGGAGTCTGGTGTGAACCCAACACAGATGTTTTCCAGTAGTTAATCTGTGACTGTGACCAATGTCTCCCAACAGGAGCCTGTTCTAGCTCCAGAAAGACTGAAGCTAATGGGAAGTGAGACTGGCACAGCTTTATACTTTGCAGTGCTCTCAACAATACTGCCAAATCTTGTCTTTGCACTTAAATTTTTCCCATGTTCACAATCACTGTGGCTTATAAAACTGTCACATCTTAACACCACTATTGTATTCTTCACACCTGTAGCTAAAATAATTACTTCAAAAAGCACAGGCTAAGACCCGTGTCTCTCTGGAGTAAGACAGTTTATCCTAAATCAATTCAAGCAATACTCCTTGAGATAAATTTATGTGTAAGTTTGTCAGCTGTGTGATTCAAGAACTGAAACTCTTTATGAAGCATAGGCAGAGATTTTGAATGGTGTGAGAAGAGGTGACGGATATGAAGAGTCATTTCTATTCCTTCAGTCTTCATGTAATCATGCATTTTTCTGATAGTGAATGTGCTAGAAGTACATCTCTCCTAATCAATCCGTCACAGTGCTTCGTTTTTCTACATCATGCAGTCATTCTCTCCATTATGCTATAAAAAAAATTTTGAATTTTCAAGCTTCAAGGAAGAATACTTGAATTTGTAGTTTTAAATTAGTATCTTAGAATATTTCTCCCAAAACTCAAGGCCCTTACTTGCTACCTCTTCTTAAGTATTGAAACTGCCAACAAAATCAAGCCTATACTGGCAATAATTGTATTTTGAGAGCACAGTTGGGGGTGCAGGGGTTGGTTTTGGCTCTGTATCAGCCTTTGATTCTGTGAGGATTCTGTCCTCAGAAGATAATATATATGAGATATATTATCTTCTGAGGACAATGAATAAGGTTACTTTCCACTGAAGCAGGAATTGTCTTATCATCACAGGAATTGACTAGCTTAGAATGTATGCAGAAAAGAGTATTTCTCTGACTTCCATTTTGAGAAGAACACATGCAGTAAGCATAAGAACAAATTTTAAAACAGCAAAATGGAACATTATTTTGGAATAAGACTATTTCTAATTAAAAGTTGATCACTTCATGATCACCTTCAAACACACAGTCTAAAAGAAAACACCTTTGCTTTTCATCATTGCCTGCCTAAGTGCTCCCCATTAACTAGGTGCCACCAGTAGCTCAGCAGCAAAATCAAAAGATAAAGAAGTGTTAAAATTGAAGATGAAGAAGATATAATCCAGCGAAAACTCAAGTTAGGGGGAAGAAAAAAGGTACTGTACATGGGCATGGTGGTTCTAGGAATTCCCTCCCAGCAATTCTACTTTGTGACAATAAAGCTGCAATTTAAGCCCACAATTACCATTTGACAGTATTTGAGGAACTTCAGTTATTATCTGCTCTCAGAGCTACTCCAGTACCCTCAGGCATTGTAGAATTCCTCAACTGATTTCACTGTAGAATTTCTACTGCTATAGCCTGTAAGTATGCAGGCAGGGGGATCGGAGACAATAAGTATTCTACAAGCAAAAGAATTGGACTCTCCCAAGGTGACTGAGCTTACATGGATGTGGATGTTTCCCAATATGAAAACTTGGGAAGGAATGGGATAATGTCACAGTATAACACAAGAGCTCAGTGGAGTCAGGAGTTTGTCCTTTAGGGCTCACTATCCTGGCAGCACACCTGGGTGCCTTTTCTCTCTCCAGTGGCACAGCACTCCTGGAAGAAAGTCTATCAGCTGTGGAAGGGTTCTCCTATCCTGGGAGACTCTCCTGGAGACACAGCTACCCCCAACCCAGAGCACCCTTGGATGTGAAGCCATCGTGGAAAAACTGGAAACGGCTACAAAGAGATCACACATCTGGCGTGGCAAAACAGCCCGTGGAGACCAGGCCTCAGGATGAAGGATCTTCAGGCTGGGTTTAAAGATAGCCTTAAACATAGGAGTGGGTGATTTTGAGCCTCCTTCAATTCAACAATAGCATTGGATACTTCTCAGGAGCAGGCTGACAGACATTTTCAGCTATACGAAATTTTGCTCTACTACAAACTTTTCAGTACAAATTAAAATTTACTTGACTTGTGGCAATTCTTTTCAGCCTAAATAAATAGTTACAAGGGGTAATTTGCCATGCTTGTGTTGGTCTTGCTTTTATTAATATTTCTTCCGTCTTCTGTTTTTGATTGTCAACCTGTCTTCATGGTTTTTCTCTCTTCTCTGTTGTGTTTGTCACACACATTTTTCACTCTTTCCCTTTTCTCCCAGATAGCTCTCCACGGCCATACTGAATGGACTGCAAAGAAAGCAATTCCTCCTGTTTCATGCCCACTGATTTCCCACACCAGAGAAGAGATGCTGTTTTCCAAAGTCCCAGTTCAGCTCAGCAAGGGGAAAGTGGCTAACACCAAGAACAGCAAGAAATTAGTGTCAGCTCATTATGAGGAAAAAAAAGAAAAAAAGAACCCAAACCACCCAACACCTGCAAAGCTAGAATTTCAGATCAGCAGGATGGCAGAGATGGCAATTTTATGGGAGTTCATTAATACCATTAAGACAAACTCTCAAGAAAAAACTGTTTGCGTGACAGGAGTTCAAGCCTTTCTTTCTGAGTCCATTTGGATCTAAGCCATTGGGATTTGGAAAAATCAGATTAAAAGTAGATTGGCATGCAATATTTTAGCTGAGCAAATATCCAGGAAAGTATCCTTACAGAGAGAATGAAAGAGAATATGGCAGTGAGCATAAGCTGCATTATCAATGCCATTATAACACTGCAGCTCTTCCCAGTCTGACAACACCATTCTAGCAGTTTATGACTTAAGCAGATTTCTTCCATCTTCATTAAAATCCAAATAAAGAGAGATTGAACCATACAAGAACCCAGCAGCACCTGAATTATAGAACTGATTTCAGTATTGGCTTTTCCTTATAAATGCGTAGAAGCACTGGCAATTATTGCTCTTGAGGTTGGCTCCCTTCAGTCACTAGTGATGCCATGATGATTTTTTTGGTTTTTTATATATACTCCCTTTTTACATACTCTTTTATATAGCTTTTATGTATTCTTAAGTGCTTTTCAGCCCACATACTTCTAATTCTTCAGGTTTGATAAATAGCATAGGCCCAGTATTCCATTAAGCCAGGAGACCAAACATCTCAGAAGCCTCAGACACCGAGGGCTTCTCTGGAACACATTTTGTAAACTGAGATAGGCCCGTCCAGGGGAGAAAGTTCCTTGGGGAGGGGGGTTCCCTCAGCCTCTCATTGGGGAATCTTTGATAGATATGTTAATTGGAAAGGCCTATAATGTTATACCCGAGCTATTGTGGGTGTGCATTTCGATGTGCATTCCAGCATGTTCCACCTGGACGGGGTGCACCGAGGACCCTTAAAATAAATACCGAGGTAAAATCCCTTTTTCCCTTCTAACCGTGTTTGGTTCTTGATTTTAAGACCAAGGATAGGCATCACTAGCAGGCAGGTTAGATTTTCCCTTTTAAGACAAAAGGGTCTTTTGTAGGCTGGTAGTTTGTGGGGGGTTTTGACCATCATTAAAATTGGCTCCAGAATATCACACTTTTGAGAGCTAGATGCGTTTATTTCCAAACTAAAAATATTTATATAATTTTTTTAATTTACTGCTCATCTTCTGATAAATCCATCTGGTTGGACTAAGCACAATGAAGTGTCTCAGACTCTTCTTATAAAAGACTTCCCATTCTCCTGAACATCCTAGTAACCTTTCTTTGCACCTGTTCCAGTTTGAATTCACCTTAATTAAAAGCAGAAAAGGAAAACTATTACAAATATCCCACATTATTGGTTCTGTAGGACCAAGTTTAGGTGTTTGTTATTTCCTTTGCTAATGCAGAGGACTCATCTGGCACAGCCTAAGATTGTATTTGCCCTATTCATTGATGTTTTGCACTGGTGACTTGCAGTCATCCTATGACTTTCTCCTCTTCTGTCATTTCCAATTAACAAGCTCCTAGCTTATAACAGAAATGTATTGTTTTTGTGCATGATCTTGCACTTTGTCCTATTGAATTTCATTCAGATACTATTACTGTAGTCCTCAAGGTCATTTTATTCTTCCTGTACGAAATTCTGAATGCCTCCCTGTGACAGGGCCCACAAATATTTTGGGCTTCAGAAAAATTGCTTTTGCTAATTTCTTTTTTCAAGGGAATTACTAAATTTTTAAAACAAGATATACCAGGGGCATTTCTTGAGGGACTGACATGTAGCCCCACTACCTGACATAACCTCAGCGTGTCCCTGGCAGATTACAGTAATGGATATTGTCACTGCAATGACTTTGAAGTACTTGAAGCAAAATTCAGAGTATTTTGGTCTTTCTCTCTGAAAAACAACCGGAGTTTTCAGAGACATCCAGGCATTTTACTTATCTATGCTACCAGTTGTTTTATGCATCTTTCACTTTTCTGTCTCCATACAGAACATTGTCTAAACCAAAGTCATCGTACCTAAAACTTGACAGCAGTGCAGGTGTGACATCGCCACACTAAGCAGGTACCTGTACCTGGAGATGTCCTGGGTGAGTGCACATATTTACTGCATATGGGGCAGCTGCTTCGTTTATCATGAAAAAGTTACCACAAGGAAAATCCCATATCTCTAAAGGCAAGCCTAGCCTTTATCAATTTATGGCATTGGAAACTTCCTCAAGTTTAGAGAAAAACACATGTGCATGTTAGCTCCAGGACACTGGAAAATTGAAATATAAACTTGAGTGATGAACAAACCAATGCTAACCCCATGAAAATTAAGTTCTTGGCCTATCCCTGATGATCAATCTACCTGTGCTACAAAGAAATCTATTTTTTAGTTTTTTCCTCCTGCTTTTGGGTTTTCCGTCTCAAAGGTTTGAAAGATTACCTATCTTGAGAATAACTGTTTTCATAGTATTTTACAAGACAGCTTAGAAATACTTAAAAAATAATGCAATTGATACACATCAGGACTTCAGAAATAGCCACACCACCAGCAACAGTCAAAGAAAGAATGAAGAGTGGAGAAGGATCCTTTTATTCCTTAACTGGCAGATCAGAAGCACAGCAACTGCATGTCAGTTTTGCCCTTGGGTTTATTTAAGCAGCTGCAAAATCATTTTTGAAATTCACAAGTCCATTTCTATCCTCCAGGAAAATATTAGTGAAACAGTCATGGTGCTGTTACACAGTACAGAAATACTGCATGTGGGAACAGGTATTCTCATGTGCTGCACAGCAAAAATCCAGCACCTTGTGAGAATCCCTTCTTCTTGTCCCTTCTGCCTCTCAGCATCCTTCTTCCTCTAGAAACGCACAGAGATCCCGCAACCTTTTACCATGGTCTTGGGTGTCACCTTCACTCCTCCTTCTGACCACAAGTAATTTTGGGAGGCCTGAGCGCACAGCTACACTGATCTTGCCCTGTAACCTGCAGTGATCACACTTGCCAAGATACAGGGTATAGCCCATGCAGACCTTTGCACCAGTTCTGAACACCTCTTTTCCTAAATGTTACAGAACATTTAACAATGTCAGCTTCTCAATACACAGTATTCACTGGACTCTTATTCTCATATACTGTGCCACTGCTCAGAATGTAAATGCAGTTCCAAAACATTCCAAAATAATTAGGCGAACTTCATGAACTTCAAGTAAGAGTGTAATTAATTGATAGGAAAGTGGGAAAATTGGAGGTTTTCCAAAAGCCTCCTGAAGCACTCACTGGAGTCTAATAAGCAAAACCCTTCCAGTGTCACATCAAACTCTAAACACGTTCATTCCAAACACTGTAATGTTAACACAGATTCTGAAAATCTAAATAGCCTTAAAATTAGCACAGACTTTTTTATAATTTTTAAATTTTTCCTCTGGTTTTGTTACATTTTTCATATACATAATTGGAAGAATTGCCTTCAAACAATTTTATGAGATCTACAAAAGCTCATTTTTACTTCTCTGCAGAATACTATATATTTAGATTTTTAATAATTAAGCATTACAGCTCCCTGTCATATTGTCTCATACAATTTCAGAGAGGAAAGTCACACAGAGAGAAAGATTATTCAGACTTACTATAGAAAGAGAAAAACTCTCAGAGTGTGTGTCCTATTGTAATTCTCTTCAAAACTGCCAACAGTCATGGCAGTAAAAAATGTTTAGCATCTCCAGCTACTCAAGCTAATTCCTGTCAGCTCATTCCCTTGGGTTTAAACATGAGCAAATGAAGAAAAAAACAGAAGGAGAAAAAGAATCAAACAGGCATAAGTGACAGTGACTGTTCTTTACTTCCTCATACATAAACAAGTGCCCTGAGGAAGACAGGTTTTGTCACTAGCCCCATGACTAGCCAAGTTCCAGAATTCCATATAGACTAACATTTCTTGGAAGCAAATTGCCATGTGGAGCAGAGCTGTGGATAAGCATCTAAAGATAGGAGAGAACACTGGCTTAATTGCAAAACAACATGGGAAGGTCTCCTGTGGTGTTATCCTTGGTGCAGATATCCAAATCCCTTCTGCATGAATCAGGAAATTTCAGCATCATACCAAATGGATATTAAGAAAGACCAGATTATGCAAGGCCACAGCATGCAAAGAAGACATTCTCCCACTGCTGTGATTTATTCCTTACCTCCCACCTCACACTGGTCTCTGCACAGTACTGGGAAAAAATGGCAGTCTCTTCTTTGAGTTTACAAATTCAAAACAAGAAGTGTTTTTCAAGGGCCATCTGAAGGGAAGAGTACAAATAAGTACTTTTTAAATAACGCCCTAAAAGCATCTTGGAGTTCAGTGTCTTACGAATCAAGACAAATGTTCCAGCTGCCAAACAGTGCAGCCCATACCAGGAAAGGAATGCAGTTCTGGCATGCTGTGTCTGGGGATAGGGTGTGAACATGGACCTCAGAGTCAGGGATCTCTCATGTTTAGGCTACCTTGTAAGGAGCTTCTTAGGAAACAACTAAAAGTGAGGGCAATTTTCCTGGTTAACAGAGAAAGACTCAAGTGCAGCTGTTCTGTCTCTCTGCAGAGGCTCCCAGCGGTGAATGCTGGGCCAGAACCCCAACACAGCTGATAATTCAGCTTCAAGCAGTGGACCTTTGGTTTCTGTTGCAGTAAAATCACAGTGAACTTCATGAGTGTCATGTCAGTGCAACATGTAATTCCTCTGTTATTCTTGCTGAATTATGTTCCCTTACATAATATGGATATGTTGATCCTAGATGATAAATTGATATTATATACCAAAGAACAATTAATTTCAAATATTTGAGTACTTAAAGGCCCCAATTCATTTGAAAGGGGGGTTCTAATTTCCTTATCTCCATATGCTGTGCAGTGTCTATTCTCTCTGATTTGTAGGTCTACAGATAAAGTATTAATAAAGCAAAATTAGTTTTATTCTATGCAAACCATTTTTTGTTTTATTATCCTACACACGTAGTCTTTTCCTGGCAATAGAAAACACAGAAGCCTGTCATTCATTTCTGCAGACTTGAAGATCATTATATTGTGTGGTGATTTGATGTTAAATCTGGCAGGTGTTTTGTTGGCAAATGTAAATAAAGGTACAGCCACTCTGGAACACTGGGGTATGCCTCGTGTTCAACAAAGCACTAATGTCAACAGCTTGATGGATATATTTTTTACCAGGAAAACCTATTTCAATTAAATAGCTGTCATTTTAAGAAAGGACATCACAAAATAAACAAGTTGTCTGTAAGAACAACTGTTTTACCTTTACTCCTTCTCTTTAATGATGTCTGTCTTCTCCAAGAGACTTGTACCAGTCTGATTGACACTGAAGTGAAAAGAAAATAGCACAGAAGGAAACTATACTCAACAGCATGGCCACTTCACAAAAGTAATTCCTTTGACAGAATTTGTGTTGCTTTCTTCTGCTTCTTTGCAGGTACCTTCAAATTGCTGTACATCATGCTAGGTAGGGTGCTGAACAGAATGATCCTCCTTCTCTCCACCTCCCATACTTTCCACAGTAAGTTGCTTTATCCAAAGAGGTACTTCAGAGATGCATTTATTGTACCAAACTAATGCACTATAACATAATAAAAATTGTGCTCTCTGCCTCCCTTGCAGCTCTACAATAAGTAACCTTAATCCTGACAAATTTTACCAGCCATCAAACCTGACACTGCCTGGTTGCTTAAAATAAATATAAAAACAAGAGCTTGTGAACTGTACAAAGAGTGATTAATTTTTCATAGAATCATCGAATGGCTCGGGTTGGAAGGGACATCGAAGACCATCTGGTTCCACCCCCCTTGTCATGGGCAGGGACATATTCCACTAGACCAGGCTGTTCAGAGCCCCATCCAACCTGGCCTGGAACACTTCCATGGATAGGGCATCCAGAACTACTCTGAGCAACCTATTCCAGTGCCTCATCACCCTCAGAGGGAAGAATTTCTTCTTGACATCTTGTCTAAACCTGTCCTATCAATTTACAGCTGTTCCCCCTTCTCCTATCACTCCATACCTATATAAAAAGTCACTCTCCAGCTTTCTTGTAGGTACTGGAAGGCTGCAATGAGATATCCCTGGAGCCTTCTTTTGTCCAGCTGAACAAGTCCAACTTTCCCAGCCTGTGTTCAGAGGAGAGGTGCTCCAGCCCTCTGAGCATCTTTGTAGCCTCCTGTGGACCCACTCCAACAGGCCCATGTCCTTCTCAGGCTGTGGCCCTGGAGCTGGATGCCGTGCTCCAGGTGGGATCTCACCAGAGCAGAGCGGAGAGGGGCAATGCCCTCCCTCGGCATTCTTGGGATGTAGCCCAGAACACATTTGGCTCTCTGGGCTGTGAGCTCACGTTGTTGGGTCACGCTGAGCTGCTCATCCACCAGCAGCCCCAAGTCCTTCTCCTCAGGGCTGCTCCCAATCCATTTTCCACCCAGCCTGTGCTTGGGCTTGTCTCGGCCCACGTGCAGGAACCTGCGCTTGGCCTTGCTGACCTCGTGAGGTCTGCACAGCCCCACCTCCTCAGCCTGTCCAGGTCCCTCTGGGTCCCTCCTTCCCTCCAGCACTGACCACACCACACTGCCCGGTGCCATTGGCAAATCTGCTGAGGGTGCATCGTACAAGTCCCTATGTGATATTCGCTTTTTGATTGTAAAAGTAGTGTTATTTTCTGTACTAGGTGAGATTCAGACTAAAGAATCACGTAAGACAGTGTCTGGGGTTGGGGGTTTTTTATTCTAAATAACTCAGATTACATATTTAACTTTTAAGGGTTTTTTCCTGCCAGTATTGTATGTGGGGCTCATTAAATACTGACCTAAATCCATCTCGCTGCATTTCATTGTAGCATGGCAGATTTTGTGATGGTTCTAATCAGCCTTAGTAGAGCTGCCCACCTCAATTCCATTAAGGAAAAGTCAACACATGCACACTTGCACCCTAAGCTATTGGTGAGTCCTGGATCAAGCAAGCAAAGCCCACAGAGATAAAACAGCTGTCCTACTTTATAAAAGATATAATTTTATATCTAGACTGCTTCTTTCTTTTTATTTTTCTGACATCTGAAAAGTAAAACAATGAAATAGAATACAACATTAAATAAAACCAGAACTTTAAATAAACTTAGTAAAATAACAGATTTTCAGCTTCCAGTTTATTTTCTGTGCCTCTCACCATTCAGTTTTGATTTCCATTTTAAACTCTGAATGAAGCTGAGGATATTGAGAAGGCAGAAACATCACAAGCTATTTTTTCCAATTCTGCTCATTCTACAAATGACCTTTATCAGAACTTCCTTGTGCTAAACACTGCTGCTAGGACTGATTGAGTCATATCAGGGCTGCTATAATTTTATTTTAAAAAAAAGTTTAAGAAGTCAGATGCATATTTTGTTTTAAATTATTGTTTAAACATTAGTATTGCATTAAGTGTCTTTTAAAGAGCAGAAATAAAGTTTCAGGCAAAAAATAACAAAATTTCCACATTCTGTCTGAAGCGTAGCCTTATAGGTATGATAAATCCAGCTCCAACATCACAGCCTTTCCATATAGCATCAAAAGGCATTAACAAAGAAGAAATTATTTAATGAGTCCCTAGCTGCTAAAAAAGTGCAGAACAGATAGGAAAAAGTTATATAACACAAAACCCACAGTCAGAGCAAATAAGTACCTCAGAATTGTTGCTGCTGTTACTGTAGTTAACAGTCAGTTTGTTAGAACATTAATGGTCCAGCAACCCACAAACCAACAGTTAATTGCTAGTAATGATTGGCTTCTTGGGGATTATTGCTTAAATAAATCTTAAAAGTTGTGTGCTGTTAAGTAACTCACTATTTTCTTAAAGTTGGCAGAGCAGTCCAATGGTTGGTTAGCGTTAGTCAGCCTCACCATTAATCCTGATCCCCTGAGTCCAGCCATTAATTCTACTCCCTTGCATACGTCGACAGCAAAGTACAAAAGTCCCTGATTGTCTTCAAATGTTCGTTTGGAAAAATGTTACCAAATATCTTGACAGTGGAAAAAGAAAAATTTAGTCTCATAGTCTTGTTCCTGCTCACAGTAGAAGGAAGATATCCCTGAGTGCTGACATGTCTGCTCAGTATAATTGCCAACTGTGAGGTTGCTTGAAAATCCTCATGTATAAATTTGCAGTCATCATACATTACTGGGACTGTGTGTTTAGTGTTTTGCTTCCAAAAAAACAAGGAAGTTATTAAAATTAACTAAACCTAGATCAAAATATATTGGCCACTCTGGGGACCCACAGTAATACAGAATTATATCAACACATAGAATGTCATACATTTCATTTCGATAGTCCCTTTACTAACATCGCACTCTCCAGTCAGGCCAATAATTTGATACAGTAAAATGTCAAAAAGCACCAAGAAAAATCAATTAGTTGTACAGAGGGATTTTTTTCTTTCATATGTCAACAGGTAAGACCCTTGCAACTAATCTGAAGCTTCATCATGTGATTTCCAAAGGCACTAGGAGTCCCAGTTTCCCACCTGAAAGAAGTAGTTCTGGGAACTGATAGAGAGATTTGGTCAAAGCCACGACGTAAAGGGATACCCATACTTTGCAATATGACAATGCAATGTCAGCTAAGTTTGATACCTCTGGATAGTCTGATTTGTCTGGTTTTATATTTAAAAACCTACATAGAACCAATTGCACCATTTCTGCTGAAAATCATAAGACTTCTGTGACAGTAAATCCAATCCACTTTTAGATACACAGACATTATAGATTTGCTATCAGTGACTCCTGAACTTCTGAAGGGTCTTGTTAAAGGTACCATGTTCCCCCCCACAGACAGGGACATCCTACATCCCCACTAAGCTCTCTGCAGTAAGGGGATTCTCTTTCAGGGTAGCAATGAAGCATAAAGATTTCTGCTATCTGTTTTGATGATTTATAGTCATGAAGAAAACAGTGTTTGTTCAGCAGGTTTTCAGTAATGTAAACAATAGGTAATAAACGCAGAAAAATAATTAAAGCCAAGTTCATAAGCTTCAAGGTGAACCAGAGTCACAAAAAAGCAAATTTACATAAAGCACCACTAGTGTGAATGAGGATAATCTGGAAAAACTCATATCTGCAATATGTTTCCAAATAGGCAGCTGCCAACACCTGTATTTATGAGTAAATTGAGGAATAGAACAGTGGTGACCTGCAAGCAATACCAAGCTAAGAAACCTGTAGATCCCAATGCACAGTCCTCGTGATCCCTTTCTCAGAGAAACCTACAAAGTGTGACAATGCATTAATAAATAACAAGCCCTTTCAAGCCAAAATTTAAGGCCTGGGTCAATTAATTTTTTTTTTTTTTTTAAGAATTTTTGGGATTCTACGTATCCCTAGGGTGAGCATTTGGACTACAGGTTAAAAACAAAGACCCAAACAAATTAAAAAAACCATACAAACCCCTAAATCCCAAACCCACCAACTGTAATTTGCATTAAATGTTTCTGAAACCTGAATTTTATGAGTCTCTACTGAAATGCATTGATGTGTTCAACTTATTACCTCCTTTTTCTCTTTGAGGTAATGATTCAATGTAGTTTTACATCAACCTGTTAAAACAACCTGAAGGGCGCGAGTATAATTTTCATCCTCTCAAATTTCATATATCAAGAGAAATTAAAGGAGTCAAGACATCACTTTCCCATTCCAGTTTTCTTCCCATCTGGGTTGCTAATTGAGCTGGTATTTCCAAGCATGAATTTTCTGAAGTACTGAATTTGTCAGAACCAAAGAAACAGAGGATAAAACTGTTCTCACATACTGCCAGGTCCTCTAACCAGTGCTGGTCACTGACTAGATCTCACCTCTATTTCACAGCTGTAATTTTCAAAGCTATTTCTTTTTTACCTCCTTAGCTTTTATTGCTATCAGATACAATTCTCATTTTCTAAGAATTGTTTTTTTCATTATGCTCATCAGAAAAAAAAGGCTACGGATTTGGACATCATCAATAGTTTTTCCTACAGATAAGAGTCACAAGATACCTTTAAACAAAATATATGGAGCCATTTCTGCATAGAGCAATTACATACAAGAAAAGGTTTTGCGGATATTGAGAGAGTTGTGCTATTATCAGTATTTTTTTTTTTTATTACAGCAGTGGTACCTAAGCTCTGACTGTTTTGAACACTATTTTCAGGTGTTCTTGCAGGCAACTGAGTCCTTAGGCATGGTATACTTGCTCACACCACTGCTTACACTTTAAAAATATATATAGATATTTACCCTTAAGAATTCCCTGTCTGGGGAATTCTAGTCTGATGTATAGAAGAAAATGTTAAATCTTGCAAAAGTGTGCCTCAGACTCCCTTAGCTACTCAGAAGACAACAACTTAAACTGATCACACGATGAAACTCAGTCTCACAGGCACCACGGTGACCCTCACAGGATTGACTCTTAACCTCGGAACTTATGGTACTCCTGTTTTTAATAAATTTATTAAGTCCCATCCCTGTCACAATGCACACAGTACAGGTTGAAGAGACATCACCTAACCATTCATTCCTGTGAGTGAACACAAATAAAAGTACAAGGAGAAAAACACTGCACGACGGGATCACAAAGCCCAATTACAGCTTTCACCTCCTCCTCACTCTCCCCTCTGTCCCACAGTACTAAGGCAGATAAAATGAGCATTTGTGACCTCGGGCTCCATCCCACCCCTGCCCTCAGACATCTCAGGAGGTGCCTGCATTCCCACAGGCTCACAGCAGGCAACCCTGTAAAGTGAATATCGTAACCACTCACTACAATTATTAAATAAATTATTTGTTAGCAGGAATACTAACCTGCCACAAGACACAGCTGCCTCAGGAAAGTTTAGAAAAGTCTTAATAAAATATGCATAAGTAACTATGAAAATATACTAGATAACTGTCAAAATAACTTTGAATACAGCAAAGCATATCTGCTGACTTTCCAGCACAAAAAGAATTTATGGTAATAAGTTTTGGAAAGTAATACAGCCGTGTTGCTAAAAATGCAGAGCAGCTGCTTCAGTTATTATAAAATGGCTAATTTTTACTCATTTGTGACATGGTTTCATAGATGGGTAACAGCTGCAGTTTCACCCAGCTGCATCCTGATGCTAAATGCACACTTTAAGCCATCAGATGAAAGTATAGATTGCTTTACTTCACAGCACTAAGTACCAGTGTCTTTCCAAGAAATACCCTGAAGGTCATTGGCAATTAAAGCTCCCCAAGGTCTCTTTCACTCGGGGAATGGTGACTGGCAGACACAAGGTCTCCACAAGTCAGACACGGTATAGCAACATAGCAAGTAGTAACTGAGCTGCATGGATTTAAAAGGATGTTGAAAGGGCTTCCTACCTGGTACAAGTTGCTACTCCCCCTCACAGCCTGGAACCCTAGATGCTGGCTCTTCTCCTTAATTGCTGAGGTAACACGAATTTCTCTAGTAAGAAGTGGGGAGAAAAAAAAAAAAAAGAAAAAAGGAAGAAAGGTTCTATTGGCTGCTGCCTCCTTCTTAAAAAGGTTACTTCAAATGCCTCTCTCGCTCCCTATTTATTTTCTCTCCCTCCCAGAAGAGCAGTTTAGAGGGAGAGTAACGGAGTGTTTATCCTGGCTCTGAGGATGCACGCTTGTGCGATAACTGCCTGCTCCCTGCAGTATAGCCGGCATGATGTGCTGTGCATACTAAAGCAGCTTGCATTAGGCAAGGCTTAGCAGAGCCAGCTTCCCAGTCTCCACCTTCTCTATCACACAACGAGCTCGCTTCCCTGAAAATAGTGGGGCTGTAATGACAGGACGGTAGGGCTCTGGTTAGAGTATAAATGCATTTTCTTTGAAGATAGTCTTTAAGGAAAAGGTTATATTTATGTATCACCTCACCTGTGAGAGCACAGCAGCAGCTATAAGTGAAAATGCAATACAGTCATACAAATGTGCAAAAACTCCCTGATGTTTGCTGTCATATGACAGATGATACTAAAAGCAAAAACTAATGAGACATCTCCAGTTAGGAAACATTTATCTGCTGCCATCTATCAAACAAGCAAAGGCGTAAATAAATAAATAACGCCCTGAAGAACAGAGAGGCTTAAATGTCTACAGGCTCAAAGATAAATGCATGATATTTATACACTTTAGTCATGACTGAACAACAGACACATTATGAACAAGAATTAGCTCTAAAGTACTACATTTATCATAAATCTGAATAAATATTAGAGAAAGGCTCAAGCTGTAAAGCCCTGATTTGGATTTTGAACACTCCACAGCTCAGGAGTGCCTGAATCTGGGGATTTGGCTCTGGCCTCTCTGTCCCTATTAGCTGCTCATGCACACACTTACACAAGTACACAAAATAAATAAGACTATACATGATTATATGAAAAATCCCATTGCTTTCCCAGGTGTAAGAGTACAGCAGTAAGTGCTACTCTGTTAGCTGCTTATACTTTTTCATTGTTTTTAAAACCAGAGATTCAGTTCTTAGTTACAAAGCATATTTCCAAAGCCCATATACAGCTGGGCTATTGTGCAACTTGATAAAGTGTCTGGGCATCTGTTCTGGATGATACCCTTAGGAGCATCAGGAGTCACCAGGGACATGTTTCTTCCTTTGGGCTACAGTACCAGGCCTGACCAACCTAGAGGCAGGGAACTTTGCCTGAATTCTCTGTATATTCAGAGTAATTTTATAGCCATATATTCTTTGCCCTATATTCAACTTTTCTGCAACCAATTTTTCTCACTTCATGCTGTTTACCTCTCTGGCATGTTATGAAAGGATCTCAGCTTTGGATAGGTGATTTAAGGGAGCTACCTTAGTCTTTTCCTTATGTGGGCAGTTCTGACCTGCCTGGCAGCATCAGGTGGCAGGTTTTGTTTGGTTGGTTTTGTTTTTATACTGAGCATGAGTGACTAAGATTGTGCTGATGTTCCAGCAGACAGCTGAAAAACATCTTGTGCAATACAATATTAGTATATTTTCCTCTCTATTAGAAAAATATTTCAGTGCTTTGAAAGATTGTGTTTGCCTTTTTATGGCTCCATCACTCAGGGAACCACAGTCATCTTATATCAACTTGTACTCCTGAAGCCTTCCCACTGAATGAGTTCTCACGTTGCAGAAGTTAATGTTAGGGTTTCTCACTTCCATGGATCTGATTTCCATACTAGTTATTTACTTTTATTCACAAAGTTCTTACGGGTCCCTATTTTGTATGTGATATTCTATACACATTCCTTTCTACTGACAATGCCTCTTTTCTTTCCATGCAGCATTTAGCACACGGCATTTATATAAGGGTTGAAAATATACATTTTATTGTACCCAAGACTGATTCTTGATGAATTTCACTAGTAAATTTCTTCCAGTTTATTGCTTCCATGAGTAAAGCAAATGTTCTTCAAGCCTGGAAAAACCACTGGGATGTGGATGCAGAAAAGCCTATTACAAAATATCTCTGTTCAATACCACAGTAACATATAGTGTAATAAATCTATAGCTGGGCACCCACATAATGAACTTCCCTTTCATTTCAATGTCTTGACTGAAAGTTCTCAACAAAGTTCTGGAAACATTGTGTTAAAGCAAAACAAAATGACAACCCCACACTTGAATCTGTGCGACTACTTGAGGACAGACTACAGACCTGGTTTTTAGTTCTATATTAAAAATCTGGGGATTTAGTTAAAGTCTTCATTGGAACACTGGCAGTGATGCTGTGCAGACACAGGTGCACAATAACACATCTGTATTATTCACAGCAGCAAGTACTGAAGCTTTACAACCTTACAAGATGACAAAAGACTCGTGGATTGTTTCTTCTCTTTTGCTGTGTGTAGCTGTGACATCTATTAAAAGATTGTGGTTTTTGCTCACTATCAATTATGAAGCTTGAAATCTCTATTCCGAGCATAGTCTAAATTGATTCAAATATTGTCACTATGGACATAAATAATATGAGTCAGAAACTGCTGAAATTAATTGCAAGCCTTAACCATTTTTAATGTATTTTTTTTAAATATACAACATATCACTTTGAAGATATCCATTAAGATACCTTTATCAAACATACATATATATGCATGTACATGTGTGTATAGATATTTCTTTTTAAATTACCATAAGATCTTCAATAGAGTACTCCACTACCACAGTCAGCTAAAGAAGGCTGGAAAAGAAGGTGTTATATATATATATAATTGCTGCCAGGAGTTCCTCAAAAGGCTAGCAACAGGAAAAAATTAAACCGCCTGTAGCCAATTTTAATACAACCTGTTATTCTTCCTATCCTATGACAGACATGAGTTCTGAGTGAAATAGAAGTAACATTTGGCTGGCTAAAAAATCTTTACAGACAACTCTGCCAACAGACATTACACATTAACATTGACAATGTCTGATGTTCATTGTGCAAACATTCTCCTTGTGTTTCAAGTCAGAGCCAAAAGATATTTTATGGCTTACATAAAGTTTAGTGGCAACAGCAGAGGCATATTTTTATGGACAGTAGAGTAAAAGTCCTCCTGTTCCTGAAAAGGCTATTGGGAAACAGCTGGCAGTCACTGCCTGTTGAGGAGTGCAGATATTGGAATGGAGTATAAAATATACCTGTCACTCTCACGCTTGCAAGGGTGGACACAAGCACTAGGCACTATACAATTTTCTAGGCATTAATCACATCTTCCAAGGTAACTTTAGAGGCTGAGTCACAAAATAATCAATTCCCACTGAAATAGAATGGAGGTGGGTTTGGTTGATTATTTTTTTGGGGGTGGTTAGGAAGGAAATGGGAAGGAGCCATTCTAAAAATCGTGATTCCTTTGAAACACAAAGGTCAGCTGCTCACCCAGACTATCTAAAGATCAAAGCTACACAGCTGTATAGGTCAAGAGAAACACAAAGCTTTTTCAAAAGGCACTTTCTGCCTTACTAGACAAAAGGAAGAAAAAGCACATATTCAAAGTGAAAAGAAAGCCTTCAAAAAAAAATCCAATTCATAAAAGTTTGAAACAAAAGGTTAGTTCTAAAATAAGAGGAGTATAGATAATTCATGGCAAGGTTAGTGTTACTATCTTACTTAGCTAGGCTTTGATCACTGCTTACCAAAATGTGGTATTATGTGTATTTCCAATATTCTAGTGCTTCCTTCTTTCCTTCTTGCTGTTGGCCGGTATGACAGGCAAAAAAAAGACTCTGTGCCTCCTGGTGTTTAACTTTTGGAAGTTTTATTGCAGAATGGTGACACCACCACTCCATGCTGACAAACTTTCTTGACAATAATTTCAATGCAGGATAACCAGAAAAGCTCGACAGGTCATTACAGACCGAGAACTGGAAGTGAAGAGGGGCACAAAGCTGCTCTCACTCCTCACTTGCTCAGAAGCATGAGATGTTTTTAACAAGGACACAGCATTTTGGCCCACTAAAGAAAGTCTGAGATTGTTTCTGCTTCAAGCCAATAACTTCTCTTGACATACAGCTCTCTCTCTCCATGTCAAAAAAAAAAAAAAAAACAACTAAACCACACCAAAAAATCCTTCAGAGATACACTAGAGAAGTCTGCTTTGCAACTGACATATGACCAGCCTAAAGATGTAACTGATTGGTATTCATGAAGAAGAAAAAGATGGAAAAAAATTCTGCTTTTTGGCTCACATACTGAGTTTGCTTTTGCAATAGGCAAATTATTATGCGTCTTCATTAAATAATGCCTATATTTGAAAGGAATGTTCCTGTTCATTACCTGACAGAGCTTAAGTGTAAAAAGGCTGAAGGCCAAAAAAAGTGCTCCATATGATTAGCTCTGATTTTCTGTTCTACATAAAGTGCATCATTAAAATGAAATTACTATTCAGTGTAACCAATATAATTCAGCCCAACTGTTAGAATCAGTGTTTTCTCAAACTCCATTCTAGGAGAATGATCCAGTCTCTTCCTCTGGATACATTTTTGCTCAGGGACAGAGAAGAGCAGGGTACCAAACTCCCATAACCTTTGGACACAAGCCAGTGGGAGACGGATAGAAAACTTTGCTCAGAGTACTGGCTTCTTTAATCAAAAATTATTTAAGTTCTTTTGTTTTAAATTTCAATATTCAAATTAGAAATTGTAATCCTGTGGGTGAGAATAGTAGAGAAAGTTCTGCAAATATTTAGGAGAACAATAAGATCTAAACTATCAGAACATGATAGCACTTTTTCTTTCTTTCCAGGAAAGCTAATCTATATTTAATAACAGAGCACCAGGAGAGGGGCACTCATAACAGGATGAGAAATATTACGGTGTTTCTCTTGTTAAGCATGAAATATAGCCATTAAATCGTTAAAACCTCTGTAGTGCTTAAATATGACAGAAGAAAATTGGTCCCAATGAGATGATATGATCCTATTACAGTCTTTTAGAATCATGAATGTGGACAGCAAGATTGGGAACTACACTATTTTTCAGTGAAATTTCAGGGCATAACCACCATTGCAGTGAATCAATTTTGACTTTCCAGAGAGATTTACACAGATGCAGAATACAGCACATTAATCCCTTCATGTGTCCCCAGAGGGGAAACATTCTGCTTAATTAACAACTCTTAAAAATATATATATATTTTCAGACACAAATTTATTCTCCAAAACCAAAGTTAACAATTTGGATAATAGCAATATTTTTACTGGGATAAAAATAACAATATCCCCACACATGTACAACAACATACAAGACAATGTGCACGTTTTGCAGAGGCCTTGCAGTTTGTCATTCTGTGTCTGCCTCTGCAGAGCTCTGGGCCTGATGGCACAGATGTGGCCAGAACCCCAGAAATGTTGCTTTAGAGACTGGCTCTTTGAGCCTCAAACAGCTGGGCAAAATCTGAAGCAGATCTGAAGCTGTTCAGTGCTGCCCTGGGATGGATGAGACACAACCAGTCCCTCAATTCCCACGGTAAGTGTGGTGAAGAAGAATGATATTTTCAAATATTTCAGAAGCACAAGAGTTTTCTGGGTTGTTTCTTTTAATTATTTAATACCAGTTTGCATCCTGCCAATGGAAGTATCTTCCCCGTATTAAAAAAAGCCACCAAAAATCCACAAAACCTGTGAATCCTGCAAGTGTTTAATTGCCCTCCCTATAAATCAGGGAGATGTTAGAATGTCTGTAACCCAGGAGGCACACAGACAGCGTGCCAGCTTCCCTCTTGTGCATCTGCTCAGCCAAAGCACAGCCAAAAGATATTAGCAGACTTCTCTGAAGACAGGAACAGCAGCAGCCAAGTACCAGAAGCATTGCAAAATGGTCACAAAGCAAACTTCTGTCAGGTGATTAACAGGCAGTGTTTCTAAAATTTCAGTTTTAATTACCTGCAGACTGTTTACACAAAACCAGAAATATTCTTCAGTCTTATCATCACTTCTGCATTTTTATCCAAAATATATCTTGATATAAGCAGAATCCTACAATTTTACACTCTTTTTCAATTTCTTGTCATCAGCCATTGAAAATAAAACAAATGTCAACAAATACCATTTCCACTTTAATTTTATAGACCCTGACAGCCTTCAGCAGTTTACTGCTTGCTAATTCCTTTAATAACCTTATTTCTCTGTGTCATGTGTTCTAGTTTATGACTTCCTTTTTAAATCAAGTTGTATCGCCCCAGAGGAAACAAAGCATCTACTCCTAGCAGTGTGGTGGAAACAGCACAGCTGGAGAAAACTGATATCTAATCATGAGGCATTATTGCTTTTCCAGCAATGGTACCACCAGTGGCTCTGTAGTGCTTTCCTGAAGCATCAGGCTCCTTCTTTTTTTAATATTAATTAACTTGACTTTAATTTCATTTTCACTACATGCATCAAAAATAATATTTATGAAATTGATTGCATTCTAAATCTAAGACTCCTGGGCTAGCTTTGAAATCTTGATTTTTTTTTTTTTAAATTCTTTTTTGGAAAGGCAGTAGGCATATTTAATATATACCACTCCCTGTGCCATCAGTTTGTCAAGGGTATCTTTTCTTCAGGGGAAACAGGTTGAAAATTCCAAGTTAGAAGACAGTGACTTAGTCAGGAAAACCTAAATTTTCATCTTAAAGGAAAGTTCAATTCTGGTGCCCCATGCCAAAATCACATCCTGAAAAACCGTAGTGGAATTGGGTCAAGACTGAAGTACAGACCCTGGCTGCAGAGCAAACCCAGGCACCCAACAGGAACCAATAGTAACAGCTCAGCTGACTGAGGTGATAGTAATGTTCAAATTCTTGTGGAATTGTGCTAAAAAGTCTGGGTAAAGCCAAGGAATGGGATTGTGATACAGCCCAGAAAGCTTCTCAGTTCCCAGCACGCAGACATTAATTAATGCTGCCACAAAAATCTTCCATTTCAATGTCTTAGGAAGAAAAGCAAAAACCATTAAAGAATTTAAGACTTGTGAAAGGATGGACAGGAGGCCCACATGATGTTTTACTCATGTGGACTTTTGCTGTGTAGGTAATGGTGAGCTATTTCCAACCACTTTTCTGTGTATTACACTGCATATGGTGGTAGGAGGACCCATATTTTAATTTAGCATTGGAGACAACACAGCTTATTTTTATTCAGAGTACTTACTTCAGGTTCCTCCCTATGTACTAGGGTGCTCTTGTGAGAAAGCCCTGGCTCAATGACCTTTGCAAAGATAAGAATTTATAACTTAGATTTTGTAGAACTCAGTCAAAAATACCAATGTACCTTCTACATTCAGTAATGTCAAAGTAGGTCATAAAACATTAATAGAGGAAAGTGAAATTAAATTATGCTTAAGTCTTAATTCAATATCTCTTCAGTCCCAAGTATTTTATTCTTATACTACTGGTCAATTTAAAATTTACCTCCATATCTCTTGTCTTTTCACCTTGGTTGCTAATTTGAACATAGAAATACAGATATAAGATCCAAGTAATACAAAACTTTTCAGAGAAACTTTGAAAATGTTATGTTTTAAAATTAAATGTCATAAAGTAAATATTTGCTCCTTACTCTAAAGGAGGGGTTCTTATAGCTCCCCCTCTTGAAAATAGATCCAAAAAGATATTTAGGGATTTAGCCAGTTATTTCTTCTGCAGAAATAGAGTAGCTCTGATACTCAGAAGATATATGTCTCCATATATATAGGAATTAGTGGGACAGAAAAGTTTGTTTAAGCATATAGGATTTAACATTGTGTCTTTTTGTACTGTTTTCCTTTGTGATTCGCCTACACAAAACCTTCAGTATCATCATAGAATTAATATTGTGAGGAAACTCTATTTAACTTTTTTGAAGACAAATAAATTTTAATCAATATAATCCAAATCAGCTCCTCTGCTCCTTGTTTTCATTTCAGAACAAAATGAAAACAAATTCTCATGGGTAAAGAATTATTATCTCTAGAGGAGAATCAAACTAGGTGATTCAACAGTAACAGACTGACAGTAGCAGACACCAAGTACTCTGCCAGAAACTCAGCATCACTAAAAGCAGTTTAATTTTTTTTTTTAAATGAGCACAGTTGTTTGGTTTTAAACAGCATTGAGATTACTCATGGCCCAATAGATGGAGAATAATTCAATGATATCACGTGAGCTATTACTATTGGAGAAAAACCAGAAAAATGGCCAACCTCTTTGATTAGCAAGATGACTCCACTCCTTTTCTTCACCACAGATATCAGTATTAATTGTAGATAAGTCTGGAGAATAAGACCTCAGTGGGGTCTGGAACCTGTCATGTGTGTCATCCATAAATGCTGTTCAGGTCAGCACTGCCGATGTGAGCACTGCACAAGTTGGATTGGCAACTTGCAATAGTTCACAAATAAGAGACATTCCATGCCTTAAATACAGTGGCAGAAGTATGTCAAATTTAGTTGCAGCTGAACCCCACTTTTCCATTCTGTTACACAATGGCCACCCTCTTAGGGAAAAGGGCAAAGGCACAAAACTGTGCTCTTTTGTGCAGAAAAATAAATAGTTCATCACACCCTTCTGTATCATAACTGAAAAAGCACACATCTCAGCATGGGGAATCAAGAATGCTCTTGAATGCTCTTTCTGCCCCCTGTGCAGATACAAGGGGAGGTATGTTTAAAGCACAGCATCTCATGCACAGACCTAAAGCTCAGACCTACGAGGAAAGGTCTCCAGCAGTAATGGGCTCGTCTGAGCCTCTGAGCAATAAGCAGGAACATGCCATCTCTGGGTACAAGGCTTCTCCTCGCACTTTATTTTTGAGTCTAAGCACCTCCTGACCCATTGTACCCCAGTCCACCCAATTCCTGGGCCTTTCTTAACTGATGACACCTTTAACGAACCCGTTCATTATTCTGAGGTCAGGGTGGAAGAACAGCACTGGAATAACTACCCAGACCCTCACCTCTTTCCAGAGGACATATGCAACCCTGTTTCTGGGAATCATACATTTGTTTCAGGTGGGAAACATCTTTAAGATCATCGAGTGCAAACCCTTAAGCCAGCACTGCAAAGTCCACCACTAAGCCACATATGCAGCTCTTTCAAATCCCTTCAGATTTAAAACACTTGCCTGAAAAACATGTTCCAAAGTTTGGCAACTCTTTCTGCAAAGAAATTTCTTTTATTGCTGTCACTGCTTTTGTGATCTGTTCCAGAATACTTGATTAATTTTGAATGCCTATATATAGTTAACGGAGTTATCACCATCCCCAGAGAATTTAAGATAGTAAATGCATGTTTTAAAAAAGTCTGTTTTACTTAGTCTGTTTTGGTGGGCTTTCATGTAGAGTTTCTAAAACCCTTTAGCAAATGAAGACATTTGCAGAAAGCACTGAAACAGTCAACAGATACTTTGATAAAAAAACCAAAACAAAATAAAACCCACAACAGCATAGAAGAAAGATAAAGGAAATCTGTTATCAGTCATTTCATAAAGCTATAAGACCTGGTTAACCCCACTCCAAATTAAGAGAGGTGATATATTCTCTCTATCAAAATTTAAAAAACAAAGAGATGAAAAAAATCCAGAGAGCCCAACCAGCCCAACAGAAGACACAGGACTACAACGCTGCATCTCTTTTGCTCTGTATCACTAATGACAGTGCTGGGCGTTCTTTCAGACACCTTTTCATCCTCGCCTCTGCCTCTGGCTACCACAGGATATTTTGTGATTTTCTCACATAGCAACCAGTAGTTCATACCTCAGAATCCCAACCAAGTTTTATAAAATGCCTGCAAGGCACCCCTCAGGAGGCAGGAGGAAACATAACAAGCTGCACTGGAGAAGCCCATGTCTCCCTGCTGCATGAAAGCGGGCTGGCAGTGCCTGCCAGTGAGGAGAAATCCCAAATGGCTTGGAAGCAATGATTCTAAACATTTAATTTACACTTACTGTTTCTGTTCCTAATTTTGCCTTTCAGTGAAATGGTGTTTATCCCTTCTTTATTGTTAGCATGCAAATGCCGTCTCCATTTCCTCCAATAGCCATGCCATCATTATACTGTAAGATATTGTACATTAATGCTAAATGAAGGTTTATGAACTATTGCAAAATAAACTGATCTGCATCCTCGACCTACCATGCCACATCACAGACCTCATGCACAAGCAGATTACACTGTCACTGATATTCTCCTATCATACCATAGTGGGGGCTTTTCTCAACTGACTCTTTGGAATATGTGAAATTCATGCAGAGGGAGGGAATTTACAGAAGGCACACATTTATTTTGAAATCTGCCTGATTTTTATGCAAGTTGCATAGAAAAATGCTGCATATCTCTAAGCTGAGAGGCAGTCCCGAAGTAAACCTTTTGTCTGCAGCCTGAAATTGCCTGCATAATATACTAAGCAATAGCATCTCATGCAAACAAGTATCTACCATTAAAGGAAATTAGTGTGGAAGCCAGGTGTGCTTAGCAAACAGACCTGGAATTTTTTCTCCTTTCTTGATAGATATGTGGCAGTTACTGACATACCAACAAATCTCCCCTTTTTTTTCATATCAGCATACACACAGCAGACACAAAACCTCTGTGTTATTACGCAGCAAACACATTATGAAGCATATTCCATTTGGATTTACTTTGATGAACTCTATGTACCTCAGACCTGAATAACTAAAACATTCCCATCAGATTTTCAAAATTACATTAAGACAAAAAAAAAAAAAGGAAGAAAAAATAAGCTATTTAAATAATTGAATTTCATTAGATTTTTTCATTTAAATGCTTATTTCCTTCCACATCTGACAACAACTGTGCAGAAAACATCTTCAGGTTTATGTAAGAGACAGTGGGAATGCTTTATGAGAGCTGCATCCTTCCTTCTTGAATGTACCCTGTATGAACTTACTTATTTATACTTGAATAATGTGTGGAGCTACAGACATGAGATCAGAATTTGGCTGTCCCTGGTGTCAAATAAACCAGTAACAACAACTACAACAACAACAACAGCTTCTTTCCTCAAGAGAGGTCATACAGCACATGGAGACAGAAAAAACAAAGGGAGCACCAAAACCTCTGAGAACACTCCTCTCAGCAGGGAGGCAATCCTGATACTAAATCACCCACTGCCTCCTTGTCAAGTTTTTGCAGCCTCTCTTGCACAGGAGATCTCGAAGCAGGCTGTGAAGTAGGATGCTTGCAGATGTTTACAAAGAGCTCATCTTACGTGAGCAAAGCAACAGGGGAAGAAATGTGACAGGTTTGTTTAGAAACATACACAGGCAAAACCACAGAATAAACCTTTTTTTGTATTCCTGAGTTGGAGTTCATTCTTAATCAAGAGAAATAACTCTTCTTGGAATTCTCACATGTCAGAATGAAACTTACGAGATCTTTAATTACACTGACAATTACCAGAACTGCAGTGGTTTTTATACTAAATGCCCTGTTTCTCTAGAGGGGCAAAGAGATATGAAGGAAAAAGGAAAAGGATTTACCAAGTGGCTTTGTGATGAGCAGCTCTACTAATTTAGGATAGTGCAAGTCATATGTTCCTGCACATTCCCCCTGACCCAGATTTACATGGCAAAATGCATTAGCAAAACTGAAGATTATCCATCAGCTATTACAAACCAAGTATCATAAGAGCTGGATTTAGGGGTGTGTGCCAGAAAAGGGAGAGAATGTGCCTAGTGAGAATAATCAATATTATTAAAACTTGTGCTGCTTCTGAGATTCATCCCTTTTATACCACCTAAGTGGCTCAAATGGGACCTAACCAATCACAAATTGCAGATCAAGAGTAACCTGGAAATGGAAACTTCTGCAGCATTTGTGTTGGGCCCTTCTCCTACAAATGCCACGAGAAAGTTAGAATTTCCTGAGCTGGAAGAGACCCACAAGGATGATCAAAGTCCAGCTCCTGGCCCCGCACAAGACAGCTCCAAGAATCACACCATGTGCCTGAGAGCATTGTCCAAATGCTTCTTGTACTCTGCCAGACTTGGTGCTGCGACCACTTTGCTGAGGAGAAGTTCCAGTGCCCAGCCACCCTCTGGGTGGGGAACCTTTTCCTGACATCTAACCTAAACCTCTCCTGACACACACAAGGATGAGAATTCTCTCCAGCCTTATGTCCCATCTACTTGAGCCATTGTGAAGTGCCTTTGAACTTGTCCAGAAGGCACAGCGAGATGGCTGCAATGCCCTCAAGTCTTTGTGCACCGAGGAAAGTCAGGTAGCACCAACCCAACAGGGCCAAGGCCAAGCCACAGCTGGGCCAGCATCACTGGAGCCTGGAACCGATTGTCAGTTGTTTCAAACTGTCTGGAACCACATCTACATCATCACAGAATGGATGAGGTTGCAAGGATGCACAGTGGGTCGCCTGATCCAACCTCCCTGCTCAGGCAGGGTCATCCCAGAGCACGTGGCACAGGATTGTGTCCAGACATCCGTTTGTGCCTTCCTATCACAATTCTGCAATAACACAGCAACAATTTATGGTCAACTCTGAAAAACGTGGCTAGCAGGTTCCAGTGAAATTACTTGGGCTTCCAACTTCATTGTTACGTGCTTGAGAAGCGAGTAAGTGGAGAGAGCAGTTTTTCCCTTCAGCTTCAGACTTGTACCATAACTAATCAGTCCCCATTTAATGGAAGGTCACAGGGAAGTACTAAAAAAAATAAATACCAGGTAACAGAGGCCTCAGTAAAGTAAGAAAACAAGAGTAGCACTACATTTGTAGATGGAGAACTCTATAATAAGCACAAATTCCGAAATAATAAAAAAACTAGTCAATGTTTCATTGTTTAATTTCTTTAAAAGTCATTTAGAACTGCTTTATAAAAAAAATCCCAATTTTAACTCCATGTGAAGATAATGCTGTTGACCTATAGCCAGGATTTATCCTGTCAGCTTTTCCTATACTATGTGTGTATTACTTCCTCAAACTGCAAATACCTCTTTGCACTTAAGATATGGCTCCTGGCAGCTGTCCAGCTTATTTCTATGTCTATGCTCCATCAAAGCTCAATTACCCTGAAAGCTTCAATAAATGTTACCAGGATCTCTGTCGTGGTTTCTCAGAGGACATGCAAGAAGAGTGTTTTTAAGTAACGGTATCACAGTGAGAAAAAGTACCTACAGAGTTGCATACTTTCTAGGGAGGGGGTAAACAAAAAAATATCGAGGTTATGAAAGTATACTAAAAATGGAATTTTAAGTGCATCTTATAATGAGTGTCATTGTTTTCCTACACCTATTCGCTGGATGAGTTTCTGGAGTACTTACCTTCTTTTGGGCTGCTCACCAGCCACATTATAGGTACTTTATAGTTCTACAAATCATTTTCTGTCCTATGAATGTTTAAGCAGAAAAAGTCTGAATGTGATACTAGTGCAGTTTATTAAAAAAATAAAACAAGGTGAAAGGAGTATAAGTACAGAACACTCCTATGGAGTATTATGGTCCCTATGAAAAGTGCTGTGCAGAGGCAGTTTTGCAGGGGGACACGAAACACTTGGTGAAGCTGGTTTGCACTGCTGGCACTGAAGGCACAGAAATTCATGGGTTTTTGCAAACACCTCTGTCCAAAGCACAGTAGTTTTGAAGACATCACAACAAGCCTTCTAACACTCCCACTGGGAGTGCAGGGAGGCAATGAAGGGTAGCTCTGAAGCACAGGACAGAGCAGACACCACAAACAAGCAGCCAGGCTGAGAACTCTGCAGTAAACGTGAGAAAATGGAATTGCCAGGGACATGTCTGCTGGAAATCCCTAAGGCACCCTTCCCAAACCACAGCCATGCAACCAATTATGCCCTTGGGATGTAAAATTTAGAGATGAACATGGGGTTTTTTTCTCTTGTTCTATTACAGACAAACTACAAGGGAGGAGCAGCTGTGAGGGAGCAGAACAGAGACTCCGCAGGAAGAGCTGGGACTCCACAGGAAGCACTTAGTGCTGCTGAGGCTTCATAAATGATAACAAATGTTCTCCAATTTTAGATACTGATAGAAACAGCTTCTTAATGACCACACCAATATGAACAGTATCCCATGTGAATATACATTTAAACATTTTATATTTTTAATTTTTTGCTGCTCAGTTATTACTGAGCTAGTTATGGAAAAGCTTGTGAAGCTTTACACCAGCTCTACAGAGCCTGAATGCCTGCATCACCCAAAATCGAGCAAAAATCTGTTTCCAAACAAAAATTTGTGCTAAAAGGTGCTATCATTGTAAAAGTTACAGATGCACCATAAAATGCAACTTATTTTCTAAACAAAATTAATTATTATACACTATATAAGATCCTGGATCAAACCACCTGCTCTGATAACCTCATTTTAAATTGTGAGCAAATTGACATCCAAGCTGAGGCACTGATCCACAAACCAACAGGATTGCTCAGTGGTGTAAAAATTCTTAGAAAATTGCCATATCCAGAGCAAGATAATGTGCCCAGGGCTAACTGCTAATTTCATCTATTAACTGCCATGACTGTGGCAGCTGCAGGGGGGGCTTCTCATCTTGGATGAGGAATCTGCCCCTGAGGGTGCATTGGATGATGAAAACTGTGCACACATATACCTGTCCCCTCATTTCGTTCATATTTTGCATTTGTACATTTTTATGATTCAAAGACACCATAAGTAGCTCCTAGTCTGGATAACACCCTTTCAGAAATTTATAGGTAACAGCTTAATATATGGGGTTTAAATATTGTGGGCTGAGACATCTTTTTCTCTTTCAGAACAAATGTGGCACTAAATCCTGCAGAAGCTAATGAAGACTCCCAACTGAAGATTCCCGTAAATCCCAAAGGCCGTGACTTCTGCCAGATTATAGATAAAGAGCAGGACATTTTGCAATAATGTGTTTTTAGCACTGGGGAGCTGAAATTCATTGTGCACATTTGTGGAACAGAGTGGAGTTTTTCTTTGTTTGGGGGGTTATTTGTTTTTTTATATTTTTGGTGGGTTTTAATCAAGGTCCTAGCCTTTAAAATACAGACTTTAAGATGATCTTAATATCTAGTGCAAGCATCTCAAAATCTTAAAATTCTATCAAATGAGCCATCACAGCCCTGAGGGTACTGATGAATCTCAAGGACCATGGCCAACCTCCCCTGAGCCCCTGCCCAGTCCCGCTCGGGAGCCTGTTCTGGCTCAGCCCAGGGTCCCCACCATGTGTGGGGCTGGTGCTGGACCTTGTTGACAGTGCCTGGTTCTGCCACCCCTCCATGGTGAATCCATTTGCTGCTCCCTGGCAAGAAAGAGACTGAAGAAGGTTCAGGGTGAAGCTGCAGGAGATGGAGGAACCAATTTCACTCCCCATACACTTGCTTGAGCATGGGGCAGCTGACCCAGCACACCCAGTCAGTTCAGGACAGCTTTGCAGGCTCTGTGCTAAAAGTTTAAACAGAGCTTGAGCTGAGTGCTGAGCTTGAGTTTTTGTACAGCCTGGTGCTCCCCTGCTGCCCAGCAAGTGTCAGGGACTGGCTGCAGGAGAAGCAATTCAGGGGGAAAAAATAAAGTTTTCAAGAAAGAACATAAAAACAGCAGGAAAAGTAAAAGCAGCTATGGAAAATATGAAACATCAATACCATCAGCTGGAGATACACAAAAGTCACCCATAAAGCAAAGAGAACTTTTACACACCTGTCACCACATCTGGATTTCTACTCATAGGTTTGCTTTAGATCAAATTGTTTTTTGGAAGAACATACTTTGAGAGTTACTTTGAAAATTTGCACTATACTAGAGAAGGCCACAGCCAGTAATCATTAGGAGTGTTGCAAAAATCACTGTATTTTCAAGGTTCATATAGCAATGCGATCAACAAACGGGCAAAGTCAGGTCCAGCTCTGGCCAGGGGCCAGCAGCAGAAACTTGGCACTTCCAACCTCCCAAGCCCAAAGAAGGAGCAGAGAGGGGAAGTCAGTGATGCCGGTGCTGCTGTGCTGAAGAGAGGCAAGTCCCAGCTGACTGTGAGTGAGACTCTCCCTTCTGTTGTCCTTCTGACCCATGACAAACACAGAAGTAGAAAAGAGCCCTAGAAAAATTCTGCTTCCCATCTATGCAGTGTGATAGGGGTGCAGGTGGTCCGTGCTGCAGGTGCTGGCACAGGTGTGCTGTAATGGGGGACAACACCAGGGTGTCACCACACGTGGGTACCATCCTACCCTGTGTGTGGGATGGCTCTGCATCAGCCCTGACCCTCAAGGGCATCACCTTGCCAGCCCAAACACATGATCCTGATGGCAAACCTGCACATCCTGAGCCCCAGAGGGATCTATTATCCTGCTTTTTTCACCTTTACAGTACCCAATATTCTTAGCTTTAAAGAAAAGGTCAGACAACTCTCTGGCTCTAATTCAGTTGTATTTATACTGAGCTTTATTTTAAGGATCCTACTGAGAACCTTGGGTAGCCTCTCCTATCAATGTGTCCAAGCAAGCAGAGAAGCACAGTTGTTTGCATTTTTCTACTTACACCTTGTTTTAACCTACATCTCCCCTCTGAGACCCAAACTCTCCCCTGCATTCCTCCTAGAGCAAGTCCTTTCTGTAACTTTTCCCTACTGAAAGGCAGAAATCCCTACTCCCCGCAGAACAGCTGGCCAACGCCAAAAATACCTGAAAATATGAATTGCTTATTTGGTTTTGAGGACATGAAAACACACATGGAAATCCCAAAATATTCCTCTTTACTGTGTTTCTTTGAAATAAGTAAAAGAACCCAAAGGTGGGTGCAATTTGTGGCAGCTGCTGTCACCCTCTGGAGAGCAGCAAGGCAACCCCAGCACATGGAGACAGGCTGGGGGCCCTTTTTGGGCTGGTGAGACACAGCACACAGAGCTCTGCTTCCCTCCCACGCCGTTCAGCAGCTGCCTGTGAGGAGCTTGTGGAGAAGAAGTGATAAGAATTAAAGTGCTTTCATTGCACTAAGCACAGGCACCAATTTAAAAGTAGATATATTTGCAGATACAAAAAATAAAGAAAGTCCAAGAGCTTGAGATTTCTGAGTGCCTCACACTAAAACCATCAATCGATTTAAAAACCTAATGAAATTCATAAAGGAGTCTAATTATCTATAGAGTCTATTCAATTATAAAACACAAAGGAAAAACAGACAAAATAAAACTGGTGTCTAGCATTTGCTGATCTATTTAATGCTGCTGGTTGTACACACTAAATTAATATTTTCCTCTTGAAGATAGCTGGGACATGTATTCAGGATACCAAGAAAACCAATCATTATTTAAAGAGAGTAGTGAAAGCCTTGCTAGCATAGGAATCTTTTATTTATTATACACAAGTTCTAAGTATATGGACATATATACACACATTTGTATACACATTAAATGTCTGCACAAGCATAAATGTTTATATATGTGCATGCTTACATATCTGTTTATATATTGATATGCCTACACAAACGTAAGCATATTTCTATGTGTGTATAGAAAAAAAGTGGTTTTGTTATTTTTTGTGGTTGATCAAATCTATACAAGAAATTAATTTGTGATTAGGAGAAGCCATATACTGTCAAACTTTTCATATTAAGAACACTATTAGTGTTTATTTGATGCAGTCTCAGAGGAGGTTTCTTCAGAGTTTTTAATAAATTGTTAATTAAAGTTTACAGCTTTGGGAGGTTCTTTTTTAACTGAAAAAATAGTATTGGCCAGCTCTATTCTCAGAGGCTTTTGGCCTATGATTGCCAGATCCTGCCTCTTCCTTAAAAAAACCTGCATAAAACACGTCTTTAATGAGTGGTGAGCTACCACAGCTTCCATTAACCACAACTGCAGCTGTGATTTCCCATCATTAAAAAAAAAAAATAGTGTGTGTTTGATTAGCTATTGATGAAGACTTGGATTGTTCCAGTTCATTAGATTTCCATGAAGGAGGGTTTTAAAGGAAAGTTGATGCAAAAGCAAATATAACTCCCAGCAGTTTCAATTATCTTCTTTGACTGGTCTTCATTATTTGGACCTTGTCTATTCTTTAACCACATAGCAGCATCACATTAATTAACTTAAAATATCAAATGATCATGCCCGGGAGTACCAAAATTATATTAAAAATACCAAACTATCTGAAGCATACATTACACCTTAGGTCATTCAGAAATGAGTTTTCATATTTAGAAAACACAGACAAGATTTCATATCCTTCTAGAGTGTGGGGTTGTTGTTTTTTTAAATCTCTACCTAGAAACTCAAATACTGGAATTACTTACCTAGAAACTCACATTTTAGCTCAGTGTGAGCTAATTTGGATGTCACTCAAGTAAAGTCAACCATATTTCTGAAGAAAGCATTTTGCTAAAGTGCAAATCCTATACAGGGGGGGAAATTAGCTGAACAGAAAAACCCCAAGCAAACCAGCAATCACCAGCAAGAGACCACACAGATAACCCCACAGTAACCTGAGGAGAGGAGGAGTCACATTTATCACCTGCCACAGCTGCCACCATCAGAACCTGAAACCGAGGAGCTGCAATCAGCATCTCACAGAATTTTGAGAATTTTAGTCACGAGATCAGCTGGCACAGGCAATGTCTTTTAACAGTACCCAAGTTGCCAATGCCTGAAACAAAACAGGCAGGAAAGCTCCTGGAAAAAGGTTTTCTCAGAAGGTAACTTCAGCACAGAAAACACGACGACAGGATTTGCAGCAGGGTTTTAACTACTGTTGACTAAATTCTTGAAGTAAAGAGGCAAAAACGTGTAAACAAGGGAACAGTTCAGACTTCTGGAAAGGTCATGAAAATTAAACTGGTTTTCTCCTGACAGTAGTGCTATATGAATTACCTTCTCAATTACCTGAGCCTTCCTGGCATGTTTTGAAACCTCGTGTTTAGGAAGTCAAGGACAGTCTAATCCTCACAATGCACCAGCACTTCAGTACCACATTCCCATACATTCTAAATTAGAGTCAGTTGTTTAATCCCCTTCCCTTTCTGGTTTGTTTTCGGCAAATATAAGTACTTTTCCACTTGGCTTGGGTATTGAGAGATTTAAATTCAAAGACGGGTTTCTCACAAAATGGTAAGATCTCTCATTTGATCTCTAGGTATAAATATCTCATCTAATTCAATCACCCTAGAAAATAAAGGTATGGAATTACAGAGCTACCAAAAAGAAACTTCTACTGTGATTTACAAATGTGGAAACTTTTATTTTTTCATGTTTTCTTTTTGACAGTACACTTTTCTCCATTTGCCTGAAAGTTAAAGCCACTTAATTCCTTCAAACGACATAAAATTAAAACAAACTTAAAAATCAGCAACTTTTATATACCTTAAAGGGGCCATCTCAAATTAAACCATAGAAAAATGTCAGTGCAAATACTGAACTCCATGTCTTTGCATCTCTGTTACAAAAACCCAAGTGTGTCTTTGGTATTAGTGAACCCAATTTCCATGTTTTTGAAAAGCTTTACTTCTAAACTCTGCTTTTTCCAGTGGTTGTCATGAATACCAAATTTAATTAAAATGAGAAATGAAATCAATTAAGAGACAATATTTGACATGTTTGACAACACAAAGCTTACTAACTACGATATAGTGATTTATCTTGGATCATAATGCTTGTCACCAAAACCCATTCACATCACTATCTGGAAGCCAATTCCTCAGGTTGCTGAGGAGGACAATAACCTGGAAATTAAATCACTATCAGATATTCTAAGCAAATTATTTCATAATAGAATACATTAATCAAAAATAGATAATTAACTGTAAGTGCAATAGAACCAATTACTGAAAAATCCTAGGGATACAATTATTTTTAAAAGGCAGTAAAAAGTGAAGAGAAGAGCAAATTGAATTTTGCCAGAGGTTATTCTCCATGAAAATATGAAAATCAGTTTTTTTCAAGTGTGCTATGTCCTGTGTTTTATATATGAAGGTGGCATATTGCCTTTGCTGAGTGTGTATCAAACTGCTTGAGGTGCGCCAGGTGGAACACACCTCTCCATCCTGCTCAAAGGCTGGGATCATCTGTCATCTCCATGAGTGCCACGGGATTGGTGTTCTTGCCCTTTGTATTAAAAAGCAAAAACAAGACAGGCCATTAGTTGCCTACTGTGCCAATAAAAGCAAATTTCTGGTGAAAAGTCCATGACATTATTGAGAAAAAGATCTCAGGTTGTATTATTTAAGTCCCCAGTTAGGCACCATAGCTCAGTCTGGGACCATTTCCCTACTGCTTGAGGGGGTTTCTGCATTTCTGTTTGTTTTGTTTGGGAGTCTGCTTTTTTGATTGATTGATTGATTGACATACCATAGTCTGCAGTCACTGAGAGGTAATAAAATGTACTATTCATTAAACTGTCATTCATTATCATTCTTGTAATCACTTCATTAAAAGTGTCTTCTTAAAAAGAATCAGTACTGAAATTGGTGATTTAGGGAAGTATGGAGAGATATTGAATACTTGGAGCTTTGCTGAAATGTCTCTCCTCAGTCAATTCTTCCTGTATGTACACAGAGATCACATAGAAACCAGAAACTAAATCGATATAAACTTGAAGCCTTAGGTCATTCCTGGAGCTGGCATCATAGAATGAATCCTTTTTATTCTTTCCATTTCCAACATGTTTTAATAGTAATGAATACTAATGCAATATCACTCCTTGATGGGATTTTTTTTTCTGAGAGAACTTTAAAGATTTTTTTCCCCTCCAACAAGTGTAATGGTATTTTAATTATGTAGTTCTAAATGCTCAAGAACTTTAATGAGGAATTTGATAGACTAATTGAATGAGATGCAGCCAAATATAAAAATTTAAATGGATGCTCCACGCAATTTACGATTCCTGGCAAAGGTGCCTGAAAAACGTGTTGACCCATTTACACATCACCCTGGGTATTTCACTTCACTGCTTCACTTTCTACATCAGCAATCCATCTGATGGCAGAGCAAAAGAGGATATTAAATTGCAGTTGCAATATCACCACCTCCATCTGAGCGTTAATAGTACAGAAACAACAATTCTGCATGTTGGAATGAGAGGTTCCACTACAGAACAAGGTGGGCATAAAGAAACCAGAAATGTGCTTAACTTACTTTGATGCCTTGAGTTTTAGCTTTTATCTTCTGTATTGCCTACTGTAAAACTCTGGAGTGTCTTACAGCCTGCTGCTCTCTCATGCTAGGATAGACAAAGTCCATAGGTTTGCTGTCCAAGGACACCCAGGCCGTCCTGGGCCCAGAAATGTGTAAACCAACATCTTGGAAAGGGGGGCTGAGCTTAGAGAACTTATATCATTAGCTAAAGTTTTAATGGGTGAATTTATGCTGATATGCAAATGGACCAAACCTATACAAGTGTGAAGAACTGATGACTCGTTGTCTATCTTGGGGTCCATTTGGGCAGTGGCCTCTGGGCTCCCCAGGGTGTACCTTTGAAGGCTTTTCAAATAAATATCACTTTTATTCCCTTACTCCTGTCTAGTCTCTGTTTCCAGGTAGCCACTTCAGGCATCAATTTCAACAGCTGAGACTAAATCTTGGGAGAAACTGCAAATTTAGAACATACAAATACCTTTCCCCCACTCCCCAGAGACTCTTACTGTGTACTTGTGCAAGCTTTTAAGGACATTTGTTTAAGTTACCCATCTCATTTCCAGCTGCTCCATAATGTAACACTAACTTTGGAGAGACTACTGTAATTACAAGAGAATAAAGCTTCTGTGAAAGAAAAATCTGGGTAAGAATCCCCCAAATATCCTGAGCTGCAATTTTACACCATAAACCCCTCAGCTTTTAAAGGGCAGCACAGCAATAGGTATTTGAAGGCAAGAAGTTCTGTTTTCCTGGTTTTAAGCATTTAACTTGGACTGAAGACAGCAAAAGTACAAGGTCCTTTAAACTGTTCTTCACATCAGTGGCTTAGCACAGTCACTGCCACAGGAGTGTCATGGCAGTCTCGCTGGGACATCAACGCTGTCAGTTTAAGGTAAAACTTTGTCTCTTGCTTCTTACTGAGAGTGTTGCCCTGACCACAGCAGAATGAATTTTAAATGACAGTAAAGCCATCCTTACTCTTTAATACTCCTTATTATGCATTAGTACAACAATGCACATTATTGAAGAGCATTACTTATTAAAGATGAATATTTAACTATCTATCTATTTGCTAAATTTCCCTTTAATTCTAAATCTTAAGAAGCAACAGGACACAAGCTGAAGATCTTCTGTTTATTTATATATACACATTTATCCTTATGCAAACATTGGTTCACCTTCTAATCAGTTCACCTTGCAAGGACTGCTATTTCATATTGCTTTAAGTGTTCATTTCCATTTCAGATTTCTTCTGATACAGCTCCACTATCTTAAAAAAAAAAGTGCTCTTTAAAATCTGAAACAATGTTGCCTTTTTGAAAGTAACAGCAAAACAGGCCATAGGACATCATGTACGCCAGGCTGAATTGATAAGATGCCAGAATGTCTGATTTGATGGAGAAGCTGAAGGCTGAGGATGCATGCCTGCTGGGTACAGCCCATCTCTGCATGGGCAGTAGCACTCAGGGAGCCCAGCTCTGCACCCAGGGAAACTCCAGTCTCACTCCATCCAGGGTGTGTCTCTCAGGGTTCCTCACTGCTCTCTGTCTCTCTGTTGCCTGAACACATGGGCTGGAGACTTCTGCACCACCATCAGATTTGTCCAATATTAGCCACAATATTCAGCAGCTCTGGGGACGAATGGCAACATCTCATGGAGGGGGCAGGATGGGGAAAGAGTCCTACACATCATAATAAAATAAAAGCATTTCTCTGTGTGGCACCAAGGGGTTCCATAAACTGCTGCTCACCACCTCTCAGCTTCCAGGCACCAGCTCAGCCAGCAGGACAGGCATCTTAAGGACCTGGTCAGACTTTAGGGCCTTCTAGGACAAGCAGCTGACTGAGCACTGATGAATAGCTTGGTTGTCATTCAATCACTGGTAAGACTGATCTTAACTTCTCAACACCTGTGCTGTGCCAGACGGGACAGTGCATCTCCCAGAGCAACCAGAGGCAGATGAATTTTCAGGAGATCCTATAATGGATGATTATGAAATAACTCACTTTCTGCAGAGGTTTCTTTCTAATTTGCAGGCTCCAAGAGGATTTGCAATAGTCAGAACTCTGCTTGCACAGTGCCCATCACGCCTGTGACACTCAATAGCCATATAAATATCTGGTCGATGAATTCCATTAAGAGCTCCCTATTTTGTAGCAATGAGTTCTATAGATTAATTCTGTGTTTGGTAGAAAACAGATTCAATATATTTGTAACCTAGCAATGTGAATCAAGTTGCTTTTGCTGGCATTAAATTTAAGCTGCCTTGCTAATTTATTTGCATCTTCTTTTGTGTTTACATTTGTTTTAAACTGTCCAGAAAACCACTAGTAGGACCTAAATAATTGTGCTGCAGATGATAATTAGTCCTACATTGGATCATACTGCTAAGTCAAGTGAGCAATAAGTACAATATCAACAGCTGAAGAAAAAAGATATTGAGAAATTATACTTTCAGGGCTTCAATATTCTTACTAGATGGCCCGAAGCAGCACTTCCTATTTTTCAAGACCATTTTAAGTGTTCTGCAACTGGTAGATAGACCAGTATGGGTTTTGCAATATTAAGAAAAATAAATATCTGATGATTCATGCAGAAACATGATGACTGAGTGAAATACTGCAGGATGACAGTTTATTTTTATTATAAAACTCCTGAGGATTCCTGGCTTAAAGAGTCAGCAGCATAATTTCAGGACGAAATACGGTGTGTGCTTTTCATACACTTCGCCCATTCTCTCGACACAAAACAAAGTGTCAGAAATCCAGCATCTCCTGCCCTCCTAGCCTTGGTACACGTGTAAACCTGGGAATCATCAGCTGAGGTGATGCACAAGTTGTCTCGTGGAATCTCTTCTCCACAAGTGTGACCTTTCTTCCATGAACAGCCATTTGTCTCAATAATAAGTTGTGACACATCTACAGCGTGACTAACATGCTCCAAAACACAGTGCACGCTGCTGTGACTAATCACAATAACGAGCAAGCTTATGCAAAGAAGTCAATATTACACCCTAAATAACAGCATCTACTCAATTTGCACAGGCACACTGGCTGTGAGCACTGGAGAGGTTCCAACCTGTGGCATTTGGTCAACCCAGGAGAATTGGGAGCCCAAAATGTTGCTCAGGGCAATATACACACCTTACTTCTGTTTAAAGGTTTACGTCTGGTGCCATTCCCCCTCATTACATCTCTCCTGAATTCAGATTTGTGCCAGTGAATCTCAGTGTAAAAATCTGCAGCAATCTGTGTTTTTCCTTGGAGAGGTTACATCAAGACTTACACCAAAATTGCAGGCACAATTCTAAGCCTTCCTGAAGACTGTAAATGGTCGAGGTCAGAATCAATTTTTGTGGCTTACCAAGTTTTGTGTTCTCAGAGGGATGTGTCACAAACACTTTTCTCAGTGATATTAAGGAACATTTTTTTGAATAATTAATTCAAAGGGAAGGGGGGGAAACCTCTGGCACTGAAAAATTGTGTCTTGGAAGAAATACATTATTAAAAAAGGTTGTATAGGATAACCACTGAATTCATTCATTATTAAGAGCTGCCAATTGCGTTCCACATTCTTGTAGTTTTTTCCTGCAAGAAAAGTATTTCCTGTACAACACTAAAGAGAGCCCCAGTGCCTCGGTGCTATATTTCAAGGATCCACAGGGCTCAGGACACATCTGGTTCCCACTCCATCTGATGAAAGCAGTCTTGCAGATTTCCACTGAACTCACACGATTAAGGGAACAGATGTGAAGAACAGGGAGAGGAAATACGCCCAACCATCCTGCTCTTCCTGGAATTCCCATTAAACTGAAGAAGCAATGGGGAAGAATACAAAGGGCACGTGTGTGTCTCAGCCTGATGAAACCACAGGAATTGAAAAGCAAATCTGCTGGTTCAGTTTAGCGCCTGCTGTACACAGAAAAATCAACCTGTGCAATATGCAGTTACATCTACCCTGCTGAGACTCTGAAATAAGTACAGAGAATATATCAAGGAAAAAAAGGGATCAGATCATTCCATCATCAGCTATGTGGAAAGTCCCAATGATGTTCAGGTGTCTATTTTTAACCAATAGATGTACATTGCTGAGAAATTCCCTAACTTGGGGTGGGTTGTTACTCTAATCCCTTTCCTATGGCATGCTCAGAAACCTCTCAGAATCAGTACTGATATGTTTTACTTAAGTGCAAGATACCTGTAACCTGCATCAGAAATGGAACACTAATTCTTATTACTGATACTACAAGCGAGATGAAATTCTTACTTCTTCCACATAGAAGTGCTTTGCATTTTTCCAGTTCTGATTTCTTAATGCATTTCTTCCACTAAAAAATGTACTTTTTTTCTTCTGTGCCTGCAAGTTTCTGTGTGGATGGATCTGCATTAATACCTGTAAACATGTATGTGATTACTAATTAGGCATCTCTGACACCGGATGATGCCAAATGTTACTAAATAGTTCTATTTCTAGGAAGTCCAACACTGGCAGTTATGCTTTGTACCTTTAAAATACTCCAGGGTAATCACAATCCTCACCACGCCTTATTACACAGAGTCATCCCAGACTGTGAAACTGGAGGAACGTGACCTATAAAGTTTATCTAGTGCAGCAGTTTTCTTCCTTGGTGATTTTGCAGTCAACGTTGCATTAATCTATGTCTATTTTTGAGCAAGACACAAACAGCTCGTTATTACGGTGAAGGAGAAACAAATATTAATGAAGCACACAAATCAGTGTGTGTTTCTGAAAATAGGATTTTGGGACAGAGGAGATCAATAGCCACAGTGCTGGGCTCTTCACTCATGGCCCAAGACTTGGCAAGGCAAAAGGGCCATCTTGTGGACCTACTTCATATCAGAAAGTTAAATAAGTAGAAATTTAGCACAATATTGTTATTGCTCAAGAAATAAAGAGGAACAAATTTCTCAGATAGTAAAAAAAATGGTAACTCTATAAGAAATGTATTCTTGTATGTTTTAACAAAGTGCAGTGTTTTGGCAGCCTTCTGCAGAGCATTAGAACAGGGTTAACCTGATGAAGGTGCAGGATGAGAAAGTGCTGTTACAGTCCCACTTCAGTGTATTTTCAGATTGATTAGACTGTTTGCTTGATGTTCTCCTCTTATTATTCACTCCAAAATGTCAACAGCCACTTATGAAATTAAGATTTAACAAAAGGTGGCAAAAAAAAAAGTTACATCAAATGTGTTGGAATATAAACACTTGTATTGACTGTCAGTGAGGAAACAAAGGGTCTTCACAGCTTCATCACAATTCAAGATTGTCATCTGATTCTGATGGATTAATTGTTATAGCCTTTTCCATAGATCCAAGCTGACCTTTTTGCATAGTATTTGTACATCGATTGAGTAAGTGCTGAGCAGATTTTACCACAAAGGTAATAGCAGAAATTGCTAGACAAAGTGATCTAAAAAGTCCTTTTTTTTACCTCCATGAACAGTACAGAATTTCTGAGCATTTGAATTATCTGGTGGCCACTCCTCAGATTATACCCACTCAGTGGATGAGGTGCCATCCGTACTACTCTGTGTATTTCCAGCACCCTCCACACAACATTAGCACTTCCATATACCCCTACTTGCTCATTTGTAATACAAACATCCTAATTATGCATTTTACATACATCCAGAGAGGATCTGTAATAATCCAGAATCATTTGCCATACCGGCATCATGGCACAATTATCCTACATCAACATTCCTCCAGAAGTGTGAAGACAGGGGAGAGAACCCTCCCTCTGGATGGGAACAAGCACATCCTATTGCAAAGGGCTGGAAAGCTGCCCCCTCATTGCTGCTGTGCCCTTGCACAAGCTGCAGGAGCTACCCCAGGCACCCTGCAGGAGTCCAAGCAGCTGCTCCGTGCTCATTAGCGGCGTCTCCTGCTACGCGAGGTGAGCACCCTGAGGAACGCTGCACCAAGGACTGCTCCAGCCTCAGCTATCAACATCGTGTAGTGCAGTGCACCAGCAGTCTGTCTGCTGGGTGATGATGTATAATGTGTCTTTCAGTATGGCCAGCAGGTGTTAAACAAATACTCTGGAACTTTCAAGGGTATTTGTTATAGATACCGTTTCTTACTTCACATAAAATATCTCAGAGAATGCCTTCAAGTGAAAGCAAACACAGAGCTCGCTGGTACCAGCACACATCACTGCCTGGCTGTATTGATGCCCTGTATTTTCAATAAGCATCCGTTCTGCAGAATATCCAGGTAAACATCCTACTTGTCTGTGTCACATTCTATTCCACTTCTCCTTAACAATATGAAGGATAAAGCTGTGATATTATCACCCCAAGCTTCTCTAAATTCTCTCTGCTGCATCTCACTACTTCATTTTCCTCCTACAATAAAAAGGAATACTTAAGGAACCACCCAACTACTCTGATTTGTTCCATTATCCCTATATTTATTGAGAATAAAAAATTTAAAAAACAAAAAAACAAAAAAACAAAAAAAAAAAAAAAAAAAAAAAAAAAAAAAAAACAAAAAAAAAAAAAAAAAACAAAAAAAAAAATAAAAAAAAAAAAAAAAAAAAAAAATTAAAAAAAAAAAAAAAGAGAAAACGATCTTGAGAGAGTTCAAAATGCAACTTCTCAGTGCCATAGCCAAGACCTGATCTGTAATAGCCTATTCTGTATTCCAGCTGCCCCACAGAAACCTGATGTTTTGCTGTAAGTTATCTTTGCCCATGCTACGGTATGAGTCACTCCTTTCCTGAACATCTGCATAAATCTTTGCAGCAATGCACTGTGTCTGAGTGATGAGGGGCTGCTCTGACATTCTACTTATTTCAAAAAACAATTAGGGCCCTCAAGGTGAGAATTACATTCTGCTCTTTAGATTTATGCAATTTATCCAAGTTCAGAAATGAGAATTTTACACTTTCCAGTCCCTGCACTGCTGTATCCTGAGCATTAGTGAATATCTAATGAAGTGAAAGCATTAGATCCCACAGACAGAGATGTACATACCTAATAAATGGCCCAGCACAGTCTAAACAAAACACTGCTAGTGAAACTCTGGTGAAAATGAAAATATTTATGCATGAGATGCATTTTTAAAACCCTTGAGACCATTATGCTGTATCTTCCATTTCTGTAGAAGTCCTGGGCCACTGAGATAGGGGAGTGAGACAGACAACCTGGGCTTCAAGTGTTTCCTATACCTGGAACTTGGGAAAAACAGGCCCTTTAAAATCACATCTTAATGATTGTGACAGAGACCTAGCAAGACTTTTTAATAAAATAAAATTAAAAATGGAGCTGTCTTAAGCCTGGTTTCTAGGTGATGACTCTGTCATGAAAGAATAAGAAGAGCAATCAAATTTTACAAGGCTTATCGTGTAAGTTCTCAGGTACTCTGCAGAATGCCATCTCTGAGGTTAAACATGCCTGGTTTAACTGTTTCCATCCTCCAACCACTGCTATAGCCATCCACCAAATGCAACCCATCCTGACACATCAGTAAAAAATGCAAAGATTTTAATTCCTTAAGAAACAAAACCACCAAAAACCCAAACTAACTACCCCACCACAAAAAAAAGCCAAACCAAAAAAAACCAAAACAAAACCAAACCACCCAATCACAACCCACCCCAGCCTCTTCTTCCCTTTACCATGAATCAGGAGACAACAGAAATGGGGGGGAGAGGGGGGGTCAGTACATGACTGTATACGCAGTGGGAAGGATGAAGTTGTAAAAGTCACAGAGGAACATGAAATTCTTCCAAAAACGAGAGGAAGAGTTATAAGACACACATTTGTAGTAAGAAGGGTGTTGTGTTGCTGCTGAAACAGTTTGTACATATACATGTGCCCACTTCGTATTGCAAAATTTTAATCTTCAGATTGCTTTTGTATTTTAATGAGACATTTTTCAAGACCTTGAATTTGTGCCATGCAGAGTCTACAGCCCCCCCCTTAAAGAAGATATTTCAGTGAAAAGTTTGCCAAACAAAAATTCATGGAGCTGTTGATAGTTTTGAAATTAATTCTACATCAGTTGAGCCATCTTCCCATTCTGAAAGCTTTGCAGTAGTTATGGTTGGAACTCCTTTTTGTGGGATTAAAGCTGAATGTAGAGCTGATGATCTTCAACCAGCATAAATCATTACCTATGTAACACTGGTGAAAAGTTTTAAACTGCCAAGAATATCTCAGAGATCCTTTCTCAATTTCCATGCAGCTCCATTTTGCCAAAGTAAGGAATTTAGAGGCAAAGGCAATGAACCTTTCACGCTGATCTTCCATCAGATGTGAAATTACTACTCCTGTTCCTGTTAGGGAAGCATCATAAGGCAGCTTTATAGACAAAGGTGTGTAAGGACTTTCTCGCACAATATGAGCACCATCACTCATGAGAAGTCCCAATATGCCACGTGAATCAATATGTTTCTATTCATTCTGTAACAGTTCATCTGCAGATCGAACACTGTTACTGCCGTAGGCAAAAACCTACAGAAATAACTGACTCACTGCAAACAGGGGCTCACATGGCTCACATTTGAAGGTTAAGGTTCCTCAAGATAAATCACAAGGCTTAGGTGAAACTCTGCCTGCCATAACATAGTTGAATCTCCAAAAAAAAAGAAAAAAACAACAAAACTGATTTTTCATATTCCCTTCAAATTCTTGACAGTTTCTCAGCAGTGCTATTTAAGGTGCTCTATACCACTAACTTCCAATAGCACTGAGTGCCAACAGTGTCATAAAGCATCAGTTTTATTGTTCAGTGCTAAAAAACAAGTACTGATGGCATTGATGGGATTAGCTGGTGATATTGCAACTGTCTTTGAAGAGGTATTTCTTGCTATCAAGTTCAATCTCCAATTTTATAGACATATTTGTCTAGGTAGATTTTGGAGCTTACCACAAAGTAATGGAACAAGTTTACCCACTGTTTCAGTTAAAATTTACTAAATTGCAAGTATGAGTAAATATTGAATTCAGTTTGGATGCACAGAGCCTCAGCTGGTTTCCAGCTGGTGGAAACGTGTTGTAGTGTTCCACCCACGTTGTCATATGATTTCTGAGAGGGGCTTATATCCCACCTTTTTCTTTTTCTTTTCTAATTACTGCAGAAGCCCAGAAACCTGTATGTTTAGTCTCTCCTAAAAACACAGTTTTAAGCTATTAATGTCTTCCTAAAATCTGTAGCAAACTTCACAACCTGCTTCAGAAGAATACAGAATTTATAGTTACACATTACACCTTCATTGCAAGAGCGCTCAGAAGATGCAGAATCTTTTTCTGTCCCTTTAAAACATCAGGTTCACTGCTGCTTCGTTCCTGGTGCCTGAGCATATTGCCAAAAATACATTTCACATTCCATTCCCTCCACTTCTAACAAAATCCAATAACATTTTGGTTATTGTACCCTAACTTAAACTGCTGTAAAAGATACTAGTGCTTGTACAAGAGAACACAATAGACACAGTCCTCTGCAGCATCGCTGTTCCGAGTGCTGTTTATGTTGCCTTTGTAAGGAATAATAGGTTTGGAACATGCATATTTTGTCTGCAGTGAGTGCTGATCAGCTATTTCAGATCAGCACTCATTTGAATAGGACAGAGACAAGACATGCTGCTTTGCTTGCCTGGTTTGATCTTTCTGCTTGGACATTGCTTCGTGGTCACACAGGTTGCCCACAGCATTTTAGTGTCTTCCACAGCCCCACCACTCTCAATGTCCTGCTCTGGATCAATTACTCCAGTCAATAAGCATTTTTAGACTGCTTTGTTTCTGCATATAATACACCACCCAGTCTCTTAACACATAATTTAAACACTTTCTGAACTGACAAATTCAAGAATTGTCTCATTTTCTCTTTTGATCTTCCTTATAAAAGCAGATACACTCAGCAGATACCAGAAAGGTAATTTTGCAGACTTTCCACAATCTCAGCAAATGTTTTGTCTGCTGATTTAATACCAGCTGTTAAGCTATACAGCATGTTATAGGCTTTAGCCCTCATTACACTCTGTAAAAGTGTCACCTTTTTCTCATTACTGATATCATTTGTTATAATACATTGTTCCTATTGCCTGACACAGACCCGTTGTCTAGCACAGTATGAAGCATCCCTGCTTTACCTCATTGTCCTGGTTTGTGAGCTCCTCTCTATCCTTGCAGTGTTTGCCATTCTCAAGGTGCAAACCCCAGGCTCTCTGGAACCCCTTCTCCTGCTGCATGCTGGAATCAGGCCACCACATGCATCCACAGTGCCTTATCTCTCCATGTTAAATGGAAATTACACAATCTAATTCCCAAACTTTTTTTTTTGGTAATTTCCGAAAAAAAAAACCCAGAATGACTAGACACACAGAGATGTTCTGTAATCATCTAGTGTCTTCTACCAAGAAATTTAAAGTGTTAGAAATCTATAAGTTATTTAAAAGGGTATTAAAAAGAATAGCTTAACTGGATTTGAAAGAATTGATCCCTTATGAATCAAATTCAGTTTCATTCAGTGTCTGTAATTACTCCAGAAAATTTAGGATTATGTTGAATAGTACTGTATTTGAGTGACCACCAGAATTTGAGACATTTGTTGTATTTGAGACACCAATCACCAGAAAAGTTACATTTGACAAAAGATGACTTGAAAAGCGGGTACTAAAACTTCAAATCATGCAAACTATCAGCAATGAGAAGTGCTTATCCCAAAGGGTCAGAGCTTCCTGAACTGCACAGGGAATACAACAGGTGAACTTACAAGCCTGGAAAAGGTACTCAGTCCTTTACTGATAAAAAAATTACCAAGAAGTTTATAATTACAAAGTCTTCCTTCCATCCATGCAAGTGCCCCATAATGATTTTTTCAAACTGTCTAACAATATTAATAGAATATTTTCTGCAACCTGCACTGCCAATTCAGCTTGCTTAGAAATGATAATTTTACTCCATCCCCTTAAATAACCAAAGCATGTTAAGTTTTATCAAGCAATATTAAGAGCTTTGAATTTCGATTTTGTGAAAAATTAATAGCTATTTTTATTAAACAAACAAACAAACCCACCCACAAGACTGCTGCCTTCACAGAACCTTAATGCTCAGCTTGTTTTGGAAGTCAAGGCATAGGAATACTTAAAAATCTAAAATGCTGATGCAACCCTTTGAAAACATCTCTTTTGAGGGAAACAGATAAGCTGCAGTTTTAAGAAACTTTTCATGTGAGGTTTAAAAGCTTTTTGATTACAAAAGGGAGTCATTCCTGGTAAATAAACTGGGGGGCGAGGGGGTAGAATAGTGGTAAATCTGAGTTTAAATTGTGGTATTAACTGGGTAAACAAACAGTCCTGTAGCTAATATACTGTATATTTGAGTCTACTTAAGATGATGGGTCATTGACAGCAAAATCGAGATTAAGAGCTATACATAACTTTATACCAGAGGATTTTTAAGCTGTAAAAATTTATCTGAGAAAAAATTAGGGTGAAAGGCTAAATGTATAAAGTTGTCAGAAGAATTATTAATTCCTTTCTGAGACCAAGAGATAAAGTCTAAAAGACACAGAAAGCATTAGCAAGGGAATTGCAAATATGATGCAACAAACTCAGGGAAGGAAACACAAGTTAAAAGGAAGAGGGAAATTTTGAGATTAGACAGCAGCTCATCTCAGATAGCAGAAATTAAGTGTTTTATTGAAGGTCTGGTAGAGGAGCATTAGAGGACAGGGGAGTATAGTAACTGACAATCACCATGACAAGATCAGTTAGAAATATGAAGAAAATATTTCTTTACATTAAGGTTCACAGTAATAGCCCTCCCCACCTCAACTTTTATTCCAGAATAGTAAGAATAAACTTTAAAACCCATGGTCTTTAACATGCCCCACAGCAGGATTTGAGGCTGCATAGAGCTCAGAGGGCAATACCAACATTTGGGGTCAGCAGCTGCGCAACACTGCCCTGTCTGACTTGGGGGGAGCCAAACCAGAAAAAACTGTCTACCCTAATAAATCCCTGCTTGCAGATTGTTAACAGAAAGACAGAGCTGAGAATACCCTTAGACCATTTGCAAAGTTGGGAATTGTGAAATTGGTTTTTCTTTCCCAGCAAATAGGTGCACCCAGAAAGACAACAAAACTAAAAGGGCCTCTAAAGAGTACTCCCAAGTTGTAAAACTTGCAGGCATAAATCTACTCTCTTTGCCTAACATGTCCAAGGAAAAGGAAAAATATTGGATTTCCTGAGAATTTTTAAAAGGAGGAATACTCCACTGAACACCTCTCCAAAGACAGCTTCCTTCAAAGCTGAAGCACCAGAAGTTATCCACTACATTTCCATACTTGTGCCTGCATTTATTTAGGAGGAAATCTCTATTGCTAACAACCATGATGGGGGGGGAAGAGAAAAAAAGAAAGATGAAACTTGATCATTACAGACATAGATCTTCACAGAACCAAATCAATTATTTTGAACATGCTACGAATGTCTAATCAGAGAGAAGAAAAGATGAAATGGTTTCAAAGACAGATCAGAGGCAGAGGAAAGGCAAACAAATAAAGTGCAAGGTGTCCTTCAGGAATAACTGGGCTGAGGCCAGTATGATCATTATGACATCCCTGTTATTCTCCAAGATTAAATAAGTGCCCATGACACAACTGACACTGCTTCTCAATGGATCAGCTAAGCCACTTACCAGCTAATTCAACATCTTCCTGGAAAAAAGGCTTGGAATAACAGCAGGAAAACTAATGAATGTTTTATCCCAGTACTGTCTTGAATCAAGATGTTCAAATTTTCTGTTCAATACATACACCTGCAAATATTTACATTAATTGAAACCTTCTTCTCTGTGTCTTTCTGCAACTTTAATTCCACTTAATTTTGGGTAAACATTTGCATGTTCACTAGGAAACATTGTGGTTAAGTCACAATTATCCAGTTAAAAGCCTAGAAAGACCATCACACCAAGGGATACAGTTCCAGCCAGGTAGCTACACACAAACAAAGCAGGAAGCATATAACAGAGTGTTTACAATTTACAGAGAACTACAAATACTCTCAGAAATTAAAAAACTGTCTGTGGGTAATTGGAAAACAGAAAGAACAGAATACTGGTGTTGACTCACTTGAAAGCAGAACATTTCATTTGTCTTTCGGCTTCATTTCAGCACTGAGAAAACAACATTATACTGTTTGCAGTGTTTAGGAATCCCTTACGTCCTGCAGATTGCAGTAAAATCTGCACTTTTCTGTGAAGAGCAGTGGAGATCTTCATTTTCTCTATCTCCACCATTTCCTAACACTTTTGATTCTCTAAGCTGCAATACTATCAGAAAACACTTTAGCTAAACAAGCACATCTTAGTATTATTCTATTTTCTGTCATCTGCTGGTTTTGCTTTTGGGCTGCTGTGGTTATCTGTAATGGCAAACAATAACTGTGGCATTTTAAGGCATTGAGGTGAACCTGAAGATGGAAAATTACAGGAGATTACTTGAAAGTTAAGCTTCCAAATTCCAGAACTTTATATTTAGGACAGATCATCTGTGACAGTGAAATATTGGAAGTAGAAGCTTCCATATAGCAAAAACTGGCTTTTGGGATTCTCAGTATAAAAACTAGTATTTTGATTCCCAGAGGTTAAAATAAGATGGAATCCCTTTTCCTGATATTTCAGTCCATTTTGTCTCCTTTCTTTTTCATAATGCAAAAAAAATAGTTGAGCTAGCAGTCACTGAATGAGACAAGAGCAAATATACCCAAAAAGGGAACAATAGAGAGAAATTATGACATTTATAAAGCAATTGGCTTGGGCAGAAGGGATATAGAGCAAGATCCATTTCACTTAAGCCTCACACAAAGGACCCATAAAGGAAGGAAGGAGTTACAAAGACATGGTTTATTGACTGCTCACCACTGAGACAGAGTTTTTCCTGTATAAATTCTTTCTTAGAAGGTTAATTAAAAAAGGGTTAGGGCCATGATCTGAAAACCCTTTATTCACTAGCATAATCCTTATTCACACAAGGGATTCCATTGATTTCAGTGGACAAGGGATTGCTCATGAGGCTTAAGGTTTGCAGAAGTAGACCCTGTGGTTCTGAAGCATTAAAAAATGGGAATGCTTTTGGATAACAATACACACAGCTCAAGCTGAGCAGCACAGCTCAGCCTGAGCACAGGAGCAATATGGAGCTGTGCTAGGGGCTAACTTTCATTACAGATGACAGAACAAATGGATGGCAGTTACATTAAAAACCTGCATGTATAAATACACGGGTACGGAAAAATCATTCAATAGTTTAGGCTTGGTTTAGTACCCAGAGCGTACATCAACGTGCCAAAGTAACACCCCTTTGTCCAGAGCACTGCTTGTGTTTCTGTGCCAAGCTCGGGGTGAAAGCACAACATGGGGCCCCAGTGGGCACCACTGCACATTCCACACTGTGGAGATAGAGCCTAAAAGCATCAGCTCCCCTTAAACTTACCACGAATTTCCATAGCACCAGGATCAGCAGCAAACACAGCTGGAGCCCTCTACAAATACACCTGGTCTTAAGCTCATATCTAATATCCTGTTTATAGCCCACTCTCTCCCCCAACCTGCTTCTTTGCCTGGCCTTGTTCTGACTCTCTGTTCCTCTACAGATGCCAGCTGGAAAATGTACAGAAGCTGGTTAAGTCACCTCTATTCATCATGTACATGCTCCAAACAGTTATTCCATATGTCATTAGTGGGAAGGACAGGAACACAGGAAAATACTTTGTGTATGTGTGAAATGTGGGACAACAATTCTTAGCAAAATTAAAGGATTAACCAAAGCAGGAACGCTGTATCTTAAACACTGGCACTACTAGCAACATTAGAAAAATAGAATTTTGGAGGAATCAGAGGATTCATTAAATGAAAACTATTTTTGAGAAGGCCAAGGTCTTATATAAAGTAAGCCCTTTACAAGCATCAACTTAATCTATGCCACAACCAGAAAAACACTGTGATGCTTTTTTTAAGAAATTCCATAAAGTTATAGGGACAGGAAATCACTGGCAGTATTATCAAAATAAGAGTGCACAGATAACTATATAGAGAAGACTCCCAAACAGAAGGTACTCATTTAACAGACACAAGAAACAGAGATCCAATTCCCTTCCAGGATAACACAGGAATATCAGGGGGACAGACTACTTCCACCAATATAAGCACTATTTAGGGGAAAAAAAAAAAAAAAAACTCAAAAAATATCATAACATGGTTTTCCTTCAAACTTCCTCCTGTTTATGTATAACAAAAATAAAAGACAAAGAAAAGGATCACTCTGTGGTTCAGGAAAGGTGCTGCAGGCTAAAGCATAGGAAATCTTATACCTTTTGCTGCCTGCTCTGAGGAATGCTTCAAACACTGAAGGGTGATCAATAAATCCTCATGAAAGTTAAGCCAAGAGCACTCAAAGCCTTCACACCTCTGCAGCTGGCAGCACACCCATCCTTTGGTAGCAGGACACTCCAACACACAGCCAAGGATTTACTGCAGCACCTACACAGGCACCCCCTGCTTCTGACGAGCCAGCACTTCACCATGAACGTAAGGAGAAAGACAGGTATTGATCCTTCCCTAATGACCTCAGCTTTAAGGGATCTGTGGCGAGTGACCTCCTGAATCAGAGGTTCCAGGTGTTTGCTAGTCCTGGTGGAATGCACTCCCCCATAGTTTTGCCTATTCACTTCTTGAACCCATCAAGCTTTCAGCATCCACAGTATCTGTCAGCAATGAGTTCCACATTTTAATTAAGCTTTGTGAAAACAGTTACTTCCTCCCTGGTTTCTTCTTTTTTGCTGGATTTTATTTTTGAGCTGCCTACCTGAAAAGTTCACAAGGTGCCCCATATCAGGGAAACAAGGAGCAAACAGCCAGGAGCTACAGCAAGGCCAAAGATGGGCAGGAAAGCTACTGCATAGGGAGCACCATGGCACTTCCTGGTACAGAGGAGCTTCCTCCTGGGAAAGGAGCTACTGGCAGACACAGAATACAAGATTATAAAAACAGTGCAATGTGAAGGAGGCAATGAGGATCACTTGTTTTTTCTCTTGAGATTAGGGTCAGACTAAGGAGGCAATGTTATTTTACATTCACAACGGTTTGCAAGTATATTGTCTTTATATAGCCACAGCTGAGGAAAAAGTGTGATTGACTACTTCAATTTGCTAGCTCTAAGAATAATCAAGGGCTAGGCATATGCTTTAAGATTTAAAAAAAAAAATGGGGGTGAATATATTTATTTATCCAAAGAGAAGGTTTAGATGCAACAAGCATAAGTTTTAAGAATTTGTGGAAAAGATAGCAGGGGCATGGGAAAGCTTTTCCTTCTAAACAAAGCAAAGTATTTGTTGTCAAAATTTAGTATTTTTGGAGTGAGAAATAAGGTGCAAATTTTTATCAGTGAGAGTAGCTAATACCCAGGATAACGACATGTATTTATTACCAGTTAAATGTTAAGTAGAAACTAACATTTTTTTCTAACAGACAGACCTTGGTCAAGTATTAGAATTAAAACAATATCAGGATTTAGAGCAGTGAAATTTTATGGATGGTGTTACAGAAGAGGCCAGAGCAGACAATTATCCTTTCTGGTCCTAAAATATACAATCACTTCCTTTTTCTGTGAATGTATTAAAATAACCTCAGTTCCCAACATGTACATTCACCAGTGACAAATCTCCAGTGGAAAAATGTTGATAGCTGCACAGGTGTTAGAATAAAAAATGGCAAAATCTGTTTTCTAGGTGGGAACAGAAGGTGGATTCTGTTGGAGATTTGTTTGATAGTTACGAATACCAGGTACAAAACAGTGTCAGTTAAAGATGACTTGAGCAGATGGGATGGCAGAGTGTGTGCACTGTGAAGGGATGTTAATTGAATGGCCTGGGATTTTGTTTAAAAATCTTAAAATGAATAATTGGAAAACAATTAAAGAAGCAACTACAATCTGCAAATTCCAGGGTTGCCAGCTGCCCCAGGAGGTGGGATTGGAGCTACATGAAACACAACTTTGGGGGTTTCCCTGATTTTCACACAAGAAAGCTCAAGTTAGACTTTTTTGTGTATTTCTTTAAGAGCCTAAGTGGCTGTTTTGATGCAGAATAGTTTTTTTGTTTTATAATAGTTTTCACATTGCCAGGATCTCAAACTATTTTTATTTAGAGTATCGCCATTTCTGTAAGCAAAACATTAGACTGCTAGAGCTGAGCTTGCTTGACATTTTGTCAGTGAATTTAAATGAATGGGTTGCAGAGATGGGGGCTGCTGTCAGCCACCAGGAAAGGGCTCTGGCAGGGCTGTGAGGGTGACAGACACAGTACCAGATCTGTTGTCCCTGCTGGAAAGAACACTGATTTAGACGTGTGTTCAGAGCCATCTGGATTCGCTGCACACATGGGGTAGAGTTGAGTTTCACTGCACAGGTGGCCAGAAGTGAGGCACACATAAGAACACTGACCCCAGGTTTTCAGCCCAAAGAGCTAAACAGGAGCCTGGTTTTCCTTTCTGATGTTTTGCTTGTTGAAACCAGTGTTAAGACAAGCACTGCACATTTCCCATGCTAATCTTCTTCCTCAGCCTCTCTTTTCCTCCCTAAGTCAATGCTGGAAAGAAATAGTGTTTTCACTAATAAAATGAGACACAAAATATAGAAAAAGGGCCAGATGCTCAGCAGTCCTAGGCTAATAGAGTCAGCTTTGCAGAATTGTCCCTGCATGGTGCTGTGGCTATTACCTGCACTAATCCCTGTAGTGCTCTCTCTCAATGTGTTTAGCACTGGAATCCCAGAGCATCTTGAAATTATTAGAAAGTTTGGTTGATTTGACTCCTTTTCTTGGGCTGGGACCAACTCCTAGCTCATACCAAGCAAAAATGTGAGGATAAGCAGCCCTGTGTTGTTGTGGTCCTCTTGATCACAGAGCAACGTGTAGTTTGGAAAAGACTCTGGCATAGCCAGGGACCACTGCAGAGGATGGAGATGCTCTGTCCCAAAAGATTTACAAGACAGCCTTGAACCCATGGGAAACTTCCTTCTGTAAAACGTTTAGGGGCACAAGGTTCTTCAGCTCTGACACTATGATTAATAGTGTTTTGTATCGAAATGCTGAACCCAGACAGACTGAGTGTAAAATGGGTAGCTCACAATGTGGTTATTGTACTATTTCTGCATTTATTGTGAGGGAGCAGCATTCAGAAACCAGTGTGTGGGTCATGGCCCTATTTGGAAAGTTAATTCTGAAGATTGCTGTTCTCAAAAGACAAATTAAGCTTGTTAACCTTCCTTCTCTTCCTTCCTTCCTTTCCTTGTAATGTCAAAGGACAGTATTTGGTTTCCATATGTCTGATTTTCAAGTGGGCCCTTACTGAGGGCTTTATCACCCTGCACTTACTCCCTGTTCTGACTCCAGGGATGGGGTTACATCTGACATGCCAGGATTTCCTGCCTGTGCAATAGAGAATGCTGGAGATACCTCTGGTACCGCTACGTGGTAGCTGTTGAGAAATGGTGACTTTTCTCGTTGGCACTGCTGAAACATCTCACACCTCTTGCAATTCCTAAAGTGCAGCTTCAGCATCAACTCACTCTGAAATGGTTCCCATTAACCATTTGCCCCAGCACCTGCCCTGAGTGTATTCCCCAGCAGCTCTCTGCACTGTTTCACAGCATTCCCATCCGGAGCACCTCTGCTTCAGGAGATGCACTTTGGGGACTGCTAATGCCCTGATGCCTCTAATAGCTCCAGGAAAGAGCAGAAATAATTGCAAGGAAGGGAGAGAGGTGCACTGAGCATTCAGGCAGCTCCTGTTCTCTGCAGCTGCCTATGGGGGGACAGTGTGAGGAGGGAAGCTTGGTGCAGGTCCCCATCACACCCAGAAAACCGCCCAAAAGCAAATACTCACTTAGAATGGTACAGCAAGGAGAACAGCATGAAAGCATTGAAATACAAAAAAAACCCTATTATCCAAATATTTTGAATCTGAACATTGATGGACTGAATCCCAGTTTGAGTTAACTCTCAGAAATGCTTCTCTTTCTGTTGTAGGCATTCAATTGATTAACAACAGCCCGTAGTGTTTGATGCCAAGGCTCCTTCCCCAGCAGCAGTGGGATTGATGTGCTCACCTGTCCCTGGCCAGCTCCTGGCCACTGTCCTGGCTCAGTGCTGCCAAAAGAATGTCTTCACAGAAATATCCCAATCCTTCTTTGTCTGCTTCCCAAATATGTTCTTGAAAATGTGCTTACTAGAGGGAGTGTTTGCAGAGGATCTAATGAAAGTGCCTGAGACAAGAAAGATCGACATTGCCAGTAACCGTGGGCTTTCAAACGTGCCCTACACCAGCAAAAGGGAAGCACAGATTGAGAACCTCCAGCAAAAAGGTGATTACAAACTTACAGCAGGAGCTGGGATTAAAGCCACCCTCTGTCCCCCAAAGGCCTCCGAAATGGCTGCACTGGGATGGGGGTGCTTTTAAGCTTCTTAGATGCTTAAATGATATGAATTAGAAACATGCTGTATTTCCTGGAATATCTTGAGGGTTTGCCAACTTCTTAGCTCTCCTTTCTAGGAAACTTCATTGAAAGCAAAGCAAATTAATGCTGCTGAAAACCTCAGCTTTTCTGGAAAGCAGATTGTTTTCCAGACAGTGCAGCCATGCCCTGGGCTGCAGGGACACCCTGCAGGGCCATGGCTCCAGGGGTGCTGCCGAGATTCCAGCAGATTCCTCATTCCTCCAGCTCACATCTGAGTCCCATGAGGTACCTTGCTGGTCCTGACCTTGTTTTGTAAACTCAAATTCTCAGCTGCCCCTTGGGCCTCCATGACAGACTGCTGAAGGTGGTCACTCCCAGAGCCATGGAGCAGGCAGGGGTGGTGGGGGAACAGGAAGTATTTACACAATCACAGAGGGGTTTGTATTGGAAGGGACCTTAAAGATCACCTAGTTCCAATCCCCTGACATGCACAGGATGCCACCCACCAGATCAGGTTGCTCCAAGCACCATTGAACCTGGCCTTGAACACTTCCAGAGATGGAGTATCCACAGTTTCCATGGGCAACCTGTCCCATTGCCTCACCACCCTCACAGGGATGAATCTCTTCCCCTTATTTAATCTAAACTTCCTCTCTTTCAGTTTAAAGCCATTCCTCCTTGTCCTATCATTCCATGCCCTTATCAAAAGTCCCTCACCAGCTCTCTTGCAGTACCTTTAGGTACTGGAAGGTGCCATAAGGTCTCCCCGGAGCCTTCTCTTCTCCAGGCTGAACAACCTCAGCTCTCTGAGCCTGTGTTCATAGGAGCAGTGCTCCAGCCCCTCTGTGATGCCCTGCTGAACACATGCTCTGGAAAGAAGATCTCTTCTGAATTCTACCTGAACTTTTGAGGAGGAAGAAGTGTGTCCGTGTCTGGTGCTGGCACTGTGCAGGGGCCAATCTGAGGAGAGCTGAAGGATAGGCCCACTACCAATCCCCTCGGTGAGGCTGGTGGCACCCACAGGTCCCAGGGAGGTGACTTCACTCAGCAGACCCTGGTAAACCTTGTCATGTCTTTTCACTGACAATTTAAAGCTCTTGCAGTCTTCACTTCTTATCTGAACAGAAGTGACATTTAATTCTAATGGGAGCTACATGCATTTATACTTTTAGACTGTGTCCTTAAATTTTCTTAATGCCAAAAGGGCCCCTCTTTTTCTGATAACAATATTGTATCTTTGAGGTGTGTTTCTTGTCATGTCATATTGCAATGAATCACACAGTGCCATGCCAGTCACCATAGGGAAGCAGAAATAAAAAAAATGATGCTCTAAAAAGGAACAAAACATTTCTAAAACTAAGCATTGGATGCTCCTTGTCTCAGCATCACTAATACTGAGGTGCTGTTTTCCATCCAATACAGACAGGGCAGTCTGCAGGCATTACAACACAAATCACCTCCACGGAGTGACTCACAAGTTTCAAACAGATTTTTTCAAGCTGAGTTTTTGAGACCTGCACTTCAAAGCCATAAGGGAAAATATATTGTATTACATTATCAATATGTGTAGCAGGCTGGAAAAGCTTCTCCTTAGGGATCTGAAAACCATTATAGTAAATTTGTACTCCATAATAAAAAATATGTATTTCTAGAATAAATCAAAACCAGAAGCACTTTTCTTTTTAAAGCTGGTGAGATGAGTGAGGGTTTCAGGTGTCTGAATCCAATGGCTTGAGAGCTCAACCATAAATCATAGAGATAAGACAAAAAGCACCCTCCTATCCTCCCATTCCTAATGTGTAATCAGCTGCTTGGGAAAGTTAAATGGCATCTTAAAAGACAAAGAATAAAGCACTGCTTATGTTCTTAATCTGAAATGTAATATGAAAAGGTAGATACCCAATCTGCCTGTTGCTTTCAAAGGAACATCTATCTTTTCTTGGGCAAATGTGAGCAGGCAGGACTTGACTGCAGGTCCTGTGACAAAGCTTGTGCATCTGGTCCTGCATTATTTCTGCGAGGTGCAGCTGCAGGAGACACGTGCAGACACAGCAAAGGAAAGGTGGTCTTTCTCCCCCAGAGGAAACAAGACACCTGCCCTTGTACAGGGCAAAGTTGCACTGTCAACCTTGATGCTTTGTGTTTAAATAATGGATAAAAGTGGCTGCTTTGTTACTGTGTAGATGCTAAAACTCTGGACATACTGTTCTACACATTGCTAAAGGAAAGTGGAATTCTGAATGTACCAAGGCTCAACATTTTTAGAGTCTCCTGGTGCTGCTGCAGCATTTCCCTTTTTCTCTCCCTCACAGTTCTGCTCTCACTTGTCATCTCCCCTCTCTTTTGATCCTGTCTCTTCCTCTGCCTTTATCTTTCTTCTTTGTGCTCCTCCTCCTCCTTCCACTGCTATCTCAAATTATTTCTCCTGCTAGTTCTTCCTTCTGTCATCAGGGGGTTTCTTTCTTTCTCTGGAAACGCTTGATGCCGCTAAGTGCTGACCAGGCTCCCCGTTGTCTCAGGACAAGAGGGGCTGAAGGACGGTGTGTTAGATTGCAGAGGAAGGCTGCCACGAGTGGAACCCTGCTCCAGAAGCAGCAGAACAAACAACAAAAAGCCTGAGGAGTGGATAACATATAGATATGCTATGTTGGGTACTCGTCTACTCCTGGAGAGGCCTTAAAAGTGTTCTTGCTGTTAGCCTTGCCTTGCCTGGGGTTTTGTGCTGTCACAGCTGTGGTAACCAGAAAAAAAGCCCACCAAAAACAGGTAGGCAACTTCAAGATGCTCATCCTAGGAAACACAGAATGCAAGAGGAAATATGGGAGTGATGATGCTGCTGAGCCTTTCAGGTGATTCTTTCCTGCAGACAAATGTCACAGCCTGTAAAGTGGATGGGAGGTGACAGCTCCCAGTAGTGACCTCTCCCGCAGGGGGGTTGTGGTGTGACTGCTGTTCCTCTCCTGGTGAGCTGTGCAATTCCCCAGTTTCCAACAAAAATGCCAGTACTTTAATATTTCTTTCTTAGATAAGGAATAAAAACTCAAGCCATCTACATTTTCTGCTGGGTTTCCAGACAATACAAAGTTTGGAAATTCTGAAATTGTTTATTTCCTTCAATACTGGCCAGCCATTGATACCCATCAGTGCCAGAGAAGAGTCGCTGTGGGGGAATTCCTTCATTCTGCTGCAGTCCCAGAGCCCACTGTGCAGGTCAGAAATGAGTCTGTGCTGCTGTTGTGATCCGGTTTAAACCCAGAAGTGCAAAGAAAACTAAGTCTCTGTCTGTAAACCGGAAAGAACATAGAAGGTTCAAAATATACTCAAAAATGAGATTAAATGATAGATGATTAGATGTTGGTATACAAAAAATGATATGTTTTATTTAATAGTAAAAATGGCAAAGAGAAAGAATGAGAAAAGGAAGAAATAAAGAAAGAAATAGAGAAAGAAGTGTGCATGGGGGGTAGGGGGACAGGGAGAGAGTGACAGGGGTTAGGTGGAAGCATATCACTGTTCCAAGGGTCCCAACAACATCTCATTGCTCCCCTCCCTCTGGTCTTGGTGGTGAGGGTCCCCTGTCACCGCTGTCACACCAAAAAGTAGAGAATCCTGTGGATTAATACACGTTTGGGCCAGGTGGGAACACCCAGGTGCCTCCCTTGGAGGGGCCAGTTTGACACTGTCCCTTGCAACACTGAGGGTTTGTTGCAGCATCTCTGGTGCTCTGGTGCAGGGTCTGGGGACCCCTTTGGGGGGCCTTTGATGGGCCATGACACCCCCTCTGCTGTCCCTCATGTGGATTCAGCTTTTCCCAGGGTGAAGGGGCCCCACAGCTGAGCTCCTCTGCCTCTCACCAGAGGCTTTCTCACCACACACCCAAAGCCTCTCTTTCCCTCCCCTTTGGTGTGAGGGTCTGTTCGAGCCTGGCAGCTGACAGCCCTGGGGCTGTGGTCTCCACCCCGAAGGTGCTAAGCGTGATCCCTCTGAATGGATTCTTCTCCCCCAGCCCAGACCTGAGCCCCTTTATCTTATCTCCATCAGTGAGCAGTGTAGGGCCTCCCAGAGCCTCATTCAGGGTGTGGTAGTCTTCTCTGCAGCTTTTGTAATACAGTTTTGAAAGTCCTTCGAGAAAATGTTTAAGTCATAAACTGTAATATTTCAGTCTCTGACAGCTGCTGCAAGCCAGTCCACATAGTTTTAAAAGTTTGTGTTAACATTTTTTTCCACTGAAGAAGAAAAAGTAATAAAGTATTCCTTTCAGTCCGAATTCCCATGTGAATGCAAATAAATGCATAATCGAAAAAAAAAACAAAAAGCTTTCGCTGTATGAAACGGGAAATATTTCAATTTTTCTCAAATTTCCTCATTGGAAAAAAAGAGGAAACAACAACAAAAAAGAAGAAACCAGAAAAACTGGGAATGTACTTTTCAATTACATAATGCTAATGGAAGGAAATTCTTGGCCACCTCTAATTCTATGTTACTTTTCAAACTGAAACCCTACTGGGCCAAAGTCCACAACCTTGAAACGAGTTCTTACATGTGGAAGGGTGAATCAAAACTCTTCCTTTCTTTTCACCCCTGAATAAAATATACAGTCTTTTAAACACACTTTTTCTAGAAGCTGAAAAACAAGAACATCTAAAAAAAAAAAAAAAAAGCAAAGCATTTCAGCCACCACTCCAACCATTAGAAAAAGAAAGAGAAAACTGCACAATTTTGATGTTAATGTTGCTCAGTGAGCTACCACACGTTATCCAGCAAATCTCATAAGTGTGGTAGAGAAAGCATGCAGCATGAGTTAAAAGAAAAAAGCCTCAGCACGTGAGTTTTACTCTACTTTGGTTATTTCTATTTAGCAAAAATCCTGTGATAATATAATAGCTCAGGATTACAGCACCCTGCTTCATCACCACCACAAAGGCCATCAGCCTCAAGTGTTTTACTCCAAGGTAATTGATGGCCAAAGGACTCAAGCTATGTAGTGGAGTTACAGACAGCATTGCAAGTAGATGCTGTGCTTTGTTCCACCTAATGATGTTTTGTGCAGGCTGTCTTAATTAGGACGGATGGAGAGCTTTCTGTGGCAGAGCTACTCACTTGAATGAGCTATAACAATGTACAAGACAGGCAGAGATGAGGATTAGCAAATTTACCTTTGTGTAAAAAGAGGAGGAGAACAGAGATTTGACATCCTCTGAAATTTACAGAATCTTCATTAAAGCCTATCCAAGTCACCCATCTTGACTTGGCTGACTTAAAGACTCCACTTTAATTTTTTTTCCAATGAGGACAGAGCAGTAGCCTATTTTTCTCAGCTAAGTAACATACTAAATTTCCAGCTTCTTGACCATGACAATATTTTACCTTACGCTAATCAGCCAGTGTTAGCAAAATTGTTGGGAGTGGAGAGGGGGAGAGGAGGATTAAGACAAGATCATCCTTCTTCACATCATGGATAAAAAAGCCTAAGCCTCTTCTTTTTCTCACTGTCACTTTCAGAAATCTCCGGTCCTGTGTCTGCAGTACCAAAAACCAGGCAGCAAATCAAGGGAGTGTCATATAACACCGGGACTGATTCTCATGTAGACAAAAGTCTCTTCCCATCACCTTTGAAGTTATGTTTTCTGCACTGCAAAAACACTTTATGCTAACCTTTCTATGAATCAGTGTCAGGACTGTGGTGCTTAATTGATTAAGATGCTGGAGGGTCTGAAAGGAAAATGGTTATACTATAAAAAAGTGCAGCTCCTTCAAGGTGTTAAAATCTAATGAGATTTTCCACTTGTTTGTGCACGACTGGCTCAGGGCATCTTTTGTAAAGTCCTTCCCCCAGTGAGGAGCTGGAGAAGAAAAACACTTAAAGCTGCTTAGTTATTGTTTCTTGCTTTGAAGGACAAGCCCCATTATTAGATTTTTCTGAGTGCTGTATGGCTACAGGATGTGGTCTTTTCTCATTTAGAGGTTCTGAAGCAGCTGGTAGGATTCTGACCAGAGTTACTGTAAACTGCTACACTACCACTGACAATTCCTTACTCAGGAGGTGCCTACCTTGTGCCCAGCAGTCACATCAGGTTCCTGTGTTCCTCCAATTTCATTAAAAAACAAGTTAATCTTCTTGAAAGCAACCCCCCACCCCACCCCAGTAAACCCTTCCTCTCATCCCCTCTCAAACAAGGTCTTGTTTACCAAGAAAAACAGGAGCTTCAGCCCTGGGTTTTCATGCCACCACTGGTAACAGGAGAAAAAACATAAAATGAGAAAGGATATGTGCTTAAAATGGAGACAAAATAAGTAGGGAATGGGGGGAAATGAACTGGCAGACTATAGAAGAATAAATTGTGGCAATAATGACCAGAAGGTAAAAATCTGTTCCCTCCAGTATTTTTCATTTAAAAATTTCCCTCTCCTGATTAAAACTTTGTAAATAGTAATTATTATCACAAAGATATTCATAAACAGATGTTTTAAAAAATGCAAATTAGTCCACAATTCAGAAAATATGCAGTTTGTGTGCCACAGGGAATTTAATCTTTGAAAGCAGAAAAATGCATCAGACCCCATTTCCAGCAGAACACCGTAACTCAGTACTGGAAGCAGCACATTTTTTTTCCTCTACTTGTTAAATATGGTAATGGAGTGAAACACCTATTATTTACTGAACACTACCACTTTTATATTGCATTTGTATTCATAAAAAATAATAGAGTATATCTAATTCCAAGCTGCTTTATTAGTTTAGCATAAAACTGAAGCATACTTATATGAACAAAAGTAACAATAGTTTCTGTTAACACATGTAAGTATCTATGAATAATTCAAAAGGTACATTTTTTTTTCTCTTCTTTCCCTGGAAAGGGAACATTTGTTCAAATCAGATGCATTTCTGATAAGTAAGAACAGCTTCCCTGATTGTCATTTGTTTGTGAAATACAACGTGGATTATTGTTTCTGTGAGGGTAATTGGCTGTGGAGTCTCTTCTATTTCATATCATGATAACACTAGAAATGATGAAATACTATAGATCCTAAAATGAGTATGGTCACTTAATTTTAAAACAAAGCAATTACTGTTCTATTACCAGGTATTCTGAATCAATATATTGTCTTGCAACTTGCACTCACATCCAGAATAAATCTATGATATTACAAGTAGTCAGAAGTGAATAGCAACAGAGCAGAACAGATATTCAACAGGAGTCCTTGGGTATAGTTTGTACAGGTTATACACTCAGATTGGTCAGCAGTGAAAATAGAGCTTGGTTATTGGTCTTCCAGGTGTCTCAAAATATCCAACTTGCCCAGGGATATACGGAATTGATGGAGCTTCTGGAAGCAGTAAATTATAATTCTTGCCTTATTTTCAACAGCTAGAGTTGGTCCCTTTGACATCAAAGGAACTAATAAAGCACAAAGAGCACATTGGATTTGACCCAAGAGACACACATGCACTTTTATATATGAGGTAAAATTTTATTGGTAATGGTAAGCCTCATGGCTGACTTTCTTACTCGTCTGGATTTTTCTGCCTATCTCTTTCTTTTCAACAATTCTTTGAACAAACACTATATGGCTCTCATTTCTTCCTGACTGAAAAAACAATCTGCTTCTCAAAAGGAAAAAGTAACAAATTCACAGTGGTTTAGTAATAAGTAAAATACTTAACATAAATAATGAGCAAGCAAAAAAGAAAAGTGATCACTGCTACAAGTGTCAAAACCAGAAAAGCAGATGAGAGCTGCTTTTTTTTCACTGAGAGAAATTTTCACAATGCTATATTTGCTCCTTTAATTGGAGCTTTATACATTAGCATTTATACAGCTGATTTTTTGTAATGCTTAATATTAATAAAGGATTACACAACTCAAGGCCCCAAATTATAATAATTACAAAATTAAACCTCCTCAAGCTCCCTGAACAGCAGGTAACTGCCATCTCCTCCGTGGAAGCTGAAGCGGGGGATACCAGGATATGTAGGGTGTATGATGCTTCTCTTTATGCAAACTGTCAGAGACCAGGCTTGGAGTAGGTATTACAAAAAAATTCTTACCTGTGAGGGTGTTGAGGCCCTGGCACAGGGTGCCCAGAGAAGCTGTGGCTGCCCCTGGATCCCTGGAAGTGTCCAAGGCCAGCTTGGACGGGGCTTGGAGCAACCTGGGATGGTGGAAGGTGTCCCTGCCCATGAGCTTTAAAGCCCCTTCCAACTCAAATTCAAAAAGAAATTGCCTCAAGTTGCACCAGGAGAAGTTTTGATTGGATATTAGGAAAAATTTCTTCACTGAAAGGGTTGTCAAGCCTTGAACAGGCTTCCCAGGGCAGTGGTGGAGTCACCATCCCCAGAGAGGTTTAGATGATGTGTAGATGCAGTGTTTGGGGAGATGTTTTAGCAGTGGGTTTGGCAGTGCTGGGTTAACAGTTGGACTCCATGATCTTAGAAGTCATTTCCAACAGAAGCAATTCTNTTTAGCATAAAACTGAAGCATACTTATATGAACAAAAGTAACAATAGTTTCTGTTAACACATGTAAGTATCTATGAATAATTCAAAAGGTACATTTTTTTTTCTCTTCTTTCCCTGGAAAGGGAACATTTGTTCAAATCAGATGCATTTCTGATAAGTAAGAACAGCTTCCCTGATTGTCATTTGTTTGTGAAATACAACGTGGATTATTGTTTCTGTGAGGGTAATTGGCTGTGGAGTCTCTTCTATTTCATATCATGATAACACTAGAAATGATGAAATACTATAGATCCTAAAATGAGTATGGTCACTTAATTTTAAAACAAAGCAATTACTGTTCTATTACCAGGTATTCTGAATCAATATATTGTCTTGCAACTTGCACTCACATCCAGAATAAATCTATGATATTACAAGTAGTCAGAAGTGAATAGCAACAGAGCAGAACAGATATTCAACAGGAGTCCTTGGGTATAGTTTGTACAGGTTATACACTCAGATTGGTCAGCAGTGAAAATAGAGCTTGGTTATTGGTCTTCCAGGTGTCTCAAAATATCCAACTTGCCCAGGGATATACGGAATTGATGGAGCTTCTGGAAGCAGTAAATTATAATTCTTGCCTTATTTTCAACAGCTAGAGTTGGTCCCTTTGACATCAAAGGAACTAATAAAGCACAAAGAGCACATTGGATTTGACCCAAGAGACACACATGCACTTTTATATATGAGGTAAAATTTTATTGGTAATGGTAAGCCTCATGGCTGACTTTCTTACTCGTCTGGATTTTTCTGCCTATCTCTTTCTTTTCAACAATTCTTTGAACAAACACTATATGGCTCTCATTTCTTCCTGACTGAAAAAACAATCTGCTTCTCAAAAGGAAAAAGTAACAAATTCACAGTGGTTTAGTAATAAGTAAAATACTTAACATAAATAATGAGCAAGCAAAAAAGAAAAGTGATCACTGCTACAAGTGTCAAAACCAGAAAAGCAGATGAGAGCTGCTTTTTTTTCACTGAGAGAAATTTTCACAATGCTATATTTGCTCCTTTAATTGGAGCTTTATACATTAGCATTTATACAGCTGATTTTTTGTAATGCTTAATATTAATAAAGGATTACACAACTCAAGGCCCCAAATTATAATAATTACAAAATTAAACCTCCTCAAGCTCCCTGAACAGCAGGTAACTGCCATCTCCTCCGTGGAAGCTGAAGCGGGGGATACCAGGATATGTAGGGTGTATGATGCTTCTCTTTATGCAAACTGTCAGAGACCAGGCTTGGAGTAGGTATTACAAAAAAATTCTTACCTGTGAGGGTGTTGAGGCCCTGGCACAGGGTGCCCAGAGAAGCTGTGGCTGCCCCTGGATCCCTGGAAGTGTCCAAGGCCAGCTTGGACGGGGCTTGGAGCAACCTGGGATGGTGGAAGGTGTCCCTGCCCATGAGCTTTAAAGCCCCTTCCAACTCAAATTCAAAAAGAAATTGCCTCAAGTTGCACCAGGAGAAGTTTTGATTGGATATTAGGAAAAATTTCTTCACTGAAAGGGTTGTCAAGCCTTGAACAGGCTTCCCAGGGCAGTGGTGGAGTCACCATCCCCAGAGAGGTTTAGATGATGTGTAGATGCAGTGTTTGGGGAGATGTTTTAGCAGTGGGTTTGGCAGTGCTGGGTTAACAGTTGGACTCCATGATCTTAGAAGTCATTTCCAACAGAAGCAATTCTCTGATGTCCCACACACACACTCCCAGCCCATGAGTAGCCCAGCAAAGGGTGTCCTACAGCTTCTCTTACTCATTAGAGAAGGGTTTACATTTCAGCCCTAAGAAAACAGGCTCCTTTATGCCCCTTAAACCTGTGCAGGGCCAGCCCAGTAACAAGTTGCACCACATAGTTCTCTAGGGACTCATCCTATGTGGTATTTCAAGGTATTTTCAATTATTAATGCAGCATAACTGTAGTGAACCAGGAGCTATATTCCTTCATACAGAATAGTGTTCCACTTCCCACCTTACACTGAAATTTCTCCTTCTCTGTCATAACACTGAGGATTAAACAGTCCCAATCTCAAGAGTGAATTTGTGACAGTGGGAGACATGGAGAGCAGTCCCAGTGAGCAGAGGACTAAATCACCCTGCCAAAGCATAAAATTATGACAACTAGGATGAATTAGCTAATACTACAGTGAATTCGGTCTGAATTTGGTTCCCCTACTCCTCCTGCAGTGAGGCCCAGCAAGGCAGAAGTCTGGGTCTTACAAAGAACAGCTTGCCTAAGCTTACCTCCACAATTTCCCTTCAGCTGGAGAAGATCCCCTCCCACTCTGAGGAGGTAATTTATCCAGAAAGCAAAGCACAATCTGAATTTATTCATTATCATTTCAACAATAGTCACACATATGAACACACTCATATTCCAAGTGTTTCTCTGCCGTCTCTCTCCATCCCTGATGAGGATTCACCTTCCTTCCTCGCTGATTTTACCCACCCCCAGACAATCCACTTCTGGGGTTAACATGTGGAGAGGGGTTGCCACTAGCACGAGGAAAGCTGGCTTTCCTCCTTTAAACCAAGCTCCCGGGAACAGGCAACAGCCTTTTCTACATATGTTCATACCTTACATTTAAATCTATTGCCTGTCATTTACCAATGCTGTGTAAAACCATGTAACCAGCACCCTGAAGATGAAAAAGGACATGGGCACAGCTTATGGTGATTCTTCCAGCACCCAGCTCCTTGAAAGGAAACTTCTCATACTGTGTGTTAGTTTAATCCTGAAGTTTGTCACTGCAGCTGCTGCAAGAGTGACTTTCCAAACACAGTTTTGATAGCACTGCTCTAGACAGCATCTTGGAACAAGATTATAGCGTGCACCCAAGTTGTCAGGAAGTACTAAATCAGTCTGTTGGTGTTTTAAATGTGTGACATTGTGCTCAGGTCCATCTCTCTTTCCAGAATACCTGATAAAGGGGAATAAAGCAATTTCTTCTCATCTGAATTCTACGAGGACATTGGAAAACTCTGGGACACTAAGAAAAAATGACATCTTCATGATGGCAGCCTCATGTTGATGCAGTCACAGATTAACTCACCTCCTGAATATAGTAGGGAGTAAAAAATTGAGCTAAAAAACTGCATTTCTAGGAAGATTCAAATTCTAGTGCATGAATATCAGCAGTGCTTGTGTCCATAGGGATTTTATAGAGTGGTTTTGAAACAATCTGTGCATCAGAAAATATCACATTTTTCAACGAGCACAGGAAGTCTGCAAAGCTTTTTGTGCAAAAAGCAAGGTTAAAACTCATTAGAGCTCACATCAGGCATTTGGTGGGCTTTACAAGCTGCCTTACTGTCTTAAAGTGAAAAACACCCGGTAGGAATTGGTTTATATTTTTAAATGTCTTGGAATCTCCTTCTCTAGCAAGGAAGCAAAATTGCCCCATGCCAGACACTTATTCCCCTGATAATTCTTCTCCTATTGTTTTAAAATTATGAGTTTTGACAGGGGTTGTAAAGATTGCCATTAAACTCTGCTTGAGAGCTGCAATGGAACACAGGAAAGAAAGTAAAAATAAGGAGGATCTGGGCAATATTTGCCTCCACTTTACAGAGCAGAAGAAGGAATCAGTGGCAGGAACATTCACACCTTTTCCATCTCAAAATCAGAGTTTACGCTGTGACCAGGGGGACCGGCATTTTTGAGTGGCCCTGGTCACTGGGACCAAGTCTCACAAGGAAAGATCTTTGTTTATGACTTTCTTTGGCAGCAAGAACAAATCAGGGCCTCCTCCAGACTGCTTCTTTGATTATAGAAAAATCATAGGTTTGCTCCCAAAGAAAATGATTTGCAAACAGTAAAATATTCTCTTGCAAAGAGTAAAATATTCTGAGATTAAGTCTGTGGTCTATAATTCCCAATGTATACAGGCCCAGATTAAATTTTGCTTTTTGATTTCAAGAGCTGTCAACAAAACTACAATACAAAAAGTGTTTGATACAAGAAAGAAGAAAACAAATAAAAAATTATTGGTAAAGAAAAGCCAAAACATTAATAAAACATTTCCAGTATCTCTTTGTAATTTCTAGTACTTTTATCTGATTTAGCGCATCATTGAAAATCCTAAAATCATTGAATTTTAATTTGGAAGTTTGACTGAAATCTTTTTCTGTATTCAGCAGTGTCAGTACACAAACATGTTTGTACAGTTTACTTTACAGTGTACTTTGTTAAATCCATGTAAAACTTTAAATTTGTTTCAAGGGAACTCTGGATGTGATCTAAATAATTGAGCAAGAGAATCTTGTTAAATATTTAGGAAATGTATATTGGCATTTTTATATTTTACAGTACCTCCCTATTAAAATTTATGGTAAGGAAGATTCTATTAAGCTTCTGAGACACTAAGCACTAAATAATCCCCGAAGAGAAGAGAGGAGGGAATATAAGTATTACCTTGTTATTGACTAGTCCCAGAGTTTTTGAGCAAACAACACTACAATCCAATCTGCATTTAAAACAGCTGACACAGTGGTAGGGTGCAATGAAAATCATTTTATCTAAAAACTTATCTGCCAAGACCTCTTGTGTCTGCAAATACAAAGAATCTGCACTTATACAGTGGGACATTTATTCCATCTAAGTGTTTCCATCTTGGACTCATCCCCTGCAGCTTCAGGCAGTGCTTTACCTGATGTCCTGTGCTGCACGGGTATGAGGGGAGGAAAGAATAAAGGATAGCTGAAAACCCTTAGTCTCATGTCTCAGAAGTAGTGGTAAAGAAAGAGGAAATATCTGAAGACACTCATGGTGTGGAACAGATCTCATATTTACACAACAGAGAGTAGCCACAGATTATTTAAATGACTTTTGCATCACATCATTAATATTTTGAGACTCAGAATGGAGAAGCCAAACAGGACTTCATCAGCAAGTCAAGCTGAGCTCTTCTGAGTTTAACTCCAAAAACATGGGGGAATAATCAGCAGACTCCTTGACTGACAGTATTTGCACCAAGAAATCTCTCATGGTAATGGCATAAACCACTGCCCAGCTACTGCTGTGTGCAAACCACATACACATAAATAAATCTGTACATGCATACCCACACTGAGCAGTGAGGTGCTCTCCTACAGGACTCTAAGTCCTTTTAATAGCTTGAAACATGCAACTGAGAATAGAAATTTAGTTGCTTTTACCAATTATTTATAATATAAGAATGTGAGATTAGGAAAAGAGGATCAGGTCATACCACATTCCAGGAAAGCAAACGTTGCATGAACTATGTTCTTGGTCAGAAAATGAAAAAAGGCACTTCTGGCCTGTGCAGATTAACTGTGTCAGCACAGCAGACATTCATCCTGAGTTTTCTGGATTGATTTTAGAGACAGAATCTATCAGACATCTAATGCAAAGCGACCCAAGGCGAGAGCAAGGTGAATGATCACTACCTGTAAAACTGCCATCAAAAGTAGCCAAAGCCTTGAAATTCTGAAATTATTTTTTTAAATGGCTTCCTTGACAATTTTCTCTTTGACTAGCAATAGCACTGTCTCATTTTCTTAGTTACTTCTCTGATTTGTTTGCCAAAAATGCTGCAGCAGAGATGCTGCTTCAAGATGACAAGAATCTCAAGACACCTGGAAAATGTGTTTTGTAACACTGACAAGTGAGACCAAACAAGAGGTTGTGTCAGACAGTATTGAACAGGTTTGGGAGGGTCACTCCTTGACTTTAGGTTTTTGACATTGTCTCAAATTGCCCAGTTCTTTCCTCGCTTGCACTCTGCTGTCATTAGAACGCTATGAAAAGTGTCTGTCTTTGTAACTACAGCTATTTTATTTCATTATTTTGTATTCTGCAGCTATTCCACACAAGCTGCTGGGACCACAATTCCTATATTCCAGCTAAATTCCAGACGTCACAAGGTTATTTATAATTTTATATAACAGTCAATTCAATGACAGAGTGAGAAGGGATGACTCAGATTCACTGACTTTTACTGACCAGAATGTACATTCTGTATCTGTATTTGGTGAATTTTGACTTCTAGTTCACCCTTGAACTTGCCTGAAGTTTGCTAAATTAAATACAAAATTAGGAAACAAAATCTAGTCCCAAATGTTTAATAATTCATAAATAATTAGCTGTCATTATCCATAAATCAAACAACAGCTTTTATGTTCTCAAATTAGAGCCTGTGCAAGCACTTTCAACACAACAGTGACACTCATTTCACAATGACACATCTGTGTTCCTTAATGTTCTCTCTGATGCACTCAGAATGCTCTTCCTAGAAACATGCAAGAGAAGAAAATAACTAAATATCAAGTATAATGTGACATGTGCAAAATAGGAGGAAAAGAAGTCTTAGTACATGACCAGAAAAACTTGCATATTTTTTTCGTTGTTTCAAGGTATTAGTTGTCTGAAAAGTTATGGACTACATTCATTCTACCACTAATGCAATCATTAGATGTCTTTAACATAAACATTAAAAATTCCACCAGAGTGATTAAAAATGTTTTTATAGGAGCTTTGGAAAAAAAATTTAAAAATCAGGTAGTGTCCTATTTCGCTACAGAGTTAGGAAAAGTCCTGTCTAGCTACATCTTTACTTCGGTATGTTCATGTCTGCACCCCAGGTTTAAGAAGGTTGGGCTTGGTCTTCAAACCATGATGGAGCTCAGGGTTTGGGGCAGTTTCATGACACAGAGTTTGGACAGACCCTGCTCTGGGACAAAGCCACGCTGTGTTTATGTGAGAGCACAGACTGTGAGCAGTAGTGCCCTGAACCCCCCTCCAGACTGGAGGGCCTTATGGCCACCTGTGCTCATGACTGACACATATTTATAATAAAATGCAATTAAATCTGACTACAACTGTATTCATTACTTCTACATAAAACATGGAGACTTTATACACCCTCTTTCCTCTTCAACTAAAAGTGGCAAGTTAATAATGGCCATAAGAAACAGCATTTATTGTATGCAACTTGCCTCCAAAGCTCTGAGCACAGAGATTTTCTCTTCCATACTGTTTAAATATAGATGAGTGGTTTTTCAAAAATGGTAGAATTATTCAGTTCTTTGTTATTGATAAAATACTCAGAAAGGTCGCAGATGCAGCACTTTATAGATGATAAATATTCCCAACAGGAAAATCCACTGAAAAAAGCTACTCTGACCTTTTATCCATCGCAAAATGACTTCCCAGGCAGTAACAGCCCCATTTTGTTTGGTTGTTTTTTTTGTTTGTTCTCCCATGAACTTCAAAGATGTATTTTATGTCATTCCAGGAAAAAAAAAAAAAAAAAAAAAAAAAAAAAAAAAAAAAAAAAAAAACTCAGCAACATTGCTAGTAAAATTCAGGAAGATATTACAGATAATTCGTGCTGCAGAAAAGAAAGCAAAGCACTGTGCATGGAGAGAATCAGCAAAATCAGGATGTCCTTCACAAAATTATTGCTTCATTATTTGTACCCCTGATGTTCTTACATCCTTTGCTGTGTAGTCAAAACATACCTATCCAAACTACTTCTCTACATTTACATTCATACATTTATCACATCACATGCCTGCACCCAACAGTACCTGTGCAGCTACATGTTATTTGCACCGAAACAGAAAAAATGTAGTATTAAAACGAAGTCTTATTATTTTTAAGCTAAACTCAGACCTTGTAAGACTTTTAAAGCATATTTTCAATGGCTTGAATTTGACAGTGGGTGAAGGCATTGCACACAAGTGCTGACAGTGCTGGTTTGTTGTACCACGCCGTCAGGAGTGCTACATGCACAGTATATTTTGCAATAAAAACTTGGAGGTACTCAGGAGCACCTTAAAATGTTAATGATGCCATCTTTTGTACTAGACAAGTAGCCTTAAATCCAACCCCCTGTGCTCTAAGACAAGGAAAATATTGTTAGCACTAGTCAAGAAACCCACAGAATTAGGTAAAATAGTTTTCCCACAGGAAGCAAGCCCGCAGCACTGTGATCCAGTGTTTGAGGACACTCCCAGTATGAAAGCTGCAAATATGTCATTACAAAACACCACATCCAAAGCCCCAGAGAGTTTATTGCTCTACAAGAACAGAAGCCCAGAGCAGGTGATTTCACTCTGGCCTGCAGGGGCCACAAGCCCAGCTCACAGCACACACTCCTGGGTGAGGAGAGTTGGTTTGGAAGGAAGAGTTCTCAATCAGCTCACAGGTTCATGGTCCTTTTCCATTGACAGGATAATCTACTGTCAAGTGCTTGTTAATTACTATCAGGAGTCAAGGGGCAGGCTTATGTTTGCCCTGAAAGGGTGATCCTGAGAGTTAGGCAAAGCCCAAAGTCTTTCTCACACACCAAGAGAGCAAAGTGTGGGTGCAATCCAGTTTCCAGCACTTTCTGGCATGGAATGACAGCTCAGCTCCAGTTTCTCCCTTTGCTCCCTGCACGACATGGGGTGGGGGTGGATGGTGTTTTTCATACCAGTTTGGGCCCTAAGAGAGACTGTAGCATCACAGCTTATGAACACCAAGGTGTACACAAGGCAGCAATTTCCCCAGAGGCTTTAGAGCCTGAGACAGGCTTTGGATGCAGTGATTTTTGCTTACTACATTACACTGGAAACCTCTTTTAATACATATCCTTTGGGTACTATATTCCTGTAACAGCTTTATCTCTTTAACAGAATTAAGTGCTCAGTCTTACCAAGCAATCACATACAAATTAAGAAGACCTAGTAATCATTATTTTTGATTGACTGGCAAGGGTTATATGGCTGATCTATTCATTATTAGCTGCAGCTTACATGGGTCTTCACCAGAAATACTGGTTCCAAACAGTCTGTTGAGATAGAAATACATTTTTAAATGGAGTCAGGATCTCATACCAACTCGTTTACTCACACAGGCCAATCAAATCACCTGCACATCTTTGCTGACTGGAAGTGGCCCATGCACTTGAGCAAAGGCTGCACACATGAATGAGAGAATACAGATCCAGACTTCCTTCTTCATGTTTTATTTACACAGACTTGTGATTATTTGATGCTAAATGTATTGTTAACACATTTCTTTATAGCTATTCCATTTTTAATTTATTTCTATAAAGGATGTTATAGCATCCTCTTATTGCAAGAAGAGCTTCTGGAGTTCTGGGATTGCTGTCAATGAAATCTAGGGATTATTTGGGTTATCCATGTGTGAGTTCCCTCCTTGTCATTGATCAGATTCACTTAGAAGACATTTGTGCATTCTTCAAGCTTCACTTTCAATTCTCCATTTGAAGAGCAGCAAAGCAAGTCATCCACAGAAAAAAAAACATAAAAACAAATCAACCAAAAAAACACAAAAAAAAAAAAAAAAAAAAAAAAAAAAAAAAAAAAAAAAAAAAAAAAAAAAAAAAAAAAAAAAAAAAAAAAAAAAAAAAAAAAAAAAAAAAAAAAAAAAAAAAAAAAACACAAACCCCAAAAAGTAAGGAAGAGATTGAAAAAACTGAGACTTAGAGAAATCTAAGCCTCCAGACCCTCTGGACTGAGGAATAAAAATAAGCAAACCAGCTGGCTATGGCAGAAGAATTCCTTTCATCTGTAATTTGATCTCACCCCAAGAAGCTATAAGAAGACTTTTTAGCAAGACTGTGGGATAACATATATTGACATAACCCCATAAAAAAGCTGAGAGTCCATCAGAGGCCCTAAATATCGGGATATCAATACAATGCATTTGTTAATGAGAGCAGGGCTTGTGCACAGTTTGGGAAGAAGCTGATGGAGAGTTCTCCAGTCCCAAAACACCTTTCCAGCCTGCAAAGCAGAGCTGTGCAGTGCCTGCCTTGCACCACTAACACTGGCAGAGCAAGTCTGCCAAACACCCGTGCCATGCCCTGTGCCAAGGCTGGGAGTACAGGAGCTCTGGGCAGGTTTCTGCCAGGCTCTTGCACATCAGGGTAAACTTGACGTGCTCAGCTCTCTTGCTGCACTAGCACCTCTGCCTTCTTGAGGTTATCCAAGGCTGGGAATCCGCCTCTTATTTGCAAAATCTTCTAGAGAGAAAATGGTCAAACAACATGCAACAGGTTTGGGTCCTAGAAATCCAAACCTATTGTGGAGTAGTTCACTTGGCATACACGTGAGAGCATCCTGCCTTATTATGGTCTGAGGGGAAGGTACTGAAACACCAGTTTTGTACCTCTGCATGGCAAGTGTATTCCTTACGATGGAAGAGAACACATTTTTATTGAAGCTCAAAACCTTGGCAAAATTCAGCCCAGAGCTATGCTGTCTGTTGTTGGACATAGAATGTGGTAGGATCATGGCAGCAGCAGGGACAGAGCATCTGGGTCTGCAGGCACACCACTGCCTCAGAGGGGGCAGGGGCAGGGAAATTTGAGATCTCCTCCAGGGCAGCAGAGAGCAATGCTGATACTGCTCTTTTTAAGTTCTTGTCAGATCTGTTGAGCGATAAGTCCGTTTTGAATGTTTCCCTCACCTTCAGAGTCCCTGTAGCAGCCTGTGCCTGTGCCCAGACTGCTCCTCCAGACACAGACGGAAAGGCAGAGTAGGGCCATGAGGAACAGCCAACTCCACATTGATCCACATTGATCCATATTTGTTGATAGTTTCAATAATAGATTATAGCCACAAATAAAGCATGGCAAGTTGTCAAGATTTGGAGTTTGCACAGCTGCAGTTTTACCTGATTCACTTCTCTGCATATCAGATCTCTGGATCAAGCCTCACAATGTTTGACGACGCTGTCTCCATGGCCCTCTGAGCACTCTGCACCCACCACTGAAATAATGAAAAGCAAAGCTGCCACTTTTTACAAAGAATCGAGATTAGTAAACCTGCAGAAAGATTTTTGTGAGCTGAAAGCACTTGAACTGAAAAGATAAAAAGGGAGGAGAACATGCTCATGCTGCTCTGCAAATTATTTGGAGGCTCATCATTAGCATTACCTGCAGAAGATGGTCTAATGCCAACAGCAACCAGTCTGAATGCAAATACTCTTTGTCCTCCCACCACCACCAAGGAGCCAAACATTTGGAGCCCTCAGCCAGGGAAGCAGTCATAGTAGGTACAATCATAAGTTAAATTATAATTGGAAGCTATGGTGCAGTAGTCTTAGATGAGGGATCAGTGCTTTCAAAAACGGGCAAGGAGAGGAGATACATCTGTCTCTGTACACTTTACTGAAGTCTGATTCAAAGCCCAATGTTGGTGATTTAACATAAATGCAACACGTTTTTATAATCCTTATCAAATGTTCACTCACTAGATCAGCATAAAGCAGAGCTTATTAAAATGGATAAGAGGGGATTATGTGATTCCCATTGTGAAGAAAAAAAAAGTATTTAAAATACAGAGATTCTTTAATCTGTTGTTCAGAAGGCACCGTGCACGTTGCTGATGGAACAATGTGTGTGCATCCAACTTTTAATCACACAGGTCCCGACAAGAGAATAGTGAAATTGTTCTTTCCAGCACGCAGGATAAGCTGTTAACAATATAATCCTGACTGCATGTCAAACTTTGATGATTTTGGTTTGGTTACTGAATAAGTATCCAACTACACTTTGCAAGTTATAACAACAAGGATGAGATTTCAGGGTCTAAACCCTCATTCTAAAGTTTTGTGTATCTGTTTTGGGCATACATAGTGTTTTCTAACAAAATTTTATATGAAGTTCTTTTATTTAGCAAGCAAATCAAACAAAATTTGAGCACTCACAAGACCATATTTTGCAGCAAAAGCATATCCCAAATAAAGACATCTCTGATGAAAGAAGTAGATTATTCATCAAGACCTAAACTAAGCTTTTGAAAAAATATTTTCAGATCATAGTTGATAATATTGGCTCCATTCAGTGAAAGAGAGTATCATAACTTTAAAAATTGTCAGAGGCTAGATTTCTTCAGCTGTGCTATTTTTTAAGATATATTTAGAAAAAAGATAAAAGAAAGGGGAAGGGACATGTCTCTTCTTGGAAAATGTTGAGGAACCTGTGCCACAAGACTCAATAAACTAGGCAGAGATGACATCTTGAGACAGTCACACATACCTATAGGACTAAAAACTGCACTTCAAGGAGCTCAGAAGTTAAAGAGATTCCCATGGTAGTCTTTATCCAGGCTTTGTTTTCAATAAAAGTTGTCTTTTATTTTGTCACAGGTTGACTCAGGCTATGAGCTGCCCAGACACTTGAGAAATATCCAAAACGAGGAGGTACCAAAAAATCTCAAAGTTTGTTCCTACAAAAGAAATCATGGCTTAAACAAAAGTCCTTAACATTTGTAGCTTAGGCAACTGTGACATCCTAACCACGTATCAATGACAAGCATATTTCTCAAATCTCATCTACTGAGTAAGAACAGTTACTGTACTGCTGTGGTGAGTGTTCTGTATGAATTCACCAACCTATAGTTAAAATGTTTAGCAATCAAGGATATAATTGAACCTTCTTTACAATATATGGTTAAATTCAGAGAAGAAAAGGTTGGAGGACATTACAACTCTCATGATTCTTTCAGATCAGAGATAAGTTCTGGTCTAACTTAGAAGCAACCTTGCACAGAAGTTTGTATTTTCCAAATCATGCCTGGGGGAGTGGTTTTGCTAAAATTGCAAGTGGGGTCAGAAAGAAGCTGAGGACACCACAGTAGAGAAAATATAAGAACAGGAGGATGTTTATGCATAGGGAGAGTTTTACTGCTTGTACATGCCTATGCTTTCACATCGGTTTTGAAAATAAGCTGATGCCTTCAGCAGTTGTACTTGCACTTAAATACCCTTTAATCATTCAGAATTTGTCTTGTGACTGGGAGCAAATTAGAAGAGAGTGCTTTCAATTTACATCATTCAGCCAGGAATTAAAAAATAAATACTGTAATAATGAATCCTAATAAAATTATACCTTCCTTAAAATAAGGTCATTGCAACATGTTATCATGAGATGGATTTAATTTTGTATTAAACCTAGGAAAACAGAAGAGCTCAGCACAAGAAATTAATCCTTTTCAAGAGTTGATAGAAGTGTATGTGCTGTTGGCAGAACCCTCTCAGTAGTGCTCTGCTCGAGCCCAAGGGCAGAACAAACACAAGCAAGTCATTAGTGAAACCAACTGCTCCAGTGAAACATCACCTGCCACCACAAGTTTACGCAAACAGATAAGGAAACTGTTTAACAGCTAGAAAGTTCTATCAGAAATATTATTAACACCTCGAGTGAAGTTACTGACAGGGCTGACTCTTTGGACCAGAGGGATGTACAGTGGTCCTGATGTACTTCTGACCCTTCAGCATTGTAGGAATGAGGTAACATATGTCCAAATATAAATTAAAATGTTACTCACAGTCTTTTTAAGCACAACTTGACCTTTAATTGCTGTTTCTTTAGCATTAAAGGCAACTAAGTACATTTTAGCTCTTCCATCAAGGAAAAGAAAAATGCACTGCCATGGCTCAAATCACTACAGGCTGGAGAACCAACTGGAACAACTACTTTTCATGGTCTCTGTAGTAACTCACCACCCATGTTTTTGGAAGCTGTGGCATTTTTTTGTACACTGCTCAGCAGAAGTCAGTAGTTTAATTTTTGCCCTGTTTCTTGCATGAAGAGAGTCAATATGAGTAATGCTGAGCCAGCCAAGCCTGCCATCACTTACATCAGTTCTGCCTTTTAGTTAATCTTTGAAGAGTTAATTCTTCAGGTGAAACAGCAAACAGTATTTTTTACTTGCATTGATAAAATAAATTATCATAGGGCTATTTTTCTCTTAAATATTGATTTTAGAAAGGGAATGCATGAGTTCCTTGATAAACAGACTGGAACATCAATCATGTAATTTACTCTGACATTGAGTGAGATACGATGTCAAAAATGGGAGTTTCTGAAGGTGGCAACTTGTTGATTAAGGCCTACAATACACCACAGTCTATGCACACAGCAGTGGACTCCCTGCCTCAAATCCCTGCTGTTTTCATTGTGAGCCCAACATGATGGCCAGTGACCAAAGCAGTGAATGAGGTCATGAGCTGGGTTATGTTAGTAAACCAATATTATTATTTAATGCTAATAAAAGCCATGGTGGGAGTTCTAAGTCCTTGCTACTTTAAGTGGAATGGAAAACACATATGGTAAAGCTAAAAATTTTTTTTGATGTTTCAAAAGATGTTTTAATAATGATTTTGAGGAAAAGTGAAGATATGAAATAGAAAGCAACACAAACATAAGTTGACAACAACTCATATTCTTTTGAAGAAAAAGAACACTCTTCTTAGACCAGGTTCTTTGTAATCTTGCCATAGTTTTGGGTTTGTATGTTTTATTCATTTCAAGAGGTGGTATTAGCCACATAATTATTGTTGTAATTCATTCCTTGTGTTGCTATGGATTAAACAGTAACTTATCTGTAGTAATTATGCAATAGGCTGTAACTAACTGAAATATGAATACTGCCAGTTTGTCCCACTGTGTTTCAGATCTGCTACATAATTGTTAATGTTCACAACAGTGCAGTAATTGAATTACAGAACATTAGCCACATGATTTTTGTGATCGTAAACTGCTATCAAAGGGAAGACTGTGAAATAAGACTCCAAACTCTGAAGTTATGAAGTTCATTGTGAGCTGTATCTGTCCCACTCTTACACTGAGACTTGTTTAATCACTATCACAGCCATTACTTTTTTCACCTGCAAAATTTCAGCACACACAGCCAGCCTTTCTTCTGAAATAGTTTCATGGTTCCAAGCATTAAGTTTGATTTTGATGCAACCCACATAAGTCTTCCATGTTGCTTAACTGGCCAAGTTTCCAATGCTGAAAAATCTTAATATATTTAATTAAATGAGCCTACCTTTGAGAAGCATTGAGCAGATATCTATCTGCTCAGGTTATCAAACCAGGGTCCTGGTGGGATTCACTTGACCAAATGTCAGCTTTAGGTTGGATACCCAGTCTAAGACAGACATACAGTTTCAACATACACAGAAAAAAAAAGTATTTCAGGGAAGAATTCTTCACAAAGGAAGGTGTTTAAGAACCTGCAAGTGGATGTTCTTGGGAAATATTTCTGTTGAGGTGCTTTGGTTAAAACCCCATTTTTCTGGCCAGTCAGGGTGTGCAAAAGTCTCAGAATAATTTTGGTCCCACAGTATTGGTGAACAAAGGTCATTATCTTCTATAGTTTCTTACATGAACTGCAGTTGAAATACAAGGTCACCAAATCCAAAGAGACTGCCCATTTTGACTCTGAATGCATCAGAGTCCAACCTAAATGCTCATTTTACGTCACTGCTTGATTGGAAGACTCTATCCCTGAGTTTTACATCTTAAATGTGGTATTATCCTCATTAGTCATTTGTTGCCTTTTTTTTTTTAAGATGAACTAAATGTCTTTAGAAGGACATGACTAAGAATATAATTGAAATAATTACTTTTTAAAAGACTTCTGCTGTTACTTCTCAAGATTACTTAAACTATCAGAAAGGTATGTAATGTAAACCTGCAGGAGCAAAAAGAAATCAGTCTAGAAGCAGTGAGTGTGAACTCTTCACCCACTGGGGCTTTCTACATCTGGCACCTCTGGGTGGTTCTTCCACCACTACACAGCTTTCATGAGCTCTTGTAGTGTGTGAAGCTGCAGATTATTTGTGGTGAATAAAGCCCTAACGGATTACTCATTGTTAATTAAATAACCTGATTCTGTCCACTGAATCTAATGCATTATAGTATTTAATGTTTGTTTGGTAAACTGCTTTGCTAAATGCTCCTTTGACTTTTATTGGTAATAAACATTAAGCATTTATGGCCTGTGAAAGCAGTTTCACATCTAGCTTATGCTGTTACTATTTACAGTTTGTTAATGAAATACCATTAACTTGCTCCAAACTGCAACTTGTTTTTGTTCTACTCCTTAACTTTTATTATATAGCATATAGAATAAGTCAATGGAAATCACGAGCTATAAGCAACCATGGTACTTGTTACAAAAAAACCCTTTACATTGTCAAATCCAAGCATGTTCTTAACTATATAAAACTCCAACTAGCATTTTTTCTTTTTTATTTCTGGTTTTGCTATGTGCACACATACTTTATTTGCATGTGCCATTCCCAGTCTGTTCCCTGCAAAGGGAGGACAGCAGTTCCATGAGTTCCCAGGAAAAGTGCATTTAAGACGTCTGTGGAAAGCCTGGCTCAGTCCAAAATTAAATCCTTACTGTGCATGACAGTGGCTTCACAAAACTGCAGCTATCTGATCCTAGGTAAGTAGGTAGTAGGTAAAATACACCTGCTTAAAAATAAAAACCTCTTTTTCCCCCCTCCACTTGGGCACACACTCCTCTTTCTGTGTACTAACACAACACAGCTCCTGAGAGCTCTTTAAATTTAAAAGCAGCAGCCTGTGTGTGCAAGTGATTTGTGTTGCTACACTGAACAAGCAATGCATTTTGTCTGCCAGGGGTATAAAATACAGGGTTCTGCCAATTTAACAGTCTCCTGTCTGTAGTGTGCAGTGCCAAACAACTTAAGTGAGCCCAACTCTCTATAAGGAGGAGGCATGTGTTATATTTATGGGGGAAGGCACACAAACATTGTGCTTTTCAAGATAGTTCCTTTGCTTTTGCATTTGTTTTCAAATTATTTTCTTTGACTGTTAGATATGCCCCACAAACACACATATTGAATGCATTGTGTAATCATCCCACGTGTTCATCTGCTTGGTCTGTGTCCACAGAGGGGAACATAATGCCCAGCACTCAGGTTCCCTTTGCCATGCAGACTTGAAAAGGTAAAAAAATGGTTTTGTCTTTCTGATACATTTAATTCCTGTAAAGAAACCATTATTGTGACAGTACAGTTTTCTCTAATGGAAGCAGTTGAGTGATTCATTATTCTCCTAAGGAAATGTCTAATTTTGTTAAAAAAATTCATGAAATAAATGAGATGGCAAGAATTCCAGCTGTTGTGTACTTAAGAACAACAGCACATCTATCAAGCAATGAACACTATACAGTTTCAAAAGAGGTGACATTTGAGATAGGCTGAGGGGAGCCCTTCTTGCTCTCTACAATTATCTGAAAGGAGGCTGTAGCCAGGTAGGAGTCAGCTGCTTCTCCCAACTGGCAAGCAGCAGGACAAGAGGAAGTGGCCTCACATGGCACCAGGGAGCCTTAGAATGGATATTCAGAAACATTTCTTCACCAAAAAAGTTGTCAAGCCCTGGAACAGGCTGCCCAGGGTAGTCACCACACCTCTGGAGGGGTTTAGAGATGTGTAGATGTGGCACTTGGAGACATGGTTTAGTGGCAGACTGGGCAGCGCTGGGTTAGCAGAGTTTATTATCTTAAAGGGCTTTTCCAGCCCAAACAAGTCTGTGATTCCATGAGGGCAATACTCAGACAAGAAGGTGCCTGTGGGGCACCAGACAGGGCTCAGAAGGGTTCCAGTCTCAGACCAGCACAACTGCTGATGCCAGCACAGACCAAGTGCAGGGCTCAGTGCTCAGCCAGGCCTCCACACACACAAGGAAACAGGAACCACCAGGGAGGTGCAGACCAGGACTTCAGAAGGGGGGATGTCCTTAGGCTGCCTTTTGGGGGCTTCACTGGCATTTTAACTTCTCCAAATTTGCATCAGTGCCTTTGGGTACTGCTCAAGGGCAAGCTGTACAATCTTCCCCTTGGCTGATTTACTGAGCTGTGATTTTTTTTTTTTCTTGAAGTTCTTTTTATTTAATATTGATTATTATAGAGTGCTGTAAGGTAACAGCATGAAAGTGTTATTAACTCTCTAGTAGGGTACATTTTATCTTTGGAAAAAAAAAAAAAGAAATGTTTGTGTGTGAAGGTTTTAATCTTCACATATAGCTCCATGATGAATAAGTGTTAAGTGCAACATTGGGAAATTCTGATTTTTAGATACAAGTCACACAATCACAGAGGACCAAAAGAAATAATCTCACGCTCTTGTATCCACCTGCCTCCCCAAAATCGAGGCAGGAGTGAGCTAAGAGGTGTCTAAAAGAAGCTAATCTATTCTTAACCTTGCTTCCTAAGTGACAGCAAAATTAAATTGAAGCAATCATGAATCATAGGAGGATCAGAGCTGAGTAACTAATTGGCCTATTTTCTATACTGTCAGAATCCTCTCGAGCAATTTTCCTCAATTATAACTGCAAATCAGCATGTTATTTCCTCCTCACAAACTACCCATTGCTGAGGGACTAACTAGGTGTCCCAGGATATTTCTTGATCTATTGCTGGAGACCAATTCCCACTGTTAAATAATTACAGAAAGTTCGGAATCCCATGTTGAAGGGCAAAAAGAAAAAAAACCCTTTTGCCTATTAAGAGAAGGAAAACCTTAATTATAGAGAATAAGTCTTATTTTTAATAGCAGGCTTTTCCAATAATTGGGGATCTTCTTCAATCAAAGCTAGGGACAGCCTCAACAGAACATTCCCAACATTTGCTCTTCAGATATCGATTTCCCTTCAGTATGAAGGCTAGAATACTAAAACTCTGTCAAATGTGGAGTCCATTGGAAAAAAGGACAGCAGTCATTCACTGCTATTGTTCAGGGAGATCAAAGGAATGATTAAACTCATGTTTAGTTCCACCAGCCAAGGCAAGTTGGTGGCTTCTCTGGCTACCTGCTCATGGTGTACATTCCACCTGTTATTTGTATCCTTCAAGATGCATTATTATGTCTATTATTTAGTTAACATCAATTTGCCCTTGTAATAGCAAATATGTAATGAAAAGAGAACCTCATCTATTATCAAGGATAAATAACACCTCAAAGAGATCCCTTTGGAAAAAAAGGAAGGTGATAAAACAATTGACCCTTCTAAAACATACTATCCAAAATTTGTCATTTCAACCAGACTATAAAAATATGTAGATTAACAAAATTAATCTGGAATAAAATGGAGAAAAAAAAAGTTAAAAAAAATCAACTTTCTCATTCATTTCAGAGCAGTGGTACTTGACTGGATGACAAAGCATTTGGGCTTCCCAGGTGACAGGTCCAGCAGATTCACCCTGACCTGGCAGGGCAGTGAGGAAAACCTACACATAACAGCCTTAGGGCTTTTGTTTGTTTGCTCATTTTTTAAAATCTTTCCCACTACTAGCAGCTTGCCTGCCCAGGGGCTGAGCTGGATTTGCTTTCAGAGCAATTCCTTCTGGCTCATTAGTAATGACAGGCTCATTTTCCCCAGTGACACCAGTGCTAGTGCCACACAGGTCTTTACTCATCTTTCACATACACTTGACATGAGAGAAGAATTGTTATAAGTAGTATTCAGGCATCCTTCTTTGTTGTTTGAGCCGAGAAAGAGATTTTGGTTTCAGCATCAGTAGTACAGCCTCAAACCCCATCCTATATCACACAAAATAATGACTCACTATTTGAAATACTTTCATCTCAGGTAGTCAAGAGAATTTAAATTTTCCAAACAATTCTCTCAGTGGTGACATTTTGACATTTTAGGATTTTTTCAATGGGTTTTTGTTTTGGTTGGTTGGTTGGTTGATTTTTAGGTTTTAGGGGTTTTTTTTAAGTAGGCAGCTATCTATAAACTAAAAGGAGATAGATTATTGGAACATCACAGAGATACTAGGATATATTTAAGGTTTCTTAGTTCTCAATAGCTGCAGCTGTCCTGTCACACGTGGAGAACTCAGCAGAAGCAGCTCCATCATTGGTGTCTGGGAACAGCTAAACAACCATCAGCATCTCCAAGAAGGTCTTATGCACTTTGCTGAAAGTACTGCTGCACTAGAACCTTTTCTAAAGACTGGGCCATTACCTCATATCCTGTTTTAGTTTGATCTAGTGAGATTCTGGGAGTTTCTACAGCATTAGAATAGTATTACTTCTTAGTGTAGAGTAGTAAGGAGACTCCCCTCTTCAGATCAGCTGGAATTGTGCCCCAAAATTTTCAGTTCATTTTTAAAAACCATAGAAATACCTGCCAAGTTTCTCAGTGCTGCATTGCAGCTCTCTAATACAGCACCTACAATGTCTGGAGGAGGAGTTTCATTGATGGTGTTGAAATGGTCAAGCTTAAATAAATAACTTTAGATGGCCTTGATTCAGTAATTTCTTTAAAGTAAAAGCTGCAGTAAAAGCTGTGCTATGTTCATAATTTGTGTTCAAGAAACACTTTTTACCCTGTCCAGTTAAGAAACAGAAGAATGTTCATCTGAGGTCAACAGGGAAAACATTTGAAGACAAAGATAGAAATTATGTAAGGGATACTTAAAACATGTATTACCTGCTGATTTTTTTCTGTCCTTCTATTTTAGTGTTTTGGCATTGAGCCACTGTAGTTCCAAAGCAGCAGTTTTTATTCAGCTGTGGACCACAGGGCACAGCATCTTCTATTCTCTTTGTCTGTAGGGAATTTCAGATATGCATAAAAAAAGAAAGCAAGCATAACACTATTGACTTCAGTGATGTTTTGATGTTTTGCTGGTAGAACAGAGCATCATTTGGCTTTAAGCAAGTAAATGTGAAATCTAATCAAGAGAACCCCAAGGAGAGCCCAGGATTTACAGCTCTCTAACAAAGACAAGCTGACAGAAGGTTAAATGATGTCATTTCTAAAGTACTAAAGCACTGTCTGGTGGGGGGAACTGCAGCACTGGAAAGAAGATGCCTTGTTCTCATTCACAATGGTAGGAGGGAGGCGTGATGGAGATATCAGATCTAAAACAGTTCAAAATTGCTCCCAAGAGAGTAAGAGCACACAGAGCACCAGTAGCATGGCAGAACACCACATCTAGGCTCACATACTCTGCCAAGAGCCAAGGCTGCTCAGTGGATGGACACCTTGGTGGATACTGATAACCCCTATCAGAACCTACTAGTCTGGTTGGTCTGTATTGTGCCTTCACACAAACTGTCAAAACAGAAGACACCTGCAAAGGGGCCCATGATTCAGGAGGTCATGATTGTCACTCCATTTTGAAAAGGGCAACAGAAAGTAGCATTAGACTTTAGGCTGACAGAGAGCAGGCTTGAACGAGATATTAGAAAGAATTCTTCCTTGTCAGAGTGGTGGGGCCCTGACACAGGTTGCCCAGAGAAGCTGTGTATGCCCCATCCATGGAAGGGTTTAAGGCCAGAATGGATAGGCCCTCGAGAAATCAGTCCTAGTGGAAGGTGTCTCTGCCCATGGCAGGGGGTTGGAACTGATGGTCTTTAAGTTCCCTTCCACTCTAAACCCTTCTGTGATTCTACAATTTGCTGGAGGAGGCAGATGAACTGTAAATTCACAATTCAGTGTGTAGGATGATGCAAATCAGGACACGTGCTGCTGGGATGTCAATGTGTACTGCAGAAGTCAGAAATCAGAGCTAGCTTTGGATGGTATTTAAGCTCTCTCAAACTGTGCTACAGAATCATACATATTCATTTTGTTTATTTTTCTGTTCATTTATTAAATGTGCTTATCAATCAATTGCCACAACTATTTGTCATAAGCTCCAATATTGCTGTCCCACACATTAGCTCTTTGATGCCAACCAAAGCCAATCTGATTCCAGCTTGCTGCTCCAGGACAAGGATCTGGAGACAGCCTTGCAGCCCCTCCACTCCTGCCACACACACAGTGCACAACATGACAATACAGAAGACGAGCACATGAAACAAGACGATTATGGGCCTCCAACCTCTGTTGCTCACATCCTCCCACAATGGCTGGTTCTAAACAGAGGCTCTGTCAATAGATTTTTTTTTTTTTCCCCTGCAATGTAGCCAGTTCAGGCTCTGGCCTTGCCTGTTGAAGTTTCCTGGTTTAATTCACACCCATGAAAACAGCTGTAGAATTTGAAACATTTTTCCTTGGCAATTGTTAAAGAAAGCTCTGGAGTAGAATTTGCATGAGGCAGCAACGGCTGGTAATTCTTCCCTCTCAGCACTGTGTCATATAATCCTATCTCCCACCATACCATCAGTGCTATGCTGAGCAAAGCAAACTAACAAACTGCAGCTCGAGCCTTTTATACTGCAAACCGTTGCAGTCACACTAAAAACTTCATCAGGAATGGTCATACTGATTCATTAAAAGCTGTTACTGCACCAGAGGTAAAAAAACACTTATGTGGGTCACCTTCTCTGGGGGTAAAAGCCTCCTCTCACCAGAACAGAAATCATCATAAAGCCTTTTAAAGAGAAAACAAAACCAGCCTCCCCTGGAAGACTTTGAATCTGGTTTTCCCCCTGTTTTTTTACCAAGAAAAAAAGCTACGAGATTAACTACAGGATAGTTCAAGAAGTGTTCAGACAATGCTCTCAGGGACCTGGAGTGATTTTTAGGCTTGTCCAGTGCAATGCATAGTTGGACTCAATGATGCATGTGGATCTCTTTCAGATCAGGTTATTCTGTGATTTTTCCTAGGTTAGTATTATTTTGATAACAACCTACTCTGATTTTTTGTATGATATTGTTCTCTTCAGTTTCCACTGTGTTATTCGCACGTGGAAGCACCAACTCACATGCACCAGAAACCCCTTCCCTGAGATCACCACCAGTTAAAACACAATACATCCTTTCAGGGCATATGTTAGCATATAAAAACCTTACTTTGCTCTTTCATTTTCTTGTATTGGTGGCATCTACTGGATTTTACCTAACTAGAATGTTTGCATTCTTCCTGCACCAAAGTGTAATATAACAGATTGGGTCCTAGATGCCCAACCACTTCCCTTTTTTCTTGCATGCAGTCACCATCAGCTTAAGGGCACAAAGAAAGCCAAAATACTGCCACGCTTTTTTGAGAGAAGCTAGAACTTACACCAATGTATTGAACAAATCCAAGAAATTATTCAGTGTTTTCCCTGCTTGAGACAAACAAAAGCTTCATGGCCCTGAGTGTACCAGGAGCCCTTGACCAACCTGAGCATCCTTACCTGAGGCATACATGACACCAGCCCTCCCCCAAAACAGCCCTTGCCTTTGGCTCCCGCTTTGCTGCCTCCGTGGGGCAGCCCCACTCGTGCTGCTCCATCTCAAAGGCCTCCAAGCATTCCTCCCTAAAAATATCCTTTTATTTATGGTGCCATGTCAAGTATATACTGCCCGTGTGCATTAGAACAGCTATAGACAACAGTGATTCAAGAAAATAAAAAAATCTATAAATGGCATCACCTTGCATTAAACTTTTGACTCGAGGTGAACGTGGAGTAGAGTTGACATTCACAGTTATTCAGGTCAGACATTTAACTCTGCATGGTCCAGGTCCATCTGTCCCCTAGGAAAGGCTGTTCTCTCTTAATGAATGCATACACTCGCTTTACATTTTCCCAAAGCCAAAAGAGGTTCAGACAGAGTTTGGCTGATATCCAAGCTCAGGCTGCACAGAAACACGAGGTGACTGTGAATACACTAATCAAAAATGTAGAGTAAAGAAAGGAACAGAGCATTATCTCTTAAGAGGAGAGTTTAATTCTGGTTTCTACCCTGATTTTATACCAATGTTGTCTCATTAGCAATGCTATTTCTAATCACCCCTAATATGACAGAAAAGATAATTAGATTAAGCATAGCCAAAGCCTTTGACTTCTTTTGTGCACCCAAATCATAGCTCCAGAATGCAGAATGCTCACAAAAATATTGTACTTCCTCAAACAATCCTTTTGAGTTTAGAAATAAATATGGGCAACTAAATTTCAAAATTAAGACCCAAATTTCAGAATAGGCAAGCCAGATTAAAGAAAGTGGGACAAAAAAGAAAATTTTTCCTCTAAGGGTCAGTAAAATAGGATTAGGTTTTTTTATTGATGAAGGTTTAAGGATTGTGTTCCGGAGTTTACAGATGACTTCTGAAAAAGAAACAAGATGCCTAAGTGACCTGTGGTCAGTTTATTTAAAAAAAAAATCCCAAAACATCACTCAGCTTTAACACTAGTACCTACATATGTAAATCAATTCAATCTGGGGATGCTTTGGATTAAATATAGGGGGTTTTTAGCCAGACCATTGTCTTATTCAACACGTTTATTATCTACATGACTGGAAACCCCAAAGTTATAAAGTGAACAGAACTTCAATACTACAAGACCTGAATAGTAGATGGACTCCTTAAACTACTTTGGAAGGTCAACTTTTGCATCTCTCTGAGTTTAAGATGGTCTGTGCACATGTCCTGGAGATTTCTGCTGGGCTGAAGCTCTGCTCCTCCTAAATCTGTTGTAATGACACAACATATGCAGATGTGTTTAAAACAGAAGAATATTTGACATTAGAGGCTTGTCAGAAGCAAAACCCAGACCCTCCAGGTGCCACCCAGTCAAAGGGCTGACAGAGACCTAAAGTCCTGTTTGGATCCCACCACCTGTTAATCTCCCTGCAAGAATGCTTGGAGCCTCACTTCATCTTCCATACTCCTATGTGTTTGATTTTATTTGATGTTCTCATTGATTCCACTTAATGACTTATATATTACCTATACTCTAAGTGATTTGGCATTTTTCTACTGAAGGTAAGACAAATTACAAAGGGAATCCACAATGGGTCACATAAAACAACCACAGCAATCCCCAAGGAGATATTAATTGCCAAGTTGTGGAAACAGAGTAACCAAAGGAAAATAATACAATGGAGCTGAAGGCAATTAGGGTGCTTCACACTATAGATTGAAACCCAAGGGCCTCAGATTGATAAGAGTGAACTTCAAAACCAGTGAATTTGTTGAGTTATTAAAATAACAGACCTGCAACTTGTGTGCAGCTGGTTGTTGTAGCAGTACAGTTCTGCAGTTCTCAGGCTGTATAATTTAGATGGGAACAAGGAGCAGATGCAACAGCATGGATGTAAGAGGCTCAACCTGCAGAAACTTCTGCCAACTCTTCATGCTGCTCTGAAGACCTGAGGCTATAATTCCCTCTGAAGCAAGATAGAATTAGAAAAATTATTTCTTTTCCCAGAAGCCCACCAAGTGCTCTAGGAGAAATGGTAAAACAACCTTTTCTCATCAGAATAGATGCTGTTGCTCCAGCATACAATCAAAAAGAAATGAAAATTTAAAAAAATATTTATCTTGGTTAAGTGATAGCTCAGTATGAGTAATCCAAAAGCAGGAAAAATTAAGTATTAATAGCAGAAAATTTGTAATGCAACATAAGCATTATTATATTAGAGGTGTTAGCATTTCACTAACAAGTGGAGAAATAATTCTTTGGGAACCACCAGCTGTTCGCTATTCCTGACCGAACAGACCTTCTTTAGCTCCCATCTGAACAGTGTCTATACTTGAACTTGTTTCCAGAGGTCATCTTTGTTTCTTAAGCAGCAAAAAGTACAATTATTATTAACTCAAGGGGGTAAAAAAGTTTCAAATAAATAGTACTTTTTAATGTATTGCATCAGGTAAGCTGGGGAAATCACAATATTTGTGTTAGAGTAAAGGTTATGAATGAGCCAAGATTCCAATGTAGAACCTTCTCATTATGCCAAGAATTGACATAGTGAGAAGGTTCATGTACTCATGGGCATCCAGGGGGGAACAATTTGACCATGGAGAGAACGGTGTTCCTCACACGGAGCGGGTTTGAGAGCCACAGCCCTGCTTGGGCAGGAGGGTGCCGTGGTCCTGAGCTGACCTTGCCCCAGTGTGAGCCCTCTGGCACAATCCCTCCTCCATCCCAGCCAGGAGAGCACCGGCTGTGCCAGCTCCGCCACCCTGGGGCCACGGCCACCTCCCAAAAACCAGCGGCAGTGCCCGACGGCAGCAGCACCGAGCAAAGCACGACTGAATTAAGGGAATGCGTGAAACACAATGGGCTTCCATTACAACCTGTCATCCTTTTTATGCCTTTCCTACATAAGAACTATCGAAAAAACCCCACCACTGTAATCACAAATGAAGCCACAAATATGAAAACAAAAGCTAAAGCATTGCATGCTGCTATTCGGGGCGCCAGACAAATTCAAGCCATAAAGAACAAGAGGAGGCAAGAGGGGAGGGAACGAACCCGCAACAGTCCTCCTCTGTGTACTGCTGTCCCCATTAGTCCCAGCAGCTATTCCTCTCGGTGGTGACTCGAGGGGATAATTAAACTATGGCTGCTCCCATTCTCCCCGCAGAGCAGCCCTGCCTCGGCAGCGCCCGCTCCTCCTGCCAGAGCGGAGCCGGAGCCCCTTGGGAGAGCTGCGCGATGCCGCAGTCCCGCCGTGCGACAGGGAGCTCTCAAATGTTTTCTGAAGTCAGTAGCATCTCCTGCCTTCTTCTATTACAGTTTTCAAACATCAAAGCTGCCCTTGTTTCAGCATTTACTCAAGAACCATTGAGGTTTCAGTGAAACTGGGAAGATTAATTAAGTGATAGCAAGTTTGAATATGGGAGATGAATGATTAAAAGTTCTCAAGGTAAGAGGAGGTACTATCTTTTCAGAAAATGGTACCTACTTATATTGATGAATTTCTTGCTCAGTGGTCTATAATGTCACTTCAAGATGAGAAGCTAGAGTGCTGTAAAGAGAAATTCTCTAAAAACTACTCTGCTGACATTGTAACACCACTTAAGGAAAGTCAGATAATGCAGTATCACTCAAATACTGCCAGACTGATAATATTTTTAAGCTATTGAAATGAAAGAAAGACTTCTGATTTATTTGTATTGCTGTAAAATTATCAGAGCAGTTTAGAAAAAAATAAAAGCATAGCAGTTCAAATTATTATGTTCAAGTCATTTTTTTTCTACTTTTTCCATTTACAAGCTGATCTGCACTTCTAAAAACTGCATGACTGTTAGAAATGTGCCTCTGCCTGGTAAATTCTAAACATGTGGATAGAAAGGGAGGGGAGTACAGACACGATCAGCACAAGCTTTTCCATCCACAGCCCAGTTCTGCATCAGGAGTATGAAATGAGAGGCAGCAGCATAGCAGTGTATCCACAAGATTCTTTGCTGTGTACTGAGCTCAGGGAGCTGATCCCGAGGAACACATGGTTGTGGCAAGGGTTGCCTGGCAGAGAGAGCACACAGGACAAATGAAAGCATTTTATATTGAAGTAGTGGCCAGGCAAGCTGAACAGACAGAACAAGCTCAGTCTCCCATTATTAATGGTTTCTGGTGCTATCCACTATTTTTGAATTCCTTAATTTATTGAAAGTCTTGTAAAAATTAAGTATTTCCAGTTTATCTAGTCTTTATTCCAATGAAGGCCAACATGGCCATGCTGGAGCCACATATACATATTCACCAGAGTCATCTGGAGGGGCAAAAGTAAACAACTGCTCTTAACTTCAGGCATTCCTGCTTTTGCTTATTAAATCTCTTGCTCCACTATTTATCATAGGGCAATTACAGGTCAAACATCCCCAACTAAACACAAACAACCCTCTGCTGTGCAGTATAATGAGCCTCAGCTAGGAACCAGTCATCGATGGAGCAATCAATAGCACACATGTCTGAAGAAAGCACGGAGGTTGTAATATCATCTGTATGCCTGACACTTACCAGCGATAACATTAATCCCTAGAAGAAATCTGATACCTCTCAGTATTACTTTTTACCCAGAAGTATCCAAAGAATTAATTATAAAGTTGATTTTAAATAGTGCTTTAAACTGAAAATTACTCTAGAGTTTAAATTAAGCAGTAGATTGAAACGACTAATGGTTACTAAACAATGATTAAGTAAAAGAGCTGCAGCTACTGCCTATAAAAAGGTTTGTGCTGCTTATCAGCATGTCCTGAGACAGGTGACTGATGCTGAGATGCTGAGTGTGTGCTAATTCCTGCAAGGGGGAGGAGTGACATTCATAGCCTCTCAAAATAACATCTCAGGTTATTTAAATTAGCAATTTTCAGCTGTTTCCAGAGGCAGGACTCTGGGAGAACTCAAGAACTCACTCAGACATCAGCCACTTTGCTGCTCACACAGCTCCAAGCAACATCTTGTTTATTCCCATCATGCTGCAGAACAGGAAAAAGGGGAGAGAAAGCAAGCACAGAAAAGCTATGGCAGCAGAAATGAAGTTCATTCCAGTGAGGCATCTTGGACCAAACTTTTAATTTGCCTTTCATGTAAAAAGCTCGTGATTCACTTCCTGTTTGGAGAAGTCGTGGAGTAAAAATCTGCCTGCACAGGGAAGGGATGACCACAGCAAGGTCTCTATACCACACACTTCCCTGTGCACTGCAACCTCTGACACAAAACTGGAGAAAACCTGCTTGAAATTCATGCCTCCCAGAATCCTATCTTTTGAATGTCTCTTGCCTTGCAGGAAGCTGGAACAATAGGTGAATCAAAGGCAGCAGAAAAATCACCCTGTCGGGGGCAGAGAATAGGAGCTGAAAGGCAAGCACCAGAAATAGCCCAAAAATTGATATTATTTCTGTAAAAAGAGAAATGTGAAAGTTTTGCTGGGGGGAGAAAGAGAGGGGATGGGGAAAGAAATCCCAGACAAGAACACTTTGTTATTCTGAAACATCACTAAGGAATTTCAACTCTAAATATGTGCTCTATCAGCTAAGCTGAGTTATATGGCTTAAACATGTTGGATGTTATGGTCAAAATAAACTACTGATTTACTAAAAAACTATAAATCACAATGTATTTAACCAAGAAATTTTCAAATAGTTTGATTTTTTTAATTTTGTGTTAGCAGATAACATCCATTCATCCAAAGAGCCCCACCATCCCATGACACGTTCAGCAAAAGCATTCTCCAATGATTCCAGTGCAGAGGGAATTTGCTTATTTGCTTTACAAAGGGATGCTCGGGTCCCACAGACCTGCCTCCCCACTCCTTGAATCTTATACAGCTGCAACCTGTTATCAGAATGCAGAGTGGGGGCAAAGAGCAGCTCCTGGCTGTTTTTTCCTACTCGAATTCTACACAGAAACCTTATCAACAAGCTGGCTCTGTCACTCAGGTACAATCTGTGATGGTGATCTCTATTGTATTAAAAGGAAGGCTAATGGCATTAGAAGTGGCCAAGTCAAGAACTGGAGTGCTAGGAAATATCAGAGGTTGGCACTTTTAGCTTAGCACAGCCCTCTTGGGATATATAAAAATATACCATGATTTAAGTGTGCTTAGTTTATCATTTACTGCTCCAGAAAGGCTATTTTCCCTAGTCAGATCATGAAATAATGTGGGATCAGCAAAATAACCCACCAAAATAACTAGTGTTATGTGGACTGAGGTGGCGGCTTTGTTGTTTGTTTTGGCTTATTTTCAGAAAAACACCAAACAAACAAGTATTATGTGGACTGAGGGGGTTTTTTTCAGAAACCAAATCCATAGAAGTTTCTGAGAGACCATAAAGGGAAGCTTTTGATAGAGGTGACATTTAAATGCCAGATTCCAGTCTCTCTTCCAAAGTACATGGGAAATAATTTCACAGAGATGTACTTACTTAACACAGACCAAGATGTAGTATCTCCTGGATTAATTCCTAGTGATGATGGAAATATTTTAATTAAATACTCCTAGAATGGGGACATGCAAGTACAGCAAACATCCAGCCAAGAGAACGTCAAGCAGAATGATTTATATCCATCAAAGCTCTCAGAGACCAGAAACAGGAGTTTTAAGTGAAAGGTGTTAGACCCCTCCACTGTGGGCACAGTACCTGTGCACTGCCTGTTTCCCTCTCTCCTCGAGCATCTGTAGCCACTTCCTTTACACTCTAGAGAGGCTGAGGAGCAAGTGCTGATTTCCTCCTGGCTGTGCCATCCCCATGTCATTGGGCAGAGCTGTGTGTCCGTGTTTGAGGCCAGTCTGTGCTCACACCACCACTGGCTCTGAGCATTCTGCCAGGGCCGAGGCTCCCCATGTGCCCTGCCCTGCACACACCTACAACAGGCACAGCCACAATGAGGGTGTTTTGACACAGCAGATGCCACTCAATCAAAGCACTGATATTAAGAAGCCTAATTAGCAATTTATATCACTTAGGGGCAAAGATATTTTTAGTGCATTGAACATAAGTAGCTGGAACACCAGTAGGAACTGCTGCACAAAGCTGTGTGCTTCATGTGAGCAAAAATTACAGCTAAATTAATAAATACCAAAAATGGAGATGGATACTGCCACCAGATGAGCCTGATGCTCGTATCTGATAACAGCATTGCTGGGAGAAACACGCAGTTAAGAGACAACATAAAACAGGAGAGCTGCACTTGCAATTATAGGGTGACAAGGCTGTAACACCACAACATTTACACTACATATAAATCAGCTTCTCGGATGGCCCTTACTTGTAAAAGTGTCAGTCAGTCAAACCACTCTCCTCAAACTACCAGAGTTTTTCAGAATCATTTCCCTGTGCATTTGGACACTCCTGTTGCCACCTAAAGAGCTTCTCAGTCAAATAGAACGCAAAAGGCACTTGGAAAGTTTGCTGCTTCCAAAGAGAAAACCTACAGAAGCAAACCACACGTTTGTACTTTGCTGTGATCAACTGTTTCATACTCCCTGAATAGGAAACTTTTGGAAAAACAATTACACAAAACCGCAGGTCAAAATATTTTTTACTTTTACAAATAGGACTGTATTTGTAAAAATGTGTATATTTGGGCTTAGCAGGAGTGTCCAAGCCATTTTCACATTCACTTTAAGCATTATAGTACAAATATCCTCAAAGCAGACCCCTAAAGCAGACAGTATTTACCAAGTTGGATTGTTCTTTGTAGAGTTTATTCCTGAGTGTCAGATTAATCCCATTTTCACAACTAGTTTTATCACAGTGTCCTGATAACTGAACTTATATTCTTAATACTCATTCGGTTCTCCAGTCTCCAGAGTACTTGATGTTAATAATGAATCCCATCCTGAGGGTTCTTGGTGAAAACAAAGGACACCAAGGGCTCTGAGAGAACCCTGACAAGTGACGGCATCTCCTGTGGCTCAGAGAGCTGAATTAATTTGTCCACATTGACAAAGGGAGTTCATTAGACAAGCTCTGCTGAATCATGATGGGGAAATCTAAGAGGTTGCTGCCCTTGTCTGTTCGCCTGACTCCACCCTGTAATTGATGGCAGCATGAGTTAATACACCCTGTATGAGCCATTCCCTCCTACCAAGCTGCAGGATTAGGTAAGGAGCAGAGGATGTGACCTCCCTGCTCACTCTCAGGGTGATGGGCAGAGCTCACCTGCCACAGTGGTTTGCACTGCCAGGAGTTGTCCTTTTCCCGGCTCCTAACACCCTGCTCAGCTCACCCCACCTCTTGAACACAGCTTTATTTTTGCAATATCAATAGACAACTCAGAACAGAATGTTTTCCATTATTCTAGATGGCCCTTTGTTGCATCATTATTTATCTGAAGAACCCGGGATACAGTGCACAAAGCAACTAAAGCAATGAAGAACAAATCTTTGCACCCCTTTAAATACCCGAGTGTTTTCAGGGTGGTAAGAAAGGTAAAATGACAGGCTGCAGACAAGGTCCCAGCCTTGCATAGGGTACCTATCCATTCAGAAATGGGGGCAGTAGAAAAAAGTTCAACAAACCTTATGCCAAAACAAAGCAGAAACTTAATAGCATTCCCCACGTTTAGTTTTATTTAGTCACAAGATAAGCAAATGCAATATTGAACAAAGATTTAGGAACAGAAGATGCAAAGGTGCCACAGTCTGGTAACACAACATTTTACCCAGGGTGTAAAGCAGCTTCCCATTATGATAGCCTCATTAATACTGTTATTTATAATCACAAGTATAACTTAACCAACTTTTGTATTAGTCGTAAATTAAAGGGCTCTTGCCCATCCAATGAGAGATACTTCAAGAGTGAAAGATACAGTAGATACACATCTCAAAATAAAGTCCAATTAGCTTAAAGGAACAGAGATACAAACCTATCCCTGTGCAATGATCTCAGTATTAGATGAGACAGCAGAGCCATTGTGGCAGCTGCAGTTGTCCCTTCCCCAGCTTTTAAATTCCCATTTTATAGGGGGAGCAAAACCCATCCCAGCCCATTCACCAGATTAGCTCTGACCAGGTTGGAAGCAACTCACACTGCACAACTGACCAGTCCAGATCCAGTTCCCTGCCCTTCCTGACTGTGCCCACAGCACCCAGTGCAGATGCCTGGCACCTCTTCAGTTCGCTGCAGCTGGGGCAGATCCTTGCATTGATTATTCAACAGCACAGCAAGAGAAACCATCTCCTCTGCTGAGGCCATTCTGTTTTAAAGCACAGCAATGGGATGCCTGTTTCTCTGGGGTCAGCACCATCAGCCACTGTCCAACTCAGAAGAGATGCTGCAGGTACTAATCTAAAACTTTGAGCAGGACAACATGGACACAGGGCAGCATCCTTCCATTTTACCCTAGCTATCAGTTTTTCCCTGCTCATTCTTCCTACCTGTGACTGATGCTCCCCAAAGAGCTCTCTGTGAGAGCCTCCGCACATAGCCAAGGTCTTGTCTCCACAAGGCTGTCCTTGACAAAGCTCCCACCTTCAGCAGTACACCCACTTTGTGCCAGCCAGCCCAGCTGCACTACACAAACCATATTTGTAAGCTGCCTTCACCCCTCAGGTGGGTAATATGTATTTATGCCTTGCACATGATCCTCATCTCATTACCTGCCTGCACCTGCACCGGCTCCCGGCCTGTCTGGGGCTGACCACCACAATTCCAGTTTGATAAAATCACATTTGGGAAAAGATGAGCCTAATTATTCCTACTGTTCCTTATTTTCTTTATGCACAAAGGAAAAAAAGCCTAAAATTGTGCTTTACCCAGAAAAAAAAAAACCCAAAACACAACAAACTTTTTATAGAGGGAGAGAATGAGAAAGAAGGTCTTTAAGCCAATGGCAATAAAGGGAACTCCAACAAAATATCCTAGTCTTCAGCAATGGAGTCTTTAAAAGCTCATTAAAGGTGTAGCAGCATGGAAAGCCCACCAAAATCAACAGAAATTTTTCCATTTACTAGAGCAGTCTTGAATGAGGCCTCTGGAAATTAGGCTCACACACACACAACTGAACAGACCATCGTGTGCACTGTCTCCTACCAAGTACTCTGAGTAATCTCTATTAATACTCCTTTCATAACGAGCTGACAGTGCAGGTGCTGACACTATTTGATGAGTATTTTTTTTGCTAAAATCAATCCTTAACACTGACCACAATAAGTGAGTTAGGCTTTTTTATAAAATTCATACTTAAATAGCCATGAATCTTCTTAATGTGTCATTTGACATTTGTTATTACTTGGCTGCGGACCGGCTTTGAATATTTTATGAAATATTTATGGCAGAAGGGGATATGGGATTCATAAGAGCAAGACACATACAATATGTGGAACATTAATGACAATTACCACAAGGGTAAAATTAGTATAATCAGCCATCACTTTCTTATGAAAAAATACAGACTTAATTGGTGGCAGGCGGATATTTCTTCCATTTCAAGTCTGCAATTTTTTAGGACTGATTTGCATAGTTTTCTTCACTTTTGCAGGATTAAATAAAATTCTGTTTAAATGTGAACTTTGGCTAATTAACTCATGGTAAACAGAGAAAAGTTCTGTTTTCTTTTAAGAAATATTTTGCAAATTCTTTCATCCCTAATAATTTGTCAAAAGGAGAGAATAGTAATTATGTGCATCACATCCAGCTAATGGTGCAAACATTGTGAGCAGGTGAAAGCGAAATTTATGAAAAAAAGATGTTTCTGTTGTTGTGTTTGTTGGAAAGTGGATTGAAATAAAAATCTTAAATTAAAAATTATTGTAAAAGTTCCATGATTAAAAAATGCTCTCCAGTGATAATGACAGATCCCATTTTAGGAAGAGAAACACTGAGTTGCTGCAGTGACTCCAAAGCAAGGTGTATCTGGACTTCCCAAAGGATATTCTGCATTGGCTGTCAAGGTGCAAAATCACACCCTGCCCCACCTGAGCACCGTAAAATACCCTGTGCTGTGGGGCACATTGCCCAGGGCCAGCAGCTCAGGCTGTGAGCCAAACTCGGGCAGCTTCCATTGCAAGAAATGTTTAAGCAGTCACTTGGTGAAAAGATTTCTCAGCCTGGGTGGAAATTCACCTGCTTTTATTTGTGCAGGGCTTGAAACAACATGCACACTTGGAGGAGATTTTGCTTCTAGATTTATATCCACTGCTAGAGCAGAGGCAGGGAAAATAAGTCAAAACCTGCTGCTGTGTGTGCTGCTGCACCATCCACTGCAGTCGTATATTCAACGTAAAGCTGGAGTTTGCCTTGCATAGCAAATCTGTAGTTACTGCTCGTGCTACAAGACTTTCAAGGCATAGCTGCAGCTGAAGGGCCACTAAATACCTTCCTTTTACAGAAGTTTGGATGGGACTCCCTCAAATTACTCACATTTTCAGCTGTGCCCCTTTTAACTGGGTTTAAGAAAGCAACACAGTCAGAAGAAAACTAGTCTATAATTGCCTTACCCTAATTCACGTGTCACCTAATTAATAAATGAAAATACAAGGCATGCTGCTAGTTTGACCCGGGATTAGTGCTCCCATGGAGGTTTACACTGTTACTTTCCTTGCTATGCTCTTTTCCCTGCAGAAAGATTAACATCTTTAGGGTCATATTTATTTATGTGAGTGTATTTATTTATATGTATCACATATTGATTCTATTTTTTAGTAATAAGATTCAAAGCTATTTAATACCAATTTTCCCTTGCCCACTAAAACAATGTTTCTCATGCAAATACTTGTACCACTGTGATTTTTTTCTCTTGAAATCTCTAGGGATTAGGTGCTTTAACACCTCCTGGGATTATGGCATAAAAACAGCAATGCATTCTGCATAATAGCACCCCATCTTAATGCATTTTTTTGCTTTTATCTAGGAACAGAACTAAAGAGATCTCTCTCAGGAAAAAAAATTTAAAAATAGATATTTAAGCAGATAACACAATTCCTTTGGAGGCCCCAGGTTCTTCTCCAAGTGCATGCATACAATCTCCATTAGCATTTAAAGGAACATGAAATGAGGAGAGATCTCTGAGCCTGTTCCATTGGCTGTTGTGAATATCCTGGCTGCAGAAATGTTAACGTTTTTATGTATTACCTCCATCTGCTTCAATCCTGTGAAATTTGGGTGTGCTATTTATAAATATGAATATGTTTGAGTTAGTATATGTTTTGCCTGTTCTGTAGGCACTATTCATTTTCTTGCAGAAAGCACATCTGTCACTGCTTTCATTAGCACAGGGTCCTTTTTACGTTCTTTTTGAATTATAATATTGATTTTTTTTTCCCCCAGTACTGCTTTTTGGCATAGTGTATTGTTAAACCACTCAACAAGTTTAAACCCTTGAGAATGGGGTTGGTAGTGGAAGTGCTGGCACACCCTGAGCTACCTCGTCATGAGCCCTGATGCTGTGCTAAATGGATTGAGCCACACTGACACCCCCCACCTCAGGACTGAAGTCCCAAACACCTTGAAATACTATTTCAGCAACACAGTTATGTGGTGATACACTGCTTAGATTCAAAATAAATTCTATGAAATTCAAAGAAGCTGTGGGAATGGATAATGTCTCACAAATCAATTATCCCAGGTGTGAACAGAATTTCCAGGTTGGTTTCCTACATATTTTATTTTCGTGGGTTTCTTTGAAGTTAAAATCTCTTTTTATTTGTAACATCCTTGCCCTTGAGTCTTTCTTCTTTTCTAAATATTCACTCATTCCCCATAATCCCTTTATTCCGTTCTATTTTCCAGCCATACCTCCCCTGATAGGCATTTCAAAGGCCTATTGTGCTCAGGCCCATCTGGATGCACTGCTACACTCGGAGTTTTGTCTCCACTTACCTCCCACGGGAAGTGGAGAGGCTGGAGTTCCTCTGGATCCTGCTTAACCAGCGCTTGGGACCGAAATACCCTGATGGTACCTGGGCTTTGAGCTGCTCTCAGGCTGTGCCACGCCTGTCCCTCAGGACCCCAACATTCACATCTCCCACAGAAGTGTTCCCCTGAGCACGTGCAGCAAATTCACTGATAGCTGCAATGTCACACACAAACTCCACATAAAGCATCTATGTGTGCCTATTCCTTTAGGAAAAAAAACACATTTCTGCAGACCTCATGAGAGTGTAATAGTCCAGTATTTCTAGTGTAATTATATTCCCTTTAATAGCCACTATACCAGGATGTCTTTTTTATGGAAGATATATAGACAACATCGGACACACTTTCTGAGGCCTTTTCTGAAGTACAAAAAAATGCAATCTATGAGGGCTTGGAGGCATTCTGGCTTCACTAATATTCACATATTAGAACAAACAAATGTGGATTTTTGGATTACATCCAATTGAAATATCACATCAGCCTGTGGTTTCCTTCTGAATGATTAAATATTGTACCAAAATAATTTTAGTGCTGCTATTCAGGGGAAAAACATGACAAGAAAAAGCAGAGAAAAATATATGTATCAGTGGGCTATGCAGCAGATTGCAATGGAGGCACCCCTGCTTTTAAGTGCATTCCCTTCCCTGCTGCAAGGAACTCCTGAAATCTTGGTGGGAGGCCAGGCAGAGTGCCTGTTCAGATGGTCACAGGGCAGGGAAAAGGTGTTCCACAGCCATGATTCTGATGGGGGCTGGCTGAGACCCTCTCCTGCACCGTGCTGGACCCATGTCCAAGCCTCCCATCTGGTTTTGCTGTTTGAGCAGCCCTACACCTGCACTTGATCAAGGCAGGCTGGGGTATCCTGAACCCAAAATACCGGGTGGAACAGAGTGTGGCTTTTCCCAAAGGCTGGCTAGAAAAGCCCTGTCTCAACTGCTCGCCTGTAAAAGCCTGTGCTGGAAGCGAGGGGGTTAAAAGTAGAGCCATTTGCAGCTCTATTTCGCTTTTGAAATGCTAGATTTCTGAGATACTCATTAAAAGATGAATTCAGACAGTGTCCTTGAGACAGTTAATGAGATATGCTAATTTAAAATAAATAGGTCTGGTATGAATTCTTGATAAGAAAACATCTGCTTGGATCTGTTGCTCACTTTCAAGGGAGGTAAACTGGGTCTGAAGACAGCAAGATACCATAAGGAATATGTAGCCATCTTGAAGGCAACCATTTAAAAGAACTGATTGTTTTTCAGGTTAGCCCTGGAAGACATTTCTTCCATCTGACTTCTTTTGGACGTAGCGACTAAAAGAGGCAGGCCCAGGGCTACTAAATGAATTCAGGGGAGCCCAATGGGCCATCAAACCACCGGGGAGAAAAGCGGTTCTGAGGCACTCCCTGCTCCCCAAAGAGATTCGTCGTGTCTGGCAAAGAGAACGGATTTTGCCTGAAAGTCGCCAAAGGAGCTGACAGAACACATCCCCCTCAATAACCACAGAGCTTGTCACCCTGATTGCCATTCCTGTGGCACAGTGTGGGTGGCACCCAGTGCCTTCCTCTGGGTGAGCCAGCAGCAAGGGCGTTTCACCTCTCCTGACCCCGGCAGAGCAGCAGAATGACTTTACAATACAGATGGACACACGGGTTTGTGTCCTGGGTGTGTTGCAGGTTTTATTACTGGGATGGAGGTTTTTTTGACTCAGTCACAGAAATGTGCTATCTCATTTTTATATAGACATCCTTGCACCATCCCTGCCTTAGAAGCAGCAGCTTGGATAACATCTTGTAGAAGTCACAGAGCAGCAAAAGGTGGCAGGAGAAATCCTACCGCTCCTAGTAGGATTTCTTAACTCTCCTCTGAAAAGTAAGAATTGCCATCCCCAAGATGGTCACATTTTGTCCAACAGCACAGAAGTGAAATGCTGTGGAACAGGCAGTTCAGCTCTGTGCCTAGCAGTTATAAAAAGCTTATGTACTATTGCTGTGGACTTTGAGCTTCACAGTCATATAATGGTGTAGGGTACATGCTACAGAATTTTCTAGAAGTTTCAGAGGTTCAATATTCAAAGATTATGGATACTGACCTTTCAAAAATTTCTCATCCAGACATTTTAATTTTTAATTTAAGTCTATGCACCATACCCTGTTACAGGTTTTTAATAGCACTGAACACTTTCAGGCAGTGTCAAAATCTACTGGGTATTCAATCCCTTGTACTCAATAACACTAAATTAGGGCTTTAATTCCCTTCCACCACATCATTCCTTTCCAGCTGCACCAGTGCAGCCAGGAGAGGCCTGAGCTGAGGCTCTCTGTGCCCGAGGGAATAAGGAGATACTGTCTGAGAAGTACTGTTTGCACTCACCAGCCTGACTTGGACTGAGGTTGTTCTCTGTGGTAATCTGGGATCAAGAGATGGCTGAAAGATCCTATTGCATCATGACATTACCTCACCTCTGTCTGCACCAGCTTTAAGACTGTGGCAAAAAAGTCAGTGAGCTGCACTTGCAGGTCTGAGCTCAGCTTTTAGGTTTTCCTTCTCCAAAATACTGATGCCTCCAAAATGGACCTGACAGGGTATTTGGAAAACATGACAGTACCTGCCTATGTGCAAGTGTCTGAGTGCCAGCTTTCTTGGGTGATCAGAACATGCCTACACAGATTCCTATTCCTTGATTTCATGTCTAATAATAGTAGTCAATTCTTAATTTCTGTTTCTGTCTGGTAAAATCTAACTACTCAAGAAAGTAAACCAGATTATATGACATAAAATATCTGTTCTTCACCCCCCCATTGTTGTAACAATCACATTACATGAATATTTTTTCTCTGAAACCTTTTGTTGAGGTAATTTTTTGGCACAAAGATTATTATTATATAATCATAATAATATAATTCACTGCAATTATTGTCAGACATATCATCTTTCCTCATCATATTTTTTCCTCTCCTGTTCCTGAGTTGCTTTGTTCAGTGCTGTGTACATGTGCAGTCAGCATCATGCTGAGTCACTTACTAAGTGAATCAGATATTTTTATAGCCCAGAATTTTATGTTTGGACTGGGAACTTACAGCTCCTGGTAACCTGAGCTCCAAATTCACTTTACTTAGCATTTGATCCCTGAGTTTATTTGTGACAATAAACAGAGAATTTTATAACAAATACTATGCACTGATGGTGCTTGGTTAGTTGTAATTATGAAAAATGATTTCCTCCTCAGTTAGTGCTGCTGCTGCAGATGGTTACTGGACTTCATGAATAAATGATCTATACCAATTCAGCAAGTACCCCAAATATTTTGTTCAAATGGTGTGAATGCGAGTACTCAATATATTAAATGCAAGGAGAAATGGTCAAAAATATTCCATACAATTAGTGTTTACCAAAACTGTGATGCTAAGTCCAAACACTTACATATGCATAATGTAAAATGGGAATATCTGAATATGTTGCGTTTGTCTAGAAGAAGGTTTGAAATCAGGTCCAGATTTCAGCTTAACTGGTATTAACAAGCTTTCATTAAGCCATCTCCTTTTTATTTAAAAAACACAGAATCATAGCTCTAGCTGATATAAATCAGGACCACTTCCAAAGCTTCATTATATATGTAATTTATAGAGGTACAGTGACTCTGTTCCCAAGTCATCTAAGTCTGAAATTTGCTACCTAAAGGACAACAGAAGTCAATTTATATTATGAATGCTGCGTAATTCATGAGAGAAGGAAAATTTAGGCTGCATTATCCTTCACACTGGATAAATTGCTTTCTATGTCTTTAATAGGGTGGGCTAATGGTCAGTCATTAACATGTTTATATATTTAGCAACTAGTCTATTATATAATCTCAAGATTAATTTTGAGGAATATCCTTGATATAATTCCCTTTGCTACAGTTTAATTCAAAGGTTCCACTTGCACTTTCAGCTGGGCTGCACAAGTGCTAATGAAGCACACACAAAGTCCTTGCTTTTCTGCTACTTGTACCTCGCTTAATCTCCTTTATGAACATGCCACTCACTCCTGTAAAACATCTTAATGGAGTGTCTGTGCCGTGCTGGGAGCCAGCTGGGAGCTCTTCATGCCCCACAGTGGGGATAAAGGTGAGCAGTGCCTGACTGGCAGCACTCACCGGGCTTGCACCGCCCTGCTCCGGTGACTTAGGCTTTGATTATGAGGGTTAGTAAATATTAATAGCATTGCTTGTGTTGCCTGGAAGGCTCCGTGGAGATTAGAGCTCCATTGCTCATTCTGCTGCTCAGACACAAGAAGAGACAGAGCTGCTCTAGAAGGGGTCGGACAGGGATGGGAAACGTGGGGGACGGGAACAGCGCCTGGCACGCGAGGGCCAGGGAAGAACGGGACCTTGTGCCCTGAATTGTGTCACACCCTCCTCTCTCATCATCATCCACTCAGCCCCTCTCTGGGCAGCCAGGGTGTCACCAGCCAGCCCAGGGGGCTCAGCACCCCAACGTGCTGAACCCCAGAGCCAAGCCAGACCTCCCCACGTTATTTCTGGGTGACTGCTCCAGGGTCACTAAGCCTTGCAGATACCTGCAGCACATGGACATTTGGCAAATCCTGCTAGTGCCTGCAATGCCATCATTAACTGACATATTTATTGTACATTTTATGTCTTTTTGTGATGCATCTTGGGGATATGATTTTTCATTGTTGTCATAATCAGTCAGTCAGAGAACTGGTACCTTTCCACAGGCAGAAATAATGCGTTGACACTGCCTGGCTGCAATATATTAAAATTTAAATTACCCTCTGGTCTGATGTAGGAATCATATTAACTGGTCCTAAACACACAAAAAAGGCAGAACAATAAAATTCAGAGAATGATAAATTACTGATATTCTTTCATATTTCATAAAGAAAAGATTTTATAATGGTCTGAAATATACTTACTAAATGTTTATAAATGCCAAGATGATTTTTTTAGAAAATCATTATAGTATTCTAAGTTAAGAAGACATTCCTCTGACATTTGGCAGCTTCACAGCCTGGGTTAAAAACAATTTACAGTAATTATGAATTGCTATTCAATTTGGGGGCTTGAACAGCTTAACTGAGAAAGTGTGTTAGAAGCCAACAAGCCAAAGTCACAAGCTGTAACTTGAATTCCCTGTGGCAAGCCCACCATGATCTAAGGATCAAACTGCAGCACCTTTGTTTCAGTAATTAATTGTACAGTGCCAGCAAAGACTATTTTTGTTCCCGTATTGAGCTCCTGCAATAGAAAGCTGCATGAGCTTTCATACTGAAATGTACGTGTGAATTAATTTGTGTAATGGTCCAAGAGACATTTTGCAGATTTCTGTTCCTTTTCTAGGAAAACATATCTGAAAAAACTTGCATTTTTCAGTACATATTATTCTAGTCCAATTGCCTGGGTCCTTTCCATTCTGATAATTTCAATAACTGTGTATGTAACAGGAACCCAGTCCCTCAGTGTTAACATATCTATTTCAGTAGAGAAAACGGAGAATTTGTGGTATTTTTATTACAGTTTATCTTCACGTAGCTATGTTTGGGATCAGTCTGGGTTTTGGCTATAGAGAATCAAATAAAATGCATTTTGATGCTCACATGAAAGAGCAGCTGTTACTTCCCAGCTCTACCTTTTACAGGTGTCTGCTTTTCCCTCTACCCACCATGGCCAATATAATATCTCTGGCCCATTAAAAAAGAAATCAAACCTGAGTTTGGCTGATTTTTTTTGAAATGTGTTTAAAAATCATCATTGCTGGCTTTAGTTTTGGGCAATTATCCAACAATGTCTGGTGAGATTTCTAAGGTTGTGGGACAGCGCTAAAACTTTCTTACTACATTGAAGGAAAGACTGTTAGAACAGGTAACTTCCATTACACATAAGTCTTTTGTTTCCTTCTCTGAATTCTATTAAATTGTTTCTGTTAGAAAAAACCAAGGTTCATAATGAGATCCAAAGACAAACTGCTTTTGCAATGGGCAGGGTGGCACAACATGTCAGATTTTTTTCTCTCCAGTTCAACCAACATTTCTCCTCAGCCATACTGATGTTCCTTCATGAGCTCAGTGTGTTTTTAAAGTATTTGCTGCAGACAGATCTTAGACATTTGCTTGCTGTACTGAGCTGCTTTATTAAAACCACAGTCAGCAAATCACTTTATTAAGGAGAAAAGTCATTAAGAGACTCCCTTGAGTTTCGTGGCAGCATCTTGATGCATATCCACCTCTCACACATGGTGTGCATCTCAGGGTTGAGGGAAAATTGCAAAAAGCTGGCAGGACACCGTCTGTGTTGGCATCACTACTACAGTTTTTGAATCTTGAGTTACAGTTTTGAGCTAACAAACCACAATACTGCCGCATGAAAAAAAGTAAAAGATCATGGCTTGAACCCTGCCAGATGGAATATGGAGACAGCTCAGGAGAACTTGCCAAAAAAATGTGTGTGTGCATGCATGTGTGTGCACAAACCCTTTATAAAATTAAGCAATCTCTTGAAATTCCTCCACTTCAAGAAGCTTCAAATCAAACGCACTTTCACTTGCCAACACCAAGAGAAAGTTATCACCATTTATATTCATATACACATAAGTTTCATCCAGATGGTTTTACACACTGTTTCCTGTAATCTAATGCATTTTTCTGCTTGTGAATTACAGGGAGATGATCCTGGTTACGACAATTATATTCACACTTGTAACTGCCTGATAAGGTAAATGCTTTAAAGCCAACACATTAGCTTCAAACTTTCCACTTTCATTAATTATCTGCTCTTTGTAGTTGGTCACCTTGTCACAGGACATTATTTCTATTTTAAATGTGTGAATAAAACTTTCTAGAATAGCAGAATATGGAACAAAAAGCGTGTCATTCTCACACAAATACATATTAATTTCTGAAAGACTGGGAAACTGATTACACAAATGTTATGTATAGGGAATCATTCCTTCCATAACTGACACAAAGCTAAGCCTCAGCTGGCACTCATCTGCATAACTCCAGTGCCTCGTAGGAAGATACAGCAGTTTACACAAGCTGAGAGGATCTGAACTTTTGCTTCTTGTGTCTCTGCTGTATTCTCCTATTGTCATGGCCTTTTTACCTTGCATAAATATGTGTTAATTAGCTTTAATTAGGATAATTGCATCATAGCTATTCTACTCACACTTTCAATGGTATTAAAGAGATTCAGCCCCTTTAGATTTTTGCTAATGATGCTGGTTCACATGGAGAGCAAAGTAATATTGCCAGGTCTGATACAAAAATCTTTTTTTGGAAAGAATTAGGAATTTGGCCATGTCCTAAAGCTGAATAAAGGTCAAAATCTCAAATTTTTACAAAAACTGATATAGCTAGGTATATACCTAATAAAATAATGAAACAAGGCACGTAAGAAATGTGCATTAAAACAGATCACAGAAGAAAATGACAATGCTGTTGAAAGACTTTTTCCAATGGATTACATTTTCAGTAACACCAGTAACAATATTCTCTAATCTCATTTGGTCATGTGCAAATCACCTATTTTTAACAGAGATAAACATTGTACAGGAATAGAATAGAATAGTTCAGTAGGGAGGGTCCTACAAAAGCCATCTACTGCTACTGCCAACTTCCAGACTACAAGAGAAATCCTTGGCTGCCCAAATATTTGCTTTAAACAGGCTGGGTGGGCAGGAGGCTGTGCTAAGCCATCTTTTGACTCTGTTCACTGTGGCTGTTGGAAATCAAATTGGGCTTTATTATAGAGAGCCATCTCGGGTCTGATCAAATTTGGGTTTGCTCCAGAAAATCCTTTTGTAGCTTTGGGCTTTTGCTGCAGTTGGTGCCCCATCAACTGAAATAACTAGGAGAGTGTTTAGAGCTGGCTGTGTCACCTCAAGATTACCTGCAAGCAAGAAACCCCTGGATGCTGGGTTAGAGCACTGTGGGAGCTGTGGAAATGAGGCTTAGTGAGAACCATTCATCCTTAGTCAGTAATTAATAATACACAAAACTCCTAATGACTTCTACTCCTGGTTATGTTATTAAGCAGTGCAATGATGCTGTGTTACAAAGGGGCCCTGCACTGCCCTGCACTCCTGCTCAGGGCTTTCTCAGTTTATAGCCCCTCTCACACACTCAGATATGGATCCACCAGTCCCATGGATGTTTCACCACTTCAGCAAAACCAGCCCTGAATTCATCACTGCAGCAACATAATGTAGCTTGGCACAACTGTATTATAGTATTGCATTCTTGTGCTGTAGTTAAGGCCTGTCAGCAATTCCATTATTGAGTCCTATTTTTAGCTGTTTGCAACTTTAAAAAAAATAATAATAAAAGCATTTACAGTGCAAGCTTAATCTGAACAGTATTTTTTCTCAGTGGGAAATGTAATGACATACATTCTCTGTGTGTGTGACAGTACAAGTAGCTCCTTCATCTACATAAAAAATCTGCTGACTTGTATTTCCTTATAGTTTTTCTGTGATTTACTGTTATCCTCAAATGGATTCTAATAAATTTGCAATTTATTGCAAAACTTTCATAGTGACCCAGTAGTACTAATGTGGAATAATGTTATACATGGGCTCCATAAAGATGAACATTCACAGAGTGCAGAAGTCAGTGATACAGGGGATATTGACGTGATGATTATTGATGAAGGCTTTCCCCTTGACTTCAGAGGTGTAGTATATACCATGACAACCTTAAGCATCATGAAGAAATGTTTTCTTGTGCCAAAAAATAAGCAGGATTTTATTCCTCTCCATAAAAACACAATGTAAATCCAGAATAATCCTTGGATGAGCTCTGAAGATTTTGGTATCTAAATTGATTAAGAGCCACATTTTCTATTTGCTTTCTATACAAAATGATTTTACCATCTATTTTGTGTTATATGACAAATTCTGCCATGAACTGCATCTCTGGAAATCCAAACTAACTTAGAGGGATCCTGGTGGACTGCTGCCAACTCACCCTGGTATAACAGAGCTCACAGATTGGCCTCTCCACCTTGAAGGTGAAAAAGCATTTTTCATGTGATGGCTGAGATTACAAAACTAAAGGCAATTCACAACTTGTATGATGAGACACAATTCATCTATATATTGTTTTTGGAACAAAGGCTTGCTTTTAAAGGTGGCAATTACAAGTAACTGCATCTCTAATAGTGATATGTAGCTCAATTATCAAGGCCTTCCTGTAGAAGTGAGAACAGAAGTACATGGAATAGCTTACTTTTTATTTATTTGCTAACATTTTTGTTAATTTATTTATTTTGAGCTTTCTACACCTGCTTAAGCTGACTCCATAATGACCTGTTCTAATGCAACAGTGATGGGAATGTTTATTAATGGCTACTTAATTGCAGAATGTCCCAAAGAGCATTATAAATGTAAGAAACTAGGATAATTAGATTAAATGTTAAACACTGAATTTATGCTTGATAATATTCAAATATGCAAAATCTGCTCAAAACCAGAAGTTCTTCATACAGCAAGTTCAGCACATTTTCAGGCAAGTATTTGCTCTGGAAGCAGCCTCAGTCACCTCCTCACAGGAGTTCCATTAGCTGGCACAGCTTTAACTGCAGTCTGCTCCCAGATCTCTCTATAAAAGTCAGTGGACAAAGGAGACTTTTCAATAACAAAGACACAGGCCAGCAGAAGAAAACGTGCAGCAGCATCAGTTTGTGCTAAAGCATCAATTTTGATTAGTTACTGGCCAGTAGCTCCAAGATATTTTTCAATCTTAGAAAAGCTTCTTGTATTTTGCACTGTTTCTGCTATTACGCCACAAATGAGGGTTTGTATTCTTCAGATTTTTGTAACCATTTTTAGCAGAGAAAGTTTTGCACACCTTCAGTGCTTGGCTTTCTTAGAGCTGCTCCTCTCCACTAAAACAATATCCTGATGGACTCTGGCAGGTGATGAGAGAGAGACAAGACCTGCCCAGTATCAGCAAAGTTGATGTTTGAAACAAGTTTATAATTTAGATTTGTCCGTTGTTCTCAAACTCCCATTAAACACTTGATGCTTTATGATACTGAGAGACCTTATCCATTTTCCATGGGCACAGTGAGGCTGTGGGGGAAATGCTGGCACGTGCTCCCAAAGCAAACAAGTTTTGTGTGCTGTGCTGACGTAGGTGATGAGCTGTGACTCCTTACCCAGAGGTGGCTAACAGGGACCAGCCATGCCAGTGTCCCCAGAACGGAGCTGTGTCCCAGCCTGGATCCTGGAGGGTCCGAAGGGACAGCAGCCTCAGCCAGCCATGCCAGGGGTCAGCAGGCTCAGGCCAGCCAGCGTTCACAGTGCCTTTCCTTCTGTGCCAAAACCACTGAAACACTTTTATCATTTTGAAAGTATGTTTAAGGAAACTGCTAAATCTGATTGCCTAGATGGGAGAAATGTCATTTTGGGGACAGTTGCATATGGAGACAAGTTCCATATTATTGTCACAGAAGGAGCCTGTGTGAGCGCCACAGCACAGTTGCAGGAAAATAGTGCTGGCAAGTGGGGCTGTCCTGTCATTTTGTGGAGGATGAAGATCTATATAAGTATTTTTTTTCTAGGGAAAGGATGAGCAGGCACACGCTGTGTTGGCAGCCCTGTACATTTTCAGCACTTTTTTTACCTACATAACTAATGCAGACTCTAATTTGATGTTCTCAGATTTTCATCAAAGCAGCAAGAGCCTTACACTATGGAGCAGCATGGAGCAGCCAGGCAAATATCATCCTAACAGCAAAAGTGCAACTTCTTTGGCTGTGCCAGCGAAACTCCTTCTCCCACACCTTATAAATGATTCTTTTACTTTAATTGTGCCCAGAGATGGAATCAGTTTTAATAAACCACGACTAAAAATCTACCCTCACTCTGAAAAAGACTTTTCTATGTATATATTTAAATATGTTACATCATAACATAAAATATATATATATATATACAGATGTGTATATATATCTATATCTATATACAAGCTCTATTAGACATATATATGCTTGTATCCACATCACCCTATTTACTGGCATGAATAAATTCCTTTTTAAATTAATTTTTTACTTTCTGTCAGCTCATTCACCCTGTGGCAATCAGTTCTGTAGTTTAATTACCTGTTGTGAAGAACAGCCCCTCCTGGTAAAAACAATTGGCTAACATTTTCATGGGGAAGTTTATGTCTCCAAGAAGAGATTTTCTAAATCTCTGCTTTACAGAAAAAGTTGATGATTTGCAATTCATTTCCTCAACCTGCTGATAATTTTGTAGGCTCCTGTTAGATCCTTAGTGCAGTCATCAGTTTTCCAACACAGCAAGCTCTAGTCCGCTTAGTACTTGCTACAAACAGATGCCATTTCATTTTTATGGTCATTCTCATGGCCTTTCTGCTATCTTTTCTAGGTCTCCTGCAGCCTTATGAAAATAGAATGAGGAATTCTGTACAGTATACATATTTACTACTGATTGATACAGCAGTATAATGATACATGCTGGTTTGTTCTCTTTTTGTCCAAAACAGCAAATAAATTGTTCCACATCAGGAAAGAATGACTGTGATATCATAGAGTTCTCCTGGTTTTTTGGGTTTTTCCTCTTGGTGGCTATAAGTTTGATTGTCAAATTCACCATCTAAGGAAGAGACCCTGATGGTAATGTCAGAAAATGATTTATGTCACTGCCGTGCAGTGGAAGAAAACTCCAGGTTTCCATAGCTCTGAACCCATGTAACCTACTACTGGACCAGTGTGGAAAAAGATCCTCAAAAGAAAATCTCTTAAGGGACCATAAGGAAATCTTTGGCTTTGCCAAACATTGCCTGCAGGATTACTGCTTGTGTTGCTTGCAGGACGATAACGTGCATCAGTTTTCAGTACTGTCAGCAGGACATTTTTCATCACCACATATCTATTCATAAATCTAATGATCCGTAAATTTGTCCATGGCTTGAACAAGAAGTGACTCTAAGCATGGGAGCAGACCTATTAACAAGCAGAGATGCTGCACATGTAGCATGACCATGGGGTCACTGCCAGCAGCCACCTGGGCTCAGCACTGACCTGGCCTGACTCTGGGCTTGCTGGAGCTGTCTGCTGCTGGGAGTACACACACACAGATACACGCACTCAGGCATGCATATATAGACAGAGATATATTAATAATAATTTTAAAAAAACCTTCTAAAGGATCGGGATTAGCACCTCACAGGTAATGAAGAACTCATTATCAGGATCACAGCCCTTAGAGCACTCCAACACCTGTCTGGCACACAGCCAAAAGTAAGTATGCTGCTGCCTGGGTTAGGTTCTGCAGAATATTAATGGTTATCATAGTCCACACTCTCCTGGATTCATAACTTCCCCAGGAGTGGGCAGACACAGGTATTTCTCATTTAGCCTTTCCTTTCACAACATCCAACAATATTCCCCCCTAGACGCAGAGATGTCGCATTCAGCAGGGCAGGCCAAGGGCAGAGCTGCTACAGCCCTGGCAGTTCCACAGAAAAACTGGTCTCAGGAGGCAGTTTTGGGAATAGGGGCACTTCATTATTTCCGCTAGATGCAGGTGGAGCTGAAGAAGGAACTGTGGGTCACCCAGTGAAAATAGATGGATGTGGCTGGGGCACGCGCTGTGTGTCCCTGCATGTCCCAGCCAAGCTCTGCCTGCTGGCACAGGGACTGCCACAGGCAAGTGGCTGAAACAACAGCAACAGTGAGGAAGAGCCTGAAAAATGTCTTGTACCTTGTTCCATTTGATGAAGGAAATGCAGGGTAAATACAGCACCCCTTTTCTTTTGCAGCAGACAGGTGTCCTCTTCACAGAAGACACCAAGATATGAGCAGTGGTCTCCTAGGAGGAGCCACCACAAGGATGAGGGTAACCTGCATCCCTGGAGAGCCCAGGGAAGGGTCCTGGGTGGTGGCTTGGACCTATCTGGGTGTGCAGTCAGAGCACAATCCCCAGTTTCCTTAGAAGTAATAAATGAAGGCAAAAATACATATGTACAAATCAATTTATTCATATACTATTCATTCATTCATGTATAAAACAATATAGTACATTAATTCAGGTATAGAGTGTCAAGGCAACACTCCCCACTTCCCTTTCTGAAGCAAAAATATCACATGGTACATTTAACTTACACTTTTAACAACACAGCAGTACAGATTTCAGATATGTTTTAAAACCCCCAGAAAATATACGTCACACTTGTTTGTCATGCTTGAGCCTAATGTGATTTGAATGAGAGGAGAAATTAAGCCTGACAACTAATATATTTATTGTAATACACAGGAAATATTAAATACAAGTATTTATATGAGATATGAAACCTGTTGTATGTGTAACAGGAGGGGGAACGGTGTAGATGAGTCAGGGATCTGTTGGTAACCCCATGGCAAATGTAGCTGTATTCTGCTGTTCCAAGGAGCAGTGATAGCAACACACAAGCCAAAGTTCTTTACTAGAGCTTCATACTTCATTAATAATATCACAGGTCTTGAAAAGGAATCTTTTTCCCAGTGTGAGAGGAAATTAGTTCCCTTGCTGTGCTCTATCACGGTGCTTCCCCGATGCATCATTTTGCATTTACTTCTCCTTCCCTCCCACATTTCAGGGTAACCAAGCAAAGGTGGGTTTGGCAGATTTTCACACTGCCTCACAAGAGGCAGATAATCATGATTAAATTCCTCATTCTCCCAGCTCTACTTTTTTTTTACATAGTTTTTCTAATCATAATTGGATCATCTGAGAATTGGAGCTCTTTTCCCCCTCTCATTCCTAGTAACCAGAATCACTCTCTCTTTTTCTCTTTTTTTTCTCCCCAGAGATAATCCCCTGGAGATGGGAAAGGTTTTCTGTTGTGGTTTTCGCTTCCATGTAAGCTTTGAACAATGACTGCTGAGCTAGCTTTGACAGGTGTTAAAATATCTTGGAGCTGGCTGAACATTCGTATTGATTAACTAATACATGGACAGAGGTTTTTAGAACTGATTGCTTTACACAGTTTCAGAAGGAAGTGGAGAAAATATGCTACATTATCACTTTCTTTCTCATCCATTTTCATGTACTATATTCCATGTTCATCCAGTTTAACGCTCAGCTGTCAAAGACCAGAAGATAGTGAGGAATGTAGTTATGTGCTTATTCAGAAGATTGAATCTCCCTGTTTATTGCAGCTGTTTATTCATGATATAATTAGGCAGAAATATACAGCTTATGGAAAAGTTAATAAATTCCTGAGACAGTCCTAAATGATTGATGAATATTTTTCTACCAGTCTATCTGGTAGAAATGCCTTTTCAAAATAGAGAATCTTCAAATTTGCAATTATCAGTGTCCCTTTGCTTCATCACTACAGCTAACTAGTAATAATAAATACCAGCCAAAAAGATTTATCTTGTAATCCAAATATCTGATTTTATACCTGGGTTTTATACCTCCCTTGTGACACAGACCTCAGTGAAAATGTTCAGTATAGAAAAGATGCAAGATGAGACCTCTTTAGGAGACAAAGCTGACATTAATTTATCACAAATGCTTTAACAATAAGTTACATTCACAGCTGACAACAAGACTGTAGGGCCTGATCCTCCTACTGAAGGGTGCATCGTGGTTTAAAAAAACAAAACCTAATAGCGCTTAAGTAAATGCTTCTTTTGCTCATAAAAAGTGAATATTAAATATTCTATTGTAGAGATACCCCACAGCTAGCCTCTCAGTTTGGATTCAGACAGACACATAAAAATTTGAGCTATTTAGATCCATTTTGCCCACAACATTAATACATTTCTCTAAAAGCTAAAATCCTAGAATTTCCTGGCTGTTCACATGCATAGCAGTACCAAAGCCTCCTCCTTCAGAAAATGCTGCATACATATCTCTAAGAAAATACAAATCATCTGCTCTTATATGCCAGCTCTTGTCACTAATATAACAGCCAATTCCCACTTGAATTGCTAATAAGAAATGTACAGGTATTACATGGTATAAAAAACCAGTGTTATCACCAGGCAAAACAGATGTTGATTTTTTCTTCACTTTTGGCATTCTAAATGCCTGTGTGTGCTCAGCAGACAGCCCAGGCCAATGAAAATACTTATTTTACCTGCACTACATCCCCAGCATGGCCCTCACTATATGGAGGCAAATCCTCCTTTGCTCAGGGAGAATTGAACTTTACCCTGTGCATGAAACCCCCTTCTGGGAAGAAGAGTTTCCTTCCATGCAAAGGTGGAACAGAGGCACTGAATTTTAACTGACTTCAGGCCTGTGCATTCCTGACTCTTCTTTCAACTGACTGCCAGGATATTTTGTGGAACCACTCTTTTCTTAGAGTCATGATTACTAAATCCAACCTTTTTTCTATCTATTTTCCTTTACTGCTACTAATGAGTTCCTATTATGCTTTAAGTACCTCTTCTAACTCAAATTAAAAGTTTACACTGTCAAGTCATGTGTGTAATGAACTGAACAGTTCTTAAGTTTAAAGAGCATTATTTAATTTTTAACTCAGGAACAATTAAAAGAATACATTTCTTTAAGCCCCAGGGTGCGGCTTCAGATCCCTCTTTTACCTAATTTTGATTATTTTGGTTCTCCTCTTTTCAGAGTTGATTGAAACAAAGCATTTGGGCCCTTACACAAACCTATTGTCTCTGTTAATGACTGGATGAGTACATGAGAGTTACCATAAAGTCAGTGTAACAAAGCATTACCTTTTTTTCTCCCTTCTTTTTTTAATTTCATGTATTAAATAATTAAATCATGGGCTCTCCGCTCTTTTTGACTGAACACAAATCATGAACTTTCAAGACATGAGGGACACATAAGTAAGAACTCCTGCCTGGACCTCTATTGTGTCTATATATGAAAGTGATGAGGAAAATTCTGGTCCTATTTATGTTAATTTAAATCTTGAGAAATATCAATGAATTCAGTTCTATGTCTCTAGATTTACATTGCCATAGCAGATTCATTTTCCCTTTTTACCAGTAAAGGGGCTAACACTGAACCTGACATGAAATTACTACCTGAGCTTCAGAGTTCTATTAAACACAAATTTATACCAAAGCCTTAAAAAGATAAGACAAAAAGATAATTCAATGAGTGCTTGCATCATACTAATATTTATTTTATTCACATGTATTTTTAAAAAGCCTTCTCTTTGGAATACAAAGATTTTTTTTCTAGTTGTAATAGATAATAAAGTCACGTCAAGGAAAAAAGGTGAGACAATGCCAGAAGTTCATTGTTTTTATTTATTATACATTCAGTACACTTAGTTTTCCAGAAAAGCATTAAATGGATGCACTACTTTTCAGAAAATCTTCACTTATTCTATGTTAGTTGAAGTTATGATGCTCTTAGCACAATTTGTGGTAATTTTGTTAAGATTGAGCTTCACTGCATTACCCTGTAGGTCTCTTGTCAAGTCTGAAGAGCTATTTGCACAATTTCATCTAGAATTTTCAAAAATAGAAATTAAATATATGTTCCACTTTCAGGGAAACAATACAAATCAAAGAGGGAAAAAAAAGTGACTAAGAAAGCTAAACCTACTCAGGGTGTATCAGGGAAGTGGTGGAATCATTATTCCTGGAAGTGTTCTAAGAGCGCATGGATGTGGCACCTGGGGATAGGGTTTAGTGGTGAGCTCAGTGGTGCTGGGTTAATGGTTGGACTCAATAACCTCAGAGGTCTTTTCCAGCCCTACCAGTTCTGTGATTCTGTGATCCTGTTTAGCCTCCATCTGCAGATAATTAATCATACAGTGCGTCCTGACCTCTGCACCGAGCACCCAGGACAGCAAGATCCTTGCAATCTGGAGCATCCCCAGGAGCAGCAGGGAGGGAGAGGGATGGCAACACATACCAGATACCCACACCTTCCAGCACCTTCTCCTTCCCTGACTCACCTTTCAAGAAGTGTTGTGGCCAGCTCTCCTGTCAGACTTAGTCTGACGCTGCTTGCACTGACATCCAAACCAGGCTCCAGCCATCCCTTCCATGCTGGGCTGGACCTCCTGCTCACTGCACCCTCCAGCACTCCCTCACCCACGGCTTGAAAGTGCAAACCAGGGCCCACAAGAACATTTCACTGAAGTCCTGTAATGGGTGTAAGAGATGTTAAAGTAGACCAATATTTCACACCTTACCAATCTGATAACTATGCAGATAATTTACTATAGAAATATCTTTATCTTCATAACGAACAATTAGATTGGTGGAGCTCATTTCTCACTTTTAAAAAATGTTCTCTCTTCAAACTGCTCGTCTGAAATGGCCTACATTTGCACATTGCATTATTAGCAAAATGACTGTCATCATTTTAATTTAACAAATGGAAATGCACAAACACCTGCCTTTGTGCTAATGAGCTTGGCCTTTGGAACTCGTGGTGAATGGCTGCAGGTTATTAGACATGCCCAGCAAAACAGTGGCTGCAGCTTCCATTTGCAGGTCTGTAATTCACTGAAGTTATCTCATTTTCCCAATTGGGTCCAATTACAACAGGGATGATAAATAACCTTCCATTGTTGGTACATTTAATTCTCTGGAAAAGTAGCTGGGAAATGGGTCTGGGGTACTTACACAAATAGTAAAGAATGTGTTGTGCATCTTGGGGGTGGGGGATGTACAAGAGAGAGAAATGGTTTTATAAATTTACTAAAAAACTTCCAGTGGGCAATTTAAAGGTGAAATTATGAGTAGTATAAGATTCTGTAAGTCTCTACAGCATTCTCTGTATATTAAAATAGAAGTTTTTCTTAATAAGAAAGCCTGGAAATGTTTATCTCTATTTTCTAGTGCATCTCTGTTTGTCCCCAGACAGGTTGCCCTTCAGTCATACCATCATAAACCTTTGCCTTGTAGATGACAACTCCTTGCCTTACAACACTTCAAATCAAGATTACCTGACCTTGAGAAGAAAAACCTAGATTTTTGTTTTTTCTTTTCTACAACATATTCTTTATTTCAGCCCCACAATATCACCTTTTCTTTTTTTTTTAAGAAAAACATTCTATTCCATTCCTTCATACTTTATCCTAGGGAAATCAGCCTGTTTATCTCAGACTAAAGTGATACTTCAGATAAATCACTCGCACTGCAGAGGAGCTGTCCTAGGCCCCTGGCTACTACTCACCAACAGGTGTTGTCATCTCATAACTCAGCATTATCAGAAAGCCAGTTTTTGCTAGGCTGTCCCAGTATTTCAGCATTTAAAAAAAAAAAAAAAAAAAAAAAAAAAAAAAAAAAAAAAAAAAAAAAAAAAAAGAAAGGAAGAAAGAAAGAAAGAAAGAAAGAAAGAAAGACAGGTTATTTCTCATAGCTAGGGCTTTCTGCTCCCTGCACTATTTTGTTGATGTTCATTTTGTATTTCTATACATTCCCCCTGAGCACTGAACTGGAAAATAAAACTGAAGCTATTATTCCTCTCTATAAAAATAAAAATCTCACATGCTGAGCACTCATCCGGCCTTCATAACACTCCTTTGGTTTTTCCACATTGTGTGACTGGATGCAAGAAAATAGCTCCATTATCTATTGGACATGGGCACTAATGAGGCCCAGGTCACTCTGAGCTAATTAGAAGCAGCCCAGTTTTTTAATGATTGCAGTCTTAATATAGCTAAGAACCAGGATGGCAGCAAAATTAGTTGGTGCCACTCTTTCTATGCTTCCCATTTTGCCCATTCTGGCATGTAAATTCTTCCTTATTGTTACTCATGGCTGACTGCCCCACTAATGAATGTGATCTCTCCAGTCACATGTTTATGAAAATGTCGTGCCACTCCATGCAAGATGCAGTCACTGAAATGACCCTCCTTCAGAGCAAAATTGTTCAGTCCCAGGGATTCATAAACAGAAAGACTAGTAGGAAACTGAATCAGTTGTGATACTCCAAATTGTCCTGGTCACACAGAGCTCCTAGGATAATTGTTGCTATGTCCTGTTTGATTTTTCTTGTAACTCTTGGAGCAATGCAATTAGTGGCGATATGAACATTAATTGACCTAACCACTGAATCAGAAAGGCAACCCCTGGAGAAGGACTGAGAGAGTGACAACCCTGGAGGAAAAACCCTGACATTTCTAGTTAGTGTTTCCAAAAGCAGGTAAGCAAATGGATAGAAATTGGACTGTGTCACCACGTGTAGATGTCCCATTAACAAGCCCTGGGGAAATATTTTCTAGGAGCATCAGCAAGTGTGTTTTATACGGCAAGCAAGCTGCCATTCTGGGAAATTGATGATTTTCATGCATAGTCAGGAATATCCCTTGTTTATGCACTGCCAGACTGTGTCCCATTCCCAGCTGTGCTTTAATACCTTCAGAAACACAACTGACAACTATTCTGCTCCAAAGAAAAATGCTATTTCAGAGCTCAGTCCAATACACTGAGGGACATCTACCTGCTCAGCTTTAACCCATTGTATGTGGAAAGAAAATTCACTATTTTCACATAAACCCTATTAAAATATCATGGGATTACATCACTACGTCATAGAATCATAGAATGGTTTGGGTTGGAAGGGACTTTGAAGATTATCTAGTACCAATGTCCTTGCCATGGGTAGGGACATCTTCCACTAGACTGTGGCTTTCTAGCTGGTAACATCAACCATTTCAAGTCTTAATGTTCCATAAAGTACAGTTAATTATCATGGTGCAATTTTTTTAGGGATAACAGTCCTTTTAGGTCTCATTTGTGGTTTTGTTCAGACTCCTCCACACAGTTTCAGCTCCCGAGGCAGCGTGTCCACAACAGCAGCTCCTGTGACAGTCCCTGTTTATCTTATCTCAGCTCTCAGCCTGAGAGCCTTCCATCACCAAGTCCTGGATGGGTCTGAACAAATGACAGATATGCAAATGTCCTGCCAGGGAGGATAGCTGTTCTCTCCCACATCCTCACTGCTCTTATACACCTTCACTGCAGGAAGCTTGGTCAGCTTTACCTGTCACTCCTTACAAAACCTTTTAAGCATTTGAGACTACCTTCACTGCCACACTGACAGTGCAGGGAATTTTTGTGGTCAAATATCTATCCTGTCTTGTAATTAGGTGATTTGGAGGACTGGACATTCCCACCACCACCATCCAGATGGATTATGAGGGATTTGGAAGTGTGAGGTTCAAATCAACCCATCTGTGCCATCCTCTGCATCCGTGGCAGGCAGCAGAGGACTGGGACAATCTGCTATGGCCCCCCTGCACAGCTCCAGGGCTCCTGCTTGGTCTGTCTGGAGGGGTCTGTGGGGCTCTCACAAGGCCCTGCTGGCTGCCAGACACTCTCCACCGTGCCAGAGGGGCTGGCATGTCCTTCCCACTGCCACCTGCCTGGAGCAGAGCCCTTCTCACACTGCTGACAGGGCTCAGAGGAAGTGGTGGCCTGAAGGCACCCAGGGCTTTTCTCCCCGTCACTAGTGACAGGGACAGGAGGCCAAGGGGCTCAGGGAGCTCTGCCAGGCAGACTGTGGGGGAACATCAGAGCAGATGCTCTTCCCTCACCACCTTTGCCACTGCCCTGCCCTTTCCATACCCAAAATACATCTCCTGCCTGTCACAGACTTTTCCATTGGATAGTCACACCATGAGCTTTAGGCACCTACTTTAGCTGGATAATTTAAGAGCTTGGGTCCGTCTCATTGGGTACTGACAACAAGTTGTAATTAAATGACATTTTCTATGCTATATTAAACTTTTTCAGTCAAAAAATATCTCATTGAAAAATCAGGAAATAAGTCCCCAGGGCTATCATTATCCATCTGTTTTCCTACCGAGTTTAGGCAACTGCAAATTTTAAAATAAATGTATACAGGATGCCTCCTTCTCTCATGTTGTTTGTGATATGGACCAAGCTATCTTTCATGTTGCCTTCTTGGAGAACACAAGTATCAGAGATATTATTTTGCAGCAGAGTGTCCCCAGCCAGCCATGAAGGCAGCAATCTCCTGCGTTCCCAGGTGGCCTCTGACTATTTACAACCTAACACTGAGCTGCTCCTCAGCATCTTAAAGACACGTAAAGGAGGGAAGATGGTTACATCTGCTTTGAACAGGCAGATGAGAAAATAGTTGACAGCTGATTTTCAATTGAAATAAACAAACAAATAAGTTTGGAAAGTCTGAGAGAACAAAGTGGGGAGGTTCAGTTTTGGGGTGGCCAGCAGGAAGGTGAGCAGTTTTCTATCATCTAGATAGATTTTCACATGACCATGACATCCTTTTTTTAATTGCAAGCAGTGCAGATCTGGAGTTGGAATGACTAGTTCTACTCACACAGAAATGCATTAAACACCCCAACACTGCTCAGGAAGAAACAGAGATGCTGAGGAGGGAGCAAGTTAACAGGTTCTAGGGAGTTTAGGAACAGATTAAAGCATCCAAATACTCATAGTGTCTCTCTGCATTGTGTGCACAGGTAACCCCCCGTGGCAGCTAGCCACGTTGGCTGCCTAAAGCTGGGAAATAGGAATATTCCCTCACAGGAGCAGCCCAAACCTCATCAATAACAAAGAAACCACCACCCTGGGAGCAGAGCAGGAGGTTTGCAGGAGCAAACTCAAAGGACTGAAGGAAGCAGAAATGGGTCATTGACATCTGAGCACAAAACTGCTAAGCCTGAAAATGCTTCCATTTGTTCAGTGCAAAATGCAGCGGAGTCCAGATGTTTAAATTCAATTCTTTAGACAATGAAGATGACAACAGCTACAATCCTGCAAAGTTTCTTTTATCTTTCAACACGATACATAGATATGTTTCAAAAAAACTTCTGAAAAAAAAAAAAAGGAACTGTGCCTCATTCCTATTACGCTTTATGGTTACACAGCCTCACTCACCTCCCAGCAGCAGCCGTCTCTTGGAGCTGCATTGTAGCAGGCTTTCCATGGTACAGCTTAGGGCAGTGGGTGATCATTAATCTTTGTGCTTCACTAACTTAGTCCTTAGTCCAAATTTAAGCCAATAGATACGGTTTGTTTCACGCAGGTATAGCAAAATTAAGATTTGAACAGCACCCACTTGACATTATTAAACTACAAGTTATGTCATTTAGCTTCAAACACAGCCGTGAATATAAGTTATAAATAGACACTTAAATATTCCTAGCAACTGCTGTTAATCAAAAATCATGAAAGGTAAGTTTTACCTCTGGGTTCAGGATGGAAAAGCCTTCCAGTAATTTGAAAGATAATTCCGTTTCCACGTGTCTTCCCCACCTCTTTGCTGTGTGCCTCTCCACGGGGTGTGCAGTGACATCAGAGCCTGCAGAAACTGCTAAACTTTCCCTGCACAACTTTCTGGCCTTAATTGCAGCCTATAAAGAGTTGGAGTTGCTGCCACCTATAGACAAGCATCAAACACAAACATGGGTTTTCTGCTGGAAAATGGAAGTGCAAACTGACTCAAAGTTGTTAATATTCCCCTGTAAATGTATTGTTCACCCCATCATTATTAATGCCAAGCTTTGTGCTAATGAGCCACTTTAAATGTTTATGGCACAAGACGGAATCTGCAGAAAACATCCAGCACCTCTTGTACTGCTCCTTCTGTGGTCAGAGCTAATGGAGAATAAACCCCAAATTTCAGTATCATTGGTTACTATGCTCAGCATGTTTAACCCATAAAGAAAATGAATTACTATGTTTTAACTCTGTCAAATAACCAAGTATGGATTAACCTTTGATTTAGATTTTAACATGCCTGAATCTTGTTATCTAAGGACTTAGCAGGACAGCGCAACATTTTTTGATTGAGTCAGAGTAGCTGTACATAGATTATTTAAAAGTACATTACAACCTCTCAGGGAAAAAAAAAAAAGCAGCTAGTGTTGTAAAATAATGCAACAATTCTGTCCTTTTTTCCTTGCGTATTATACCTGTGTAATCTACACGAGTGCAGAATGGAGCCATTTACAAGATGAAATAAACACAATTCTCAATATTATTGCAAGACAACAGTAGAATAAATTTCACTGTAATTTCCACTGCTGTTGTTTCTGGAATGCAAAAAAGTGATGAATGAGTATCTATCGCATATAAATCATTGTAGGATCATCTGGAATCACTAAATCTAACATCGTTAATAAGAATTTTTCAAAGCTTTATTTTCCCTTTCACAACATATTAGGGAGTTGGAAGGTAAAAATTCTCAATGATTATTTATCTTGTTTCCTGACAGATACTGAGTATCTAATACTCCTTCCAGGTTCTTGGGTTCAGGGGCCACTGTAATATCTGTAAAAATAAAATCTGAGATAGCTCAAGTAGGGCATCCAAAATCCCAAACTTCACAAACCACAAGCCATGTTTACAAAAAGGGTCCTCCTCCTTTGCCACGGAACCCAGAACCGGCAGAGAGTGTGACATGTTTGCTGAGACAGGGATACACCTCACACAGCTGAGTTAGTTTCTCAGATCTGCAGAAAAGAGTAGATCTTAAAAAATAACAATAATAATTGTGAGAGATGAAAAGATAACTTTAAACATGCTGTAGACAAGATTTCTTTGTCGCAAATTTAAAGGTTCAGGAAATCACAGTCTCACAAGCTCTTTGAAGAACACTGAAAAGGAAAGGAAACCAGGAATTGTTTCATCTTCCAGTCCTTCTGAAATGGAGATGTGCTCGGCTATGAATAGCTCCACTTTCCTTCTATTGCTGGAAACATTCCCAGCCTGTGACTTATTCTGGAAGGCAAGGCAGGACCATCCTGACAATGCTCCAAAGAGCCTATTTTGTCTGTGCCTGAAACAATGAGAACACTGTTGGTCAGTCTGTGTGAAGAAACTAAAGGAGCTGGAAAATAGGGAAAAACAGTTCCTCAGGGAGTACGTGGCAAGGAGTAAAACACTTATAAACCAAAAGGCAAAAGGGCGAGTCCCCCAGTCTCAGGAGCACTGGATGTGCTCTATTCCCTCTCCAGGCAAAATACATTTTCCCTGTATGGCTTTCTGCCTGTCCTACTCTGCTGCCATGGGGGTCTGCTCCTCCCCAGGGGCATCTCTGTCCCACTAAAATACTGGCACCCCAGGGACTGTGACAACTGGCCCAAAGCCAGTCCCAAAGCCACCTCCCACACCGTGGCCATGCTCATCCCAAACCCACGATTTTGCAGTGCATTTGCGTGCAAAAGTCTTTATTTTGGGAAGTTCCAGAAGTATATTAAAAATTACACTGAACTTCAACAAATGCATAAAATTGTTCATTGGAGAACCCTAAATTGTTTCAGTAGCTAGGACTTTTTTATAAACATGCATCTAGTTTCTTTTGGGTTAAATCATGCGTTTTCCTGTGTTATGACAGAGATAATTCCTTTATCAATACACTAAGCACACATACAAGTCTAAGTCATTAACAGCACCACATGCTCAATTTGTACAAACTCAATTTGTGTTAAAAGCTATATTCAGACATTTCCCAGCACCTCCACTTTAATGCAATACTGGGGCATCATCTTCAGAATTATTTTTGGCATTTTAGGGACATAATTACCCACCTCATTCAGTTAGTATTTTATTAAGTGTCAGTCATGTTCTCAAGCTCCTCCTTATTTCAGTGGACAACAGTTGAAATCCATTTTTTTGGGACTCCACAATATTAATAAAATATAACATATTTGTTACCAGAGCACACCTGTCTTGTTCTAGTGTATTTCTAAGAGTCTTCATGATGCAAGCCAATAAAAATTGGACTGAAAAATCTCTTTAATGCCTGTTACTTTGTGTGCACATTTTCTGATCTAATATATCTAGCAAGTTTGAGTAGGCTTTGAAAGTTGAAGTTTTGAACATCCATCAGCTCAAAACTGTTGATGATCTGCTTGATACAATCATTGATGTGTTCACCATGGGAACCAAAAGAAGAATATGTAGCTGAGCTTCCTATTTATGAAGGCAGGATAGCAGAAAATATTCCAGTTGTGGGGTTCAATCCTTTATTCTTCCTTCAGTCTAGCCTCCTGTTGATTTAAAAAGCAGTTTCAGTTCTTTAGAAATCAGAAAATGAGGATATAATTGTGGAATACATTATTTAACTGCAAAGCCACTAGCACTGGACAAATACAGTCAAAACAAATCTAGAAAATAATTAAATGAACACAGTTTTTTCTTTTACAGAATAATTTTATACTATTTATTTCATAATAATAGATAACTGTACTGATAACAGTAGGATTATGAACAGTTTGTTTGATTTGATTATGTGCAGAATAGTAGCTAAAAACAGCAAGTGGTTTTAACGTGGTGTGTTGGTTAGGATTAATTAGAATGAATTTTCTATTCCAGGGAGTGGTATCCTGCCTGCTCCGGGTCTATTGTCTGCAGACAGAAACAACCCCACAAAAAAATCAGTTCTTGCCCAGGAGAAAAGAGGCGTGTCCCTAGGGAGAAAATTGAGAGCAACATATTGATGGAACTCCCTCCTAATGTAATAGTGGAGCACAGGGAGGAGCAAAGATCATGACAGAGAAGACATAACAAAGAGGGAATAATTTCCTGAGGATAAGAGACCTGTTTAGATTAGACAGAGTCAAAGAACAATATTTGCAGTTAGAAAGCCTATCAACTTGAAAGGGAAAAAACACAAACTGCAGGTTTAATTGTATATAGAATTCTCAAATAAAGCAGTTACAGCTAAAGTGCATTAAATAGAAATACACAACAAACTCTTCCTCAACTTCTGCTATTACTGGGCCACATGCTGTTTTTAAAAGCACTGAACATCCCTGCATTTCACTGCACAAATGATACCTTTGCAGGAAAAGCAGGATTAAATAGTTGCCGTCCAGCAGGTACAGTGGGTCCTTCTGTCATAGGGTTAAAGCATATTGGCAAAACGAGAGTGGTTAGGAGAGATTCAGGCTGATGCACAACAATGTGAATTCCATTGTATTAATCCCAGAGCTCAATCCTGGGAGCTGCTGTCACAAAGGGAGAAAAATGCAGTAAGAAAAGTGGATGAGACTAGGGACCTGTGATTGCATGAGAAAATAAAACAAGCTCCCCTTGTATGATTTATCAGCACAGCTACTGAGTAGCCATTCCTAGCAACTTTAGTGCAAACTACTTAATACTGAGTGTTTATCTCAAATGTCCAGCGGCTGAAGGCAGGTACCTGTGGGAGAATCGCAGGGTTCAGCACAGGAAAGAACAAAATGCACTTCTGTGCCTTGGGATTGCACAGAACTGCGGGAAATACAGTTCATCTAGCCTTGGGCATGTTACAGTTGTTTAAAAATGTCACCTGACTCCTGCAAACTTGGCTCTGTGTGATGTTCCCAACACCGCGAGTACAATGTGAGATTTTCTTCTTCATGGGCAAGATGAGACTTGTTCAAACTGTGCCTAAAATTTCACACATAGATAATGAAACAATCAAATCATGGCCTCTAGAATATCTTTGTTTATGAGGGGGTTTTTGTTTTTTCCTCAGCTGGTTTTTTTTTTACAGATAGATTTTCATGTTAATTCATGTCAGTGAGGAGCACCTTGAATCAGAGCCACTGATATCTTTGTGTTCCCAGTTTGGCAAGTTAGAGCAAATGTTTCAGTGCCTTAGTCCTTAAATTTTTTTCATTTTCTTAGAGTGTAATTGCATCTAATTGTACACTTTGAGCAAATACACATAATCACATCATTATGATATGTAATTACCTTATTGTGTTGTGTAATTAAGTAAATCACACAAGAAATCGTGCAGAACTTTAATAAAATTTTCCAAAAAGAAGTTAATCTTTTCTGCAACTGACAGAAGAAGCCATTTTCACTTCTAATGATCATAATCAATTTAGCATTTTCTACCCTAATTAGCGGGCACTCTGCAGGCATGTGCAGAATGTGCACATTCAAGCAAAATGCTGGGTGATGACATCTGTGAATTTCATGTGTATTTGCTATGTGGAAAGACAAACATCCTTATGTAGAATTTAATGGCCAGTTGCTACAGAAAATGCAATATCAGGAGAATTCATTTATACATTAAATGTATTCTGCTGATAATCTTAAAAATTTACTATAATAGTTGGTTTTATCAGTATGGATCAAAGGGTGTTATTACCTGTTAATGTTCACACATGTGTTTCATTACACAGAATAGCTTAGGAGCTGTCCTTTGATGGAAGGAGACTTTCCCTTGGCAAGGGAATTTATTTATTATCATAGCTGATTTTTGTTACTGTCGCAGGAAAAGTTTGTGTATCACCCAATTTTATATTTACATTTTATATACACCCAAGAAGAGGGTTAGGAACTTAATATTGGCAAGTACAAAAATACACAAGTCTCTTCAACATCACATAGTCAAGCAACACAGGACTAGAGAAAAAAGGTGACTGGTGAGATTTAAAACAGATTCTTGACATGCACAAAAGGCTTTTCCCAAATTTTTTCGTTGCATTTTTCCTCCCTGGCATACAACACAGTCATGCCCAGTATGCCAGATTAGGGGCTGTCTGCAGACACCTCTGTGAGAGGTTTACCCACCTCTCTTAGAACCTGTTCAGTGCCATCAAGGCAAGCTCTGTAAAGCAATAATGGTTTCTAAACAGGGTTTTCTACACAAATATAGACAAGATCATGAGTAAAGATGACACAAACACACCTTTTAGTCACAACTTTCCAGCTCACCCTGTTGATATTGACAGCGATTTTAGCAACAGCTGATTTATATCCAGGAGTTGGGAGCTTTATACTCTACTCTCTTTATACTCTTTATGTTTCCCGAACAAAACCCCAAACTGCCCAGAAATAAATTGAATCCACATGATTAGGAGCTACTGCTCCCAAACAGCACGTTTCATTTAGCAAATATTTTGAGAAGTAAGGTCAACATAGATTGAGCATTGGAGAAGTGCATTAGAAGATGCAGTAAACAGAGGAGAGATACAGAACATTGAACAGAGCAAATACGTGAGAGAGAACATTTGACAAATACAAAGCACTTTTCAAGGCATAAAAACCAGATTTTTTTTCTTCCTATGCTACAAAAATAAACTGCAGCTAAAGAATAGCACCAATTAAAAAAATAATTTGGCACTGCGTATTCAACTTAAGAGGAAAATGGGTATTTTCCATACAAACTCTGCATCTATCTGAACAAAATTTGACACCCTCATTAGAAAGCATGAAATCTAAGTTGTTGGCAAAACTGTCTGAGAGCAGAATGAAGAAAGAAAGAAAAGAATCTGGGGTGACAGTAAGAATGTTACAATCAACCAAAACAGAGGCTGAAACTCAAATTCGCTTTTGCAGTTTCCAGTTATCAAAACTTGACACCTCTGTCACACCAGTATTCCAGGAAGAAAAAAAATTAGCACTTCAAACACCTCCACCCACACCATCAAACACAACTTCTATCCACAACAACTCTTTTTCTTCTCTTCTTAATAATATTATCTCAAACTAGATTGCACTTGGGGGAAGAAACATCAACACCTAGGTCATCTGAAAAACAAAGATATGGCCACGTATCTATGTCGTGCTGTAGAAATAGATCTTTCCATCATTTTCTGATAGACTCAGGCCATTAGAAAAATTTCAAGAACAGTCACAGAAAGAATTTGGCAAGAATAGTTCATATAATTATCCCTCTTGGGGAAAAAAAATTAAAAAAGAATAGAGGGGGAAAACATACATATTCTGCAGAATCATTGACATTGTAGCTAGGTTTCAGGAGAGAAACACTTAAAGCTTTCAAAAGACAAGCAATCAAAAAGACATTTTCTAGACACTGGTCTAACTGGTCTTTTGTTTAATAGAAACACTTTCAAAGACCGGAATTAATCCAGATTTGTTGGTTTAATAAAGAATTGAATCCAGCTCACTGATTTAATGCACTAGATTTACTGCTATGTTCTGGCCATGTGAAGAGCTGTAAATTGGATTTAGTGAACACGAGCAAGTCAATAAATGCCAGAAAGCAGCCAAGATACCAGTAAATCCACACCAAAATCACTGCAAAATATCTTAACCAAGAGGTACTGATCCTGATTTTCCACTCATGCAATTTTTTTAATATTTATACCTGCCTAGATGTAAAGAGCATAAATCAATGAGTTCCACTTAAAATCAGATTTTCAGGCAGGTAGGAAGGTCTGAACCAGCTAAGAAGCCTGTCCCCACTTATTTCTCTCCTCAGAAGAAAATCACAGAATCATTCAGGTTGAAAAGACCTCTGAGCTCATCAAGTGCAATCATTAACCCAGCACTGCCAAATTCAGCACTAAACCCTGTCCCCAAGGGCTGCATCTACATGTCTTGTAGGTACCCACAGAGCTGGTAGCTCCACCACTGCCCTGGTCTCCTCACATATTTATTTCAATTCATCCTTACCAAGAGATTTCTTAATAAACATTGTCTGTGGAAAATGTTGCCTGATCGTTTTCTTACCTTCCTCCACAAAGAACCAGCTACAATTGAGATCTCTCCTGTAAAATTAATTTAACAGAAGTGTATTTTGGTAATCCGTGATATGGAATTTGACAGGAAGTAAAAAATTTGTTGAAAAAATACGCAAAGTACTCTAAAAATTGACAGCTAAGACTGTATTAAACTATCATGTACACAGCTTTGGATGCCTTGCAGATACATTTTAAGGCAAACAACTGTACATGCTCATTGTGTGATACCTCCTTTGTAAATGCACCTTTCCCCTCAGGACCAGGCACCAGGAGAGCATCAGCCCACTCAAACACTCAATGGTTTCTTGCTCCCCAAGCACACAGGTGCAAGGTCCACCAACATTCTCTACCTGCTGAGTCCTTTCCTTTTTGGAGGTGTACAATTTCACTGCAACAAACCATAAAGTCACTTTTAGTGGCAGCCTTATACTCTTGAAAGCCATAAACATCCAAGGCACAACAGTGGGGGAAACTTGGTAAAATTCAAAAAATCTCCTTTTCCTCAGTGGTTTGAGGAAATTTTGACTCTTGCATAAACTGTCATGTCCTCAGTTTTGAGGCAAATTTCAAGCAGTGTCACGATTTCTTATAGTGTGACTCCCTAATTCTACAAGGAGTCTGGCCCTCTCAGCTTTCTCATGCATGTACACAAATTAAATTTACACCTACTAAACTAACCTATTGATTGCGTCCCTCAACTACATATTTCATAAGATAAAAATCTCTGTTCTTATCAGTGAGAGCAACACAGACATTGTTTTTTCTGAGGATTTCTAAACACAATTATTCTGGGTTTAGATAGTTACATAAACCTCTGGATTTAGGCAGCAAGAGCATTACCAGATCCAGACAAAAATAATCTGTACTTTTTTGCCCTGAGGCCATGTAATCCTCCTGAGTGCTCAGGATCCTGCTCTGAACATTCATTTCTCTCTCTCTCTACCTGAGGCCACTTGCTTTAGCCTTGGCCTGTCTCACAGTTAAAAGAACAGTGTAAAGTTAAAAGAGCTAGTAAGGAATGTATGTTTGGACTTTTTTATTCTCTCTGAATTTTTGTGTGCTCCTCTCCAAGTTTTCTTAATCATAAAAACTGTCCTGCTACAAGCAGGTGTGACTTAACATCAAGCTTTTATGCTGCCTACAAAGGACCTTTCCAGTTTCATGGAATAAACAGAAATTATTAGCTCCATATAATGAGAGTCTCCAAGTCATCAAAAGAAACTCATAAAGAAAAGCACATTTACTACTGAACAAAACACAAATATATTTTGTAAATCCTAAATACAGGTTCAGAAAGGGTTATGTATTGCTTCTGCTTCACTCACACACACAATGACATGTATTTACTAGCAATGGTACTTTTTTCCCTTAAGTCTCACCAAAGATGCTATTAAACATGAAAAATAAGATGAAAGCCATAGGCCCCAAAACCTGATGCTAAAGCAGACCTCCAAAACAACCCCCAGCTCCCACTGAAAATGCCACTGCTTCTCCCCTCTCAGTAAGGAGAACATGACTTTGATAGCTGCGTTAGAAACTCAGTAGATCACAGCGAAGATCAGGGATTGGGCTGAGGCCACAAATAAGAAGTCTTTAAAGGTGAACAAAGCATTTTGTGCAGCTCATACTTAAAAAAAAAAAGACTAACCAGAAGTATTCTAACCATTCATGCTCTCTCCCATTCTGTGTGAGGTGTGTCCAGTGCAGTGTGACAGCTGCAGAAGGGATCAATGCAGCCAGGATGGGGAATTAGAACACCTGTCACTCACATCCTACCTCATCATAGTGAAGTGAAAATTTCATATCTGTAGTCTTAAAAACTTAATAAATACTCAGGGCATAGAATAAAATTATACTGTGCACTAACTAACAGATAGATTACAAATCCCAGACTCCTTTTCTCGCCAGTGGCTGTCTTGGCAAATACAGACACCAGCACAGACTTCTTTTTCTACGTTTTTATGCTTTATCTAACTTTGCCTTTCATGGATTCATTAAAACAGTGTTTTGCAATAGTGTCAAATTAGTAGAAAACCTGAGGTATAGCAGTTTGACAATGATATAGCTGTCATGATGGTTCTACTTTTTGCTTGTACCTACTCAGGCATCATTAGAATCAAATATCTACCTCTCAGCGTTTCTCTTGGGTTCATCCAACTCTGAAAGCTCTCAGGCCATTAAAGCATATCAATTAGTAATGATTTTTTCCAGCCCCAGCAGCCACTGAAGCCTACATTAAAGGTGATATCTGCAGTCCAAAATGTAATGTGGACATTTGAGAATATCTAGTTTGATGAAGACATTATCAGAGAAACTCATTTGCTTAAAGTTTTAGATCACAGTTATTAAAAATATTTTATTTGCTGTACAAATGCCTGATGAACACTCCTGTATCCGTTAAATAACATTAATTGCACACTGCTTTGGAAAACACAAGAATCATTAAAGGATAAATGAGGTTGTGCAACAGCCCAGAAGAGCTAATGTTATCACTTTCCAGGCTGCTTTTACAACCTTCTGAGTAGCACTATTTTTAACTGAGTCACCGTGGCCTAAGGACAGTTACTTTCATTTTTTTAGTACATCTATCCAATTGAGTATATGTCACAGAGGCAGCTCATTACAAGCGCTGGAATTAGAGGACTGTCACATTCCTCGTAGCTAGGTTAGGTCCCTTCAGTCAGAACTGCTTGGGAAAGCAATCCTTTCCATGCTCATAGGCATTTCCAAACCTGAGAGGTCACTTACCTCTTGTTTCCAATGCAACTCTAAAGTCAGTTACTCGAAGATCAGACTGCAAAGCAAATGTAATTAATGAATGCAAAACTTCTGGACAATACACTTTGACCATTCTATCTACATTTACTTATTTTTGAACACAAAAAGGCACTACTCCTCATGTAAAATATCACAAACTAGTGAAACACTAGGAGCACATCAAAATTACATTTAATCCTGGTAGCCAGCACCATGAGCCTTACAATGGAGATAGAAATGCAATTGAATTTGTCACTCCTTTGAGCGGCAGAGGCTCTCACTCCTCCTTAAGTGATGTGACCTGGAACGGTTTTTGGAATACAAGCATAAGATTCATTTCCAAGTTTTTATCCTACTGTTATGCCTGTAAAATTGTTTCCACTTGAACATACTTGACATTAGTCATAAATCTCTGGTCAAACAAAGGTGAAGAAGGATGAAAACGCCATATACAACATTCATTCTTACCTTCAGCTGCCAAGAATCTTCTTTCAGTATAGTTGAGCTGATCATCACTTGAAACATTCACGTTATGGTTTAATTATCTGTATAATCACCCAACAAATCTGACACCAGTTTTCTCAGCAGGAGTTTGCAGATTCCTTCTTAGCTAGTTAATGAGTCTCAAGGTTTGGTCTGGACACAGAGCACATACCAGGTATGACTCTTTCAAATTAGGCCTGATTTCTTTTTCATGTTCTTTTTCCTTTGAATCTAAATAGTGGCTCTGCTGTGACCACACATCCTTTTCTATCTCTACACAAGTTTCTGTACTAATGGAGCTAATTTTTATCCATGTGAAAATCCCCTCAAACTGATAAGATCACCATGAAAGAAACATTTCAGCAGGTGGCATATGCTCACTTCCCACCTCTTTCCTACTGCTCAGCTACCATGGCCATTCCTTCACCCTGGGCACGTCTGGCCAGCACTGCTTGGCACACCATTTGCATCTCTTCTCCTGCCTATTTAAACTCAGTGAGTATGTGCATACTGGGCAGTACTTCCCCAAGATGTTAAATGAAAGCATATGTGGAAAGCTTTTATACTTCACTGGGTTACTTACACTTTGATATTAAAGCCTCCTTCCAGTCATGGAAAAAGTATTTCCAAAACAGAAGAAGAAATATACTTCAGTCAAAGTGCCAAATAATCTATCTAGCCTTATCTACACATATATGCATGCAAGAAATATCTACCACCCAGGCAACAGTCTACACATCCCCATCCCCTTTCACAGCTATCAGACATGTTTGACCTTTGGTTCAGACCTAAAATCTCCCAACCCATCCGTTCTATCTTAAGAAGAGTAGTTTCTTCAGGGAAGGAGATGATAATGTATCTGCAAAGGCTGACTCTTTGTGCAGTTGGAGGGGGGAAGTGCCAACATAACAAATTGCTCCTGTTCAAACCTATCAATTCAAAACAAGCATCTGGAAAACTTGACAAGAATACTCAAATGACCCTTGTGCTCTGACAGCTGGAAAAGAGAAAGCGCTCTCCACAAGGGGAAGATGTGTGTTCAAACTTTTTGCCTGGCTAGAGAAACACATAAAACTGAAATATTTTTCCTCAAAGCTCATTAAATAAAACTTTCAGTGCAAAGTATGGCTCATATAGGCAACTATGTCAGCACTCACAAATCTGTGTTCAACACCACTAGAAGCTGGTCATGGTGATGGGCATGTTACAAATTCCCTTCTCTCATGAACCTCCACTGCTGCAACAGATCATTTCCTCCCTGTGACAGGAACCTCAATCTCCCTCGGACCCTGGCACATCAGGGCTGCCACCTTGATGGGGAGAGCTTCTGCCTGCTCCACTTGGAGAGGCCACTGAGGATGGTTCCATGAGGAACAGACTGCAATTCTGTTCTCTCCAGTCCTTCCAAGAGAAACACCTTGAGTAGGGTGTGGTATTGCAGACATAATTTCAATTTGAATGTATCTCAAGATTTCTGATTTGGTCAAAATGTGCACTGAGGGAGAAAAAACCCAAAATCTACCTTGCAGCATCAATGAACTATCTTCATTCCGAGTTTCCTGACTTTGGGCACTGCAGATGAAACATCTGCCTAGTGCATCAAAATATATTAAAACTCTTCAAAATGCAACAAACCACTTCTGGAACTTTACAGTCCCAAATTCCTCTGTTTCTTTACTGCTGCTCCACAGACTTCCTTTTACTGCTGTGGACATAGTCTGGTCCACAAGCCTGGTTATACACTGTATATCTAGGATATGTGGAATATTCCCGTTTACCTACACCCTGAACTGCTCTGCAGGAGGAAAACAAAAGAAAATTGAGCAGCCAGATCCATGCTCCCACTGTGCTCAGGGATGTTATTCTTCAGACCTGTTTCAGGGAAGAGCACTCTGAAGTCGTCTTCTTACTATAAGATACTTAAATAATACTTTAGTCTAAACTTATTCTTTTAGATTCAACATAACAATTGCCCCAAGTTTCCTGATTGAAACAGAAAATGGCAAAAAGAGAAAAAGACCCTCCAGAACACATAGGTCTATTTGGATGTTTAAGCTCCCCGACAGGCAGCAGCCCGAGTTATGCTCAAAACTGATGTGGAAAAAATTTCTCCATTTACCTAAAAATGTCTTGGGAAACGTTTACTAATGTATAGCCTTGCATGTTGGAAAAACAAAGTCATAAGCCCCAGTACTTTGCAATTACTTGTACAGGAGAAATGGCAGAAATTCTTTAAATTACTTGAGTTTTATTAAGCAAAAAAAACTGGTCCTGGGTTTAAGTCGGTTTTGATTAAAAGTGGCTCTGTTTGGAGGGACTCAGTAGCATATTCAGAGCTCAAACCAATAAAAAACTGACACTTTATATATAGCACCAAACACTGGACCTTATTTTTTTGTGTCACAAGAAAAATTAAACAAGTTACATTAGAAAATGGGTCACAACAGGATTTGCAATAAACACTCTACACAATATCAGCCATTTGTACAGAACACAGCTGACACACACACAGAGTTTTCTGGTTTATGCCTTACTTCTACGATTCTAAATTGATTTACAGTCCCATGTGAGACTCATAAAAGAGCCCTAGGCAACTCTATCCTGCTCACAGACTATTTACAACACTGTGAATTTCTCAATTTGCCCATTTGAAAACATTTTCCCTTTTCCTTCCTTTCAATAACAGATTTCTGGAGGGAGTAGGGTGAGAGAGATGAGAAAAGAGATGGTTAATAGTTAGATAACTTGAGACACAAATAAGTACATCGCCTTCTCCTACTCCTGATCCTAGAGAAGCTCTGTTCTTTGGCTGGAGGAGTCACTGTTTCCCACTCACCTGCCCTGGTAAATACGAGAGGTCTCTAAGCAGCATCGGCATCCTGACCACATGAGAGTGACGATGCAAACACTGCTGTGAATTGAATCACTGAGTCTAACGTGACTTCAGTTAGAAGACCTACATTTGTTAAGGCAGAAGATTTATAAAAACAGGGATTTTCTATATATGCACATAGGCAAGGCCTTAAAAATGAGGCATAGTTGGTCCAGAAAGGAGTTTGCTTGTTAATCCCCCCGCCAGCATTACATCCTGACATTGATGGATAACTATCCATCTTCCAGTTCAGAAATTAGGTATGGAGAAATGGAACAGGGGGTGCCAAGGTGGTTCAGGAAAATAGAGACAGAACAAGAACCAGAATTTGCCATTCTGATGGTTAGTGCAATTTTATTTCTAATAAGCCACATTGCTCCCCTTCATTATGGTTTTTATTTTACTTCTCTAATGGGAAAAAGGCTATGGAGAACATTTTCTGTCGGGCAATAGACATCTAGTGAGCAAACACAAAAGTTAACAGGCATTTGTTCTGTTTGAGTGCAGTGCACTTTGCTGGGGTTACACAGCAGCAGCTCAGAGCTGACTTAAGCCCTGTATGGACCTGGCTTTTCTGCTGTCAGTCGCTAATTTAAGACTTCACGATGAAATGGATGTAAATCTCTGCTCCTCCCCAGCACTTTGGCTGAACTGAAAAGCCCAGCTAAGGTGCACCAGTGAAGCCTGCCCTGGACACCCTGAATCTCAGCAGCTGAGTGGCCAGCAGAGCCCAGCTGCTGAGAAAGGCTCCATTTAGGAACTGGGGGTTGCAGCACCCTGTGTGGGGCACACCCCATCTGTGTCACCCCAGGCAATCCCTGAGTGCCCCAGCAGCAGTTGTCACCCTTCTCCCCACACGTGGCCTCTTGAATTCTCTCTCAGATTACATTCATAGTCCCTACACCACTCTGCTGGTCTTTCATTAAAACCTTTCTGGTTTTCTACAAAACAACCCTTCAGTATGGTATGAAGAAGTAACAAATCACACGCAACTGACAATTTTTCTTTTACAGTCAGTCATGTGAGAAACGTGTTGATGGTTAAGATGAAGAGCCTTTTTTTCCATGAGTCATAAATTTTGAATTAAAAACTGCAATATTTCAGGACTGTGGGTTTTGGGAACAAAATTGCAGTTAATCATAGAAACACAGAATAATTTATGTTGGAGGAAAAACCTGTCGAGGTTGTCTCATGTAACCCTGGTCTCTAAGCAAGCCAACTTTTACCTGGACCTTGTCAAACCTTACTCAGAGCCTCACCACAGCTTTGCCAAGCAGCTGGTCTGTTTTGTATATTTTTTCCTTTCAAATGAAAGAAAGGAATTTATTTTTTCTATAGAACATGTAAAATAACAAATTGAAAAGATGATGTATAAAGGCTACTTAGAAGGCTCAAGACTAACACAATGTCTAATTTAAGAACATTGTCAACATTACAAGCTTGGGCCTTTTCTTTTTTTTAAAACCCGATAAAACACACAAATCTTCCACAAGCCTCAGTATTCAATATATGAGAAACAATTCTGAGTTAAAGAGAAAATAAGCAGCAACATGAGAACAAAATCTCATCCTTTTTTTGCCTTGAAGCTGAAGTTATGTTGGGAATCATTTGTAATAGTGCATTCAAGATACAAATTTTTCTTACTAAAGAAAACAGATCTATGTTAGCATTGACTTACCAACAAACATCAGACTGGACACTGTTGTCCTCCAGTACAAGAGTCTTCCTTGATGAAACAAATCTTTTTCTCTCTCATATAAAAATAGTTTATTCTTGTGACCATTTTAAGGAGGAAACAAACCACCCCTCTGAGTGACAGCAATTGCAAAGCTCTACCAGCACATTCACAAGTTCAGGCTGCTCCATCATGGGAAGGGAAGCTCCAGTGGGAGCTGTGCTTGGCCCTGGAATCCAGCTGCCAGGCTCACACTGGCCACTGGGCTGGCTGCTGTGGCTCAGGTCCTCAGCATGAACATCATCCACAGCAGCCAGGTGCCCTCCCCAGGTACAGCCCTTCCCTGCTGCTGCCTGGCAGCCACCACTGGGGAGGCAGCCCAAACCTAAAACTGCTCCCAGGACTCTCAGGAATGGTTGTTACATGCATAAAAGTGGTTTCTTTTTAACACATTCGTGTCATATAACAATCTCCATCTCCAATTATTTTTGTTGCAGTCACCACAAAAGTTGTTCTTGCTTTTATCTGTCAATTAGACCAAGATGGAGCTGTGTGCATCGCAGGTCTGTCCATACATTTAAAAGAGAACCACTGAAGAGTAATTATAAAATATCACATCATGAGGGCAGACACTGCTGCCCTGACCCAGTGCTGCACACGTGCACAGAGCAGCTCTTTGGGAGCAGCACTGGTTTACACGGAGTGAGACAAGGACAGCCAGGGGTAAGGGTAGAGCACAGGAGGCAGCAACAGAGCCTTGTGTCTCTGCACATCCCTCCTTCCTCCAAATAACACCAGATTGGATATTAGGAAAAATTTATTCACCCAAAGGGTTATCAAGCACTGGAACAGGCTGCCCAGGGAAGTGGTGGAGTCACCATCCCTGGAAGTATTTAAAAAAACATGTAGAGGTGGCCCTTGGGGACATGGTTTAGCTTCCTTGGCAGTCGGGTTAGTGATTGGATTTGATCTGAAAAGTCTTTCCAGCCTAAACAATTATATGGCTTTATCACTTTAGAGATGTCAGGATTTCTGGAAAAACCCGATTTTTATAGGAGTCCAAGTAAAAACTGAAGATCTCTGAAACCACCCCTTCACCTCCCCGTGCCTCAGCTTCTCATTTGCAAACCTGTGATGCTCCNCCATCCCTGGAAGTATTTAAAAAAACATGTAGAGTGGCCCTTGGGGACATGGTTTAGCTTCCTTGGCAGTTGGGTTAGTGATTGGATTTGATCTGAAAAGTCTTTCCAGCCTAAACAATTATATGGCTTTATCACTTTAGAGATGTCAGGATTTCTGGAAAAACCCGATTTTTATAGGAGTCCAAGTAAAAACTGAAGATCTCTGAAACCACCCCTTCACCTCCCCGTGCCTCAGCTTCTCATTTGCAAACCTGTGATGCTCCTATTTCCCTTCTCTGCCTGGTAAATGTAGATTTAAAGTTCTTCAGGCAAGAATGATCTCTAATGATGTACATGCACAATGCCTAAAGCTGTGTCCCAGTATAGACTGTGACCTCCAAGAATTCACACTTTACAAGAAAATATGGGGAGAAGAGGAGAGAGGAAAGTATTTTTGAATATAAGAAGGAAGTCAAATACAGCTAATTACCCAGAGCTTCCCATCAGGCTCACAGACTCCCACCGTGGACACGCTCAGTGGTTGTTCTTTATTTCTGAGCTTTACTTTAATCCCTCCTCATTTCTCTTCTTTCATTTTCAGTCAGTTCAGGATCCTAATGTTTTTGCCAACTTATTTTTAATGGGATTGTTAGCATCCAGGAAGCCTTGTCAAATAATCATTATACAACTACTTTCAGGGACCCCTGTGGTTGCTTCCACTTGCCGTGCATTCTCCCCCACCCCCTCCCTTCTTACATTAGCAGGGGAGATATTTTTCTTACTGGGAAAGCGTCAAATTAAAAATCTGGCTGTTTGACCCTATCCTGCGTGTTCATCCAAAAGCGTAGCTGCTCTGGCTGCCTGATGGTCCTTTTACATTATTACATTGTCTTTGGCAATTCACATTTACACATTAGCCAACAAAAAGGCATTTGTAAAATTTTTTCTTCAGTAACAAATTGAAGTCTGTCAGCTACAGGAGAACCATAAACCCGCTGCTCTTCCTCACCCAAATGGAAGAAAGGTTGCTTTTAAATGAGACTTTTAGCCATTTCTATCTGAGAACATCTCACTGATTGCTCACCACCCACAGATCAGCCCTTTCAATGACTACTGCTTTTCAGAAATGCTGAACAATGTGTGTTGCTGAATCTTAGTGCTTTGCCCATCTCTGCTAAAGATGCTGCATTATCTCCCTATTTTGATACTTTCTGCCTTAAAGCTTACATTGTGGCAGATTTACTTTTCACCTACTTTCCCAGTATTTCTTTCTAGTTTCATATATAAAGGAAAATCATCATTGCCACCTACAAAATCTTTATGGCCAGAAATTTTAGGGTCCTATAACTTTTAAAATTGAGGTGCAATAGTAGAGAGTTGGACCAAAGTTTCAGAAGAGCTTATCTCCCACAAGTGCCACTGGAAGCTGTAGATTCTGTTAGACTGTGGCCATTGAGACATTCAAAAAGCTTGTGGGATGTTTTCCTCTCAGTGACCAGACCCACAGCTACTGTCAGCAGTAACTCTGCAGGAGAGAGAGATTATGGCAGATCAATCACATGCAGTGCCTTTGTCAGCAGCACTTCCTGGCATGGGGCAATTTCTCTCCCCTCTCTGGTGCACCAGAAACAAGAGCTCTGTGGTGCTGTGGGCTCTGGCTCACCTGGCAGTGCTGCTCCCTGGAGCACTGATCACTCATCCAGGTGCTTTACCCTTTTGAGACTGTGTGAGATTTGTTGCCCTGGTTTTGAAAAGATTTTAAGGACATTCACCTGATTCATGTCAAAAACATGATATCTCAAAAACTTTCAAGAGGAAGTCCAGGAACTTGAGAGTGCCGAGCCTAAATCTATCCTTCCAGGACCTGCCCTTCCTGCTAGCCTATTCCCACTGGAGAATGCAGTCAGAGTTTCCAGAGATGTGATTTTGAACACAGTTTATCTTTTCCAAGTTTATTCTTGGTATAGGACAGGCTTGTTAGACTCCTGACATTTCATGAATTGACTGAAAAAGATGCTGATGCAGAACTGCTTTTTATTTTTTTTAGGCCTACATTTTTGGGGGGAGAGAATCCAGAATAAGTGTGTTACTTCATACATCTGGTCTGATGCTTTACAGGGACTCGGGGAGAATCTGCCTGAGACAGTAAATCAGTTGGCAGACATCCATTTTTGACACTGTACTACTTGCATTTGTCTGACAGAGTCAAATATTGATGAGACCAACAAAACTAGCTGGCCTAAGACAGTTGTCATTCCCAAAGAGGATAAATCCAGCATGGAAAGGGTCAGCAGACATGCCTGAGAAAGGTGTTTTGTTGCTGTTCTCCTAATGGGCCCACCCAGGCAGAATTAAAGTCAGTCTGAAACTGCTCTGCCTTTAAAGGAGCTGAACCATCTTGGGAGGAGCTCAAGCTGAGGATGCAGCAAAGTCACAAAAACCTTTGTGTGCCTGTTTCTCCTTAGCAGGTCACATTGCTGCATGGGTGAATGGAATAATTTATATTCACTCCAGGTCCCACTTAATTAAAGATTGACCTTGATTTTATTTTTTAGCATTCAAAACCCTGAGAAATCCTGATCCATCCTAGCTTGTTACATTAAGGAGAGTCAGGTTCCAATCTCTAGCCCTGGACAGTGCACTCTGCATTACACCTGCCCTGAATTTCGTGCCTTAGCAGCCCAGCAGAGGTGCAAATAATTGTGGTCAAAGCAGAATGTGTATAGACTGCTCCAGTGATACCTTTCAAGGTATACCTGCAGGTAAAGACAGCACAGCAAATTGCACAGAATCATATTCGTGACAAAATTCACCCCTTTTTGAGTTGGCAAGTCATTCATGAACCAACTTTGATAACTATGTATTATTTATTGTCCATAAATATTTCCCAATTAGTTTCCATGAATAATTGTCAACGTGTTAGTTGCAACCAATCAATAGTTATGAATATTTGCTATTCATCATGAATGCAGTAAGGCAGGTCACCAGGGGTCTCTGTTATTGTTTCTGCATTTGCTTTGGACAACTGTTTTAAAGAGGAGATTAATGAATCCTGATACGAATGATGTAATGAATAAATAATCCAAGTGAAAATTATCAAGTGAAAAAAACACTTCTGTCAAAATTCTTGGCTCAGAGATGGTAGGAGTCCAAGAATTAACAAGTCATAATTAGTATAGCCTCACAAATCACTACAAACAAAACCTTTTTTGTCCATACAAGTATTTTTAAACCAATGCCTTTAACTATTGTTTAAAAATCTACAGTGCCAGACATCATCCAGCATTCTTTTAAATGTAGCAGCTATTGTTTCAAACACTAAAAATATTTATGTAGAAAGCAGAATTTGGTAATAGTTCTGAGCATTTAGAAATACACTAATGAGCGTTTGCAGAAATAGCTCTTCTTGACTGGTTATTACAACAGCTTCACAAGAGGATTGCCATCCTGCATAATTTAACAACAATGCTCTTAAACCTTGTGAAGTAAGCAAGTGAAAATGTTTAATTTTTTTATACATATTCTCTATCTTAACACTGTTAGGAATTAAACCATTACAAAGAAACTATGTGTTAGGGGTATCTGGGTTTGCAATTTCACTTGCACAGGCTGTGGTATAGATCTCAAAACTATGACAAGTCGTTTTTTGAACTGAAACCTCTTTATGTAACCACTCCACCCTGTTGATCCCTTGAAAATGAACTATGCGAAAGCACGACTTTCATGAGGAACTCTGTATTAAATATCGAGAGTGCAAATCAAACACTCAAAAGCCCAAAATGCCACTGATCTCCCTATTGATTCCTCGCTAAAGCCCTCCTGCCCAATCTGTCTGCAACAGCCACTCTCTTCTGCCAAACAAAAAACTGAAACTTGGAATAGGACACATCTGGTAACATCCCAGTGGCCATTCTGATCCCATTTATTATTACCTGGCACCATCATCTATTTTGTATCAAAAAAATCAAATGCCAGCCAGTATGTGCAACCATGGGAAATCTGCATTGTAAAGGGAGCGTTGGCGCTGGTGCTCCCTTGGCCAGGACACGGGGAATTTTTCCCCTTAGCTTTTCCACCAAAACACAACCGTGAAATTTAATCCTCCAGCAAAACCCAGTTTCTCTGAATGGCCAATGCATGTGAAAGCAGCATGTTAAGAACATCTACAGTGGATAACAACAACCATTTAAGTTCAGTTACATCATCTTCGTTACCCAAAATATGGCCTAAAGGCAAGATTTAACCCCAGACAACTCTGCAGTAGATGGGCTGCTCTGTTAAATGGGAACTTGAGGAAATGCTATTATATGGTTTATCCTACAAAGAACATCAGCGCATCACAGAACATAGGAATCTAAGAATTTAATGCAATTTATGAAAAAAGCTTTTGAGGGAACAGTTGACAAATAAAGAGCAACATGAGGAATTAGGTACAATTCCAAGCATTTCCAAATTAAATGCACTACAGTCCAACAAACCAAACAGGGACCACAGGAGTTCACTTGCTGACATGCAACTGGGATTTATCCTAATGATATGACAAGCGCCACATAGCTCAAGAGAAAATTAGAAATTTTGAGCAGTCATCAGAGTGGGAAACCTGACAAATAGGGCCCAATGCCACACACTGAGGAAAACCAAAACTGAACATCTGTTCATCAAGTGATCTCTGTCCACACTGTGCACTGAATGGAGCTGGGGCTCAATGTCAAAGTAGAATATGCTTATGTAATTAAAATCTCATCATCACAGACACAACATTGTACAAGCACCCCTGATTCTCTTTGTTTAAAAATTCATGGCCTTGTCTTTGGAAACTAGTAAAATTCTTTTATTATTGTTCTGTGTGTAATAATTATACACAAAGCCTTGTGCTGTGGTAGGACACCTGAGCTGGAAAAGCAGCAAAAAATGAATCTTCACAAAGCTTGAATGTCACAGACTTCACCAGAGAAAAGCTTAACTTTACATCTTTCTATAAAACCATTCCCATGTCACTGGTTTAATCTAAAAGGTAAGATTAGGTAGTGAAAGGGTAAAGTAGAGCTTTAATGTTTAGATTTTAGGTCTGGTTGCTACAAGCACCATAAATTGGCTCTTCAACAGAAAAAGACGAAGACAGACAATGGATGAAGCCCTGAACAAGATGGTTAAACTCAGAGAAGCACATATAAGTGTACTTTGGCCTGTCAAAGTGAGCCATGTGAGGTAGATGGGCTATAGAAATGTGGGACTCGCTATACATTAGCAATCACAGAGGCACTCTAATCAGGACAGCACTTTAAACTTGGGCCTCAAAGGCAACAAAAACTGTTGGCTGTGTTTGATTGGAGTGAATGTTCCTTGATTTCATAGTGTTCTAAAACTTCATGCAAGGTTCTTCTGGAAAGGATAAAATAAAGTGGCATGTGGTAATTGCCTTGACGTCTTTCAGGAAAAATCAATAATGAATGAGTGAAGGGTCAGGAAAGAAACAGACCCACTACAGGGCTAACCTAGAGGGTTTAAATCAAACTAACTAGACTTGATAAACAGTGAAGTCTCTCTCATCCATGTATTGTAGGTGAACTTAGCTATATTGCTCCTGAGAGCAAAGTGCTAATTACATCCTGGCAGCATCCCCAGGCAGGACACAGCTGACACTGTGTGGCTGCTCTGGGCACTCAGCTTTGCAGGGTCCTGGGATCCAGAGCCTTGGCACTCCTGCCCTCCCAAGCCCTGTGTCTCTTCCTCTGCAGAGATGGGCAGTCACGATCAATTATGTTCTGAACAGGCACCCCAACCAAACTCTACTGCCTGTGAGAGCAAAGAAATGGTGAGCCAGGAGGGGAGAAGGTGGCAGGGAGGGGGGAAAGAATGAAAGGATAATTCTGCTGCCAAATGTATGGGCAGGCTGAGATGCCTCTGGTGAACTGCCACTTGTCTTGCAGATGCTGCTGATCCTGGACTTCAGGTCACGGATGCACTTCTGAAAGCATTTACCTCTACACTGGGCATGCAAAAAGTGAGATGTGTGGCTTGTATTTTAAATTCCCTTGAGAAAGGGTAAAATCCTCAGGGGGCAAAAGTTCATTCCAGGGCTTCACCCTACCCCACACTGAAATTTCATAAAACAACTGCTCTTCTACTGCTTGATAGTCAGGATTACAGTGAGGGGAAAAATATGGTTACTCAAGATGGTCCACACATCCTTGACACTTGCACCGAGAGTAAAAATTGCTACAAATTCTCTGCTCCCTCATTTCCTACTGAGCAAATTCTTCTATCCTTCTGTGCACAGGGATAACTGTTATGTGCTAAAGAAAAAGTTGTTTGTGGGGGCCCCTAATTAATGGTGAATAACACTGGCTGCCAATCAAACAAGGCCATTTTCCAGAGTTCAGATACTGGCAGGAAGCTTTCCCTGGGAGAGTACAAAGCTAATGAAAAGTCTGTTCATTTTGCAGCTCAGATACAGACAACATTTGTTCTTCTAGTTTTCCAAAATGAACATATAGTCATCAGATGTAATTGTTTACCAAATGTGATGCTTTTATATAGTGTCATTCTGGAGCCTGAATAAGCACAAATAAGGCAGAAATGTAGCACAGAGAGGAGGAAAGAAATTGCTCCAAGTCCAAACAAGCCTTCATTGTACTTCATGTTCTTTCTAAAACACTGCAGAGTCTGGCTCTGCTTTTTGTACCTTATTAGCACCATCTAAGGGAAGAAAATGGAAATCACCTAAGGCTGGATAGAATTTGTAAACAATGTAAAAATTTTCTCACTGTGGTGAAAATTTATGTCAGAATGTTTCAGCTCAAGAGAGACAAAAATCATATTTTAATTCTCAAATGACTTACACAAAAAGGACTGTTTAAACTTATCAGTGAAAAAAATCAGAGCATTAGAATGTAACTCATGGTTTTCAAATTGAGGTTAATATTCATATGCAGAAACAAGAAACAGTGAAGGTTTTTTTCCTCTACTAATAGTTCCACATTAATGGAAGAGGTGTAGGATGTGATGGCCCATAGAAGAATGAAATAATTCATTTTTGTCAGAAAAGACTGAAATTTATTTTCAAAAATAAACTAATATGCACTTTGTGGGGAGGCAGGAAGTGAGAGTTGTTAATGCCTACCGAAAATAAAAACTAAAGACTTGGATTCCCAGTAATGACAATTTGGTGTGACAGAGTCACCTAATAAATCTACTCGGAAAGCCAATACAGCTCAGCAATTGGTTATAGGTGGAGAAATTACCATGTGCCACTCAGTGGGGTATTCACTGCCAATCTTTAGATCTTACTCAGTACCCGAGTTAGGGCTTTTGTACTTAACCAGCAGAGAGCCCTCCAGCTTCTGACCGGGACAGGCTGGACGGCTGCTGGGAGGTGCCAGGGCATTAAGGAGCCCTGCTTGGGCCAGTGCCCCAGGAGAAATCCTCCTCCTCGGCTGGCCCTGCAGAGGCCACTGCATTCATGAAGAGTTGAGAGAGAAAAAAAACTTGGAAAGACTTTTTGGCTTTGGGAAATAAAGCGAAGACTGACTCCTGAAAGCTGGTGTCTTATTCCAGCTCTATGTTTGCTACAGCAAGCACCTTGTGCTTCCTTCTCTCTTCAGTTCAACACTGTTCAGTTGATTACCTTTGTGTTTTCATCATAAATATTCACTATACATTCGACTCAATTTGTGCCTTTGTGCTCTCTTTTCCTCTTGTCGTTGGAGTTCTGTTTGTGAGTTCTAAAGTCTTTACTTCTTCAGTTTTAAATTAAAAAACTATTTTATGTTAAGCAATTAGAAATTATTATAAGGATTCTTCCCTCATAAAATAGCTTTCCCAGTGAATATAGAAACAATTTATCAGCATGTGAGTCATGCTGGCATCTGCCCCATTTGCAAAATAAAGGGACAGCCAAACAGAGTGAAATAACTAGAACATAAAGAAAAAAAACTATAAATAATAGCTTCTTCAATGTAACAGATAATTACATATGGCACCAAAGAGAGAGAAATTCAGGTTAGAGAAAAAAGAAACAAATCTTACAGAGAGGACAGACAACTACTGGAGTCCTTTGCCACATTTTATGCCGGCACCTCCATTATGTTCATTTTTAAAGCAGGATATGACATCTTTCCAGAAGCTCTACTCTGCTTCAATTAAGAAATAATTAATCCAAGTCTCCTCTACCATGTTATAAAGGAGGTCAGACTAAAAGATCACAATGATAAAAAAAAGTGAAATCACTCTTACCTGGACTGTGAATAATTTGTTGGATATCTTTCTTCTTGTTCAATCATTAACATTTGCACATGTTAACTACTCATCCTGTATAACATAGTAAATAGTGCTTAATGAGCAAAAACCCCACAATAGGATGATCTATTACTTACACAATAATTTCCTATTTTCTCAAAGAAAACTTTCAGAAATTAGTCTCCATTTCTAGTACTTCACAATTTTAAATGCAAAACTTGCTTCATGTACTCACTGTAAAATATTATTTTTAACTTAGATATTGTAACAAGCATTCTTTCCCCAAGGACTGTGCACAGAATACATAGAAAAAACACAGATGTGAATGTAATCTGAGTTTGTTTAGAAGTCTAAACTTTTGTCACAGATTTTACAGAAACAAGCTCAGTTCAATTTATTGGCTAATTCAGTATCCCCATAGCGGAAAGGAAAAGGATGCAGGAGCTTTCACAGCTAGTCAGAGAAGACCTGAGGAGATGTCTATCTAAGCAACTTATTCAATCTTGTGCTGCAAGCCAACCCATTAATTTACTTGCTTTCATTTTTAGCTGTCCCTATAAACAGATGCAGATTGCAGAATGTCAGCAAATAGAACAAAATGAAACAAAACCTAAATGGAATAGAAAAATGCAAAAGAAAACCAACACAAGAAAAAAGCAGCTGGTTCAACATGACAATTCAAGTCACCCTCAGAAACAATTTTCATCTGCCACAGGAACAACAGGGCTTGCCTTTTCTCTTGCAGCAGCACACACACAGGGTTTATAGGAGTTGATAAGGAGAAGGAGCATGATAATGAAGAAAAACAGTTTGGTGGTTTAAAGGTTTAGTAATTGTTTATCAGCCTTTGAATTTTCTGTGGCTTTAGCTCATACCTGCCTACACAGCGTGGAAAACACAATGACAGTGCTGGGGCTGCATGGGGAGCACATGAGAAGAACGCACGCACTGAGCCAGATGTGTAGGAGATGCCATTATCAGGATCAGAACTCGCTTTTGTTTCCCAGCAGAGTGGGAATACGTGACTTGCTCTTTCTGTGCATTCAACCTGTTTGATGTCCCTCTCAAACAGCCTGGCTGCTTCTATTCCCTTTCCCTGCAGTGCCACTGGAAAGAGCCCATTACTTGGGTTGAATATTTTCTGATGGTAAGACAAGAACTTTTGTCACAGCATTTGTTGGCTGAATAACTTTTACTGAAGTCTTTTTACAGCAGCAAGATCTCAGCCAAATTTGGACAGTTTGGGTTGACATGCAAACCCATTATTTTCCTCCTTTCCCCAAACAAAGGAGGGGACAGAAGTCTTCCTGTTGTCCCAGAGCCGAGGACAGCCTGTGGGCTATACCTTCCCAGCACGTACCACAGCACTGGGAAGCATAATATTAGCTTTCTATTAGCGTAAGAGAAAGCTAAACACATCAAAAATGCGTGTGACTGCCACCCCTCCTGGACTGTCAGCTTGGCAACCTCTGCCAGCACTGCAGAGCCAGCACAGGGCTGAGGCTCAGGGCCCCCAGTGGCCTGTGTGCCACTGCAGAAAAGACAGTGCCTCTCCTAGAAAATACTGCTGGTTCAGTTTCCTCTGCTCAAGGGAATGGGAGGTACTGTGGGATATATAGGAGCCAATTCAGTGAAACAGGAAAACACACACTAGGAAGTCTAAGCAATACAGCAGTAGAAGAAACAATAAAGATTTTCTCCCTTTTGTACCCATGCAGGATCTAAGTTCATTACTAGAGCACGTCCCTGCTCAGTATGCTGTGTGCTACACAACATACATGATGTTCTTCTATCTACAAAATGTGTATATTTTACTTTCTTTGGGAAACAGCTTTTGTTTTAACACCTACCTGCAAATTACTAAGAACATTGCTAGTGCTATAAAAACAACAAATTGTTGTAATAACAGTAAATTGTATTTGTGACTACATTGAAGATTGATCAACCCGAAGTTCATGCCACAGCAAAGATTTCATTTCCACTGAAAAAAGTAGTAAGATGTTCCTCTACAATGGAGTGCAATGTGCTTTTATAAACTATTTTATATCTTTCAAAATTATGTTTGTCGTTCAAGAATTGCATTGACTTCAAATCCTCAGGATGCTCCAAGAGCACATTAGCTTTATTACTTTAGATTAGCTTTTCAGATAGTACTCACAGTGCATTTGAGTTAACAACTTAGCAACCCACATATTGAAACACATCATTTCACGATTCCCCAGACTTACAGAACCACGTTCTCCTGTACACTGACAGGGCTCCAGTGAAGTTAATGCATCTTTAATCATTTGTGCCAAAATATAAGGATTATTGTGAATTTATGACCCCATCAAAAGCAATAAAAATTTCCACTGCTTTCAACAGAGGCAAGTTTCTGCCTCTAATTTTTAGAACTCCTCCCTTTTTCTCTGCAGCATCTTCTTTATGCATAACCAGAGGATCAGTTTCATCCAGCTAATTTCACACATCCAACTGGTGCTCAGTAAGCCCTATATATGCATTTAAGGGGAAGAAAGGGGTTGCCTTAGGACAATTCAGGAACTGTGACATCCCAGCCATACTTAGGAAATCTTTCTCTCTCTGTAAATAAAATCTTCTGCTGACTGAACTGAGGAGACTTGAGAGAGTGGAGGAAGGTGAACACTATCTAGAGTGTATAAAGGTAAAAATTCTGATGGGAGGATGACTCAAAATAAGTGGTCCAGCCTCTGCAAGCAAAGCTGAAAACAGAAATGCACAAAAGTTGAAAGTTTGGAGATGAAGATTATGGGTGAAGGACTTCCTTTAACCATCCTGCTGGTCCCTTGCACAGCAGTGTTGGCACAGGTTCCTGGGGCTGGGCTGCAGAGGGGAGGGACATCCTTGCATTTCCCAGGAGAAGGAGCCCCATTCAGCAACATTTATTTACCCAAGAGCACAATATGACCTATCCCATTACTTAACTGCACTTACTGCTAGAAAATGTTTCTGAGGTGTAATCTAAGTATCTCTGGCTGTAGGCATACATATAAATGCAGTCTATTATATCTTTTCATGGTCCAGTGAGCATAAAGGAGTATTTTTCTCTTTGTAGAATCTTTCTATATATTCAAAGATGTTCAAAACCGTCCATTTCCTTTTCCCTAAAGTAGACTACACAAGTTCTTCCATTGTTTAACATCTTGTAAGCAAGAAAACAACCTCAGCAAAGAAAGCCCCTTGTCATTCTCTGGTTGAGATCTATTACTTGTCTTAGAAAACTGTGGTAACAGTACCATAAAAGATGGAATGAACAAATTCTGTGTCTTGAACACTGTTCTGGGTTTGTCCCAGAGTTACCTTTGGCATCATAAGGAAATGTTAACTCATGTTTAGTTTATGATGAAAAAACTGTAGGCTCAACTAATAATGAGTAGCTAATTATTCCCTATTTAAACACTGCACTTTGGGATTTTTTTCCTCCAAAGTGTACATTTGCATATGTGTAAGATATTTGCATAAGTGTAAGACCTGACCTTATTGATTGCCAGAGTTCTCAAAATTATCAAGAATTCTGATCATTTTCTGCAAAGCCACTGCAGTCCCTTCTAGATCTCACAACCTACAAAATCTATAAAATAAACTCAATTCCAGCAGCCAGTGATGAAAACATAGAAGTGAACAAGACCAACAACCAGAGCTGACTTAATATACGTCTCTGACATGACTTGGTTATTGACATCCATGACTTATTTCAGTGCAGTTTTCAACCAGCTGTGGACTCACATTACAACGATTTTGTCTGGAAAACACTCCCTTTCTGTTTCAGGAGTGGCATGCTGAGGTTTGCTGCTTACCTCCCATATCCATCTGACAACTGAGGGCATTAATTTATCATGACAAACAACCTTGTACTTATTTAAGTTTGCCTCTCTCTTCCTGCAGTCTCCTTATGCAAATTCAGCCTGGCTGAGCATCAGATCCTCCAGTCCTGAGGTCATCTTTAGATTTTTTTCTCTCAAAAAGCTCTCACATTTAGAGCACAAAGTACAGTGATTCTGACTCTCTACCAGGTAGCAGCATTTTCACATGATCCTTTAATAGGACTTGCAAAAGCAGCCCAGCCTGACTGGTTTCAGGGGATCTATTGCCTCTCAGATTAAGATACAAGTAGTTGCCCATCCACTTCTATCAAAACCTCCACCACAGCCAGTTGTAATCTCCATCACAGAAATCCCAGTTTGACAGGAACAACTGGGTTTTGCCTGGATGTAGAAAGCAAAGCCACATGCAAAGCACAGCCTCCAGGGTTTTCCCGCTGAGCTGAGCTGACACACTGCAGATCACAAAGGAAAGTGCTGAGGGCAAAGAGGGGGGCTTAAAACTTCTGCAGATATTTGGAGCATTTCCTGGGAACATCCACTGGTGCTCTTCAGACATATTGCACAAACTTTGAGGGAAAATCACCTCTGTGTCAGGAGGTTATATAGCAATATATGTGGAAAGAGAAGGAAAAATCACTCACCTCACCCCATTTAGTGAAAAAAAAGTGTCACTAGAAAAAGTACATCAAACCCAGTAAAGGAAGCCTGTCACATTGTTTCTCCCTCTGTTTGCTTCACACAAATATTCAGTTAACTCCATTTCTCCCTCCACATGACAAGAACTTAGATGACAAAGGAGCCTAAAAAGAGCAGCACAGAGCAGAGGGTGGGTTTTTTCCACTCTCAAAAGAAATCCTTTTCTCTCTGTACTGTCAGTTCCAGCAGCAGAACCATTGTGCACCATCTCAGCTTTTCCTGATTCATTGATTTAGGCTGCAGTTGTTGTCTCAGGCATTCTTCCTCTTTTCCCATACTTATTGACAGAGAAGGACAAGGAGCTCCCAAAGAGCGCATCTTGCCCTACTGTCCAACACAGTTCAGTGTCATGTTTGCCCTTTGAGGCCACTCCTTTTGAATTTTCCTGTGGTGGTCTGTAACCTCAAAATGCTCTGAACAGACTTCAATGAAGATGAAAACTGCAGTCTAGAACCAAATTATTTCCTTTACAAATATTATTTCTTTAATATTCAGTCTCTCCTGATGAACCTTTGCCACTGAGGAATCTTTGTGCTTAGCAGTAGTACCCCTGCTACAGTGTTGACAGTCTTGATGATAGCAGTAGCTTACCCTCAAATTTTTTTCTTTGCATATTCTGGAATGATGCATTCCTCTTTCATAACTGTTCTTTCCTGTTTGAGTGTAACATCCTGATTGACCAGAGACTTCAAAGCACATTCTTGCCTTGCATCTAGTTACTCTAATGATTAGTAGACAGAAATCATTATTGCTGCATAGATTTTACTAGTTTTATTTCCTACAGTTTCCTTCATCTAAGACAAGAATAGAGATAGTGTTTTACTGGTCCAGAATGGAATTCTAGGTTCCTAAAATCCATAGTCAAAAACCAGACAAAAGTAGATCTTAAAATGTGCTGAAAAAACTTCATTTAAGTATCAAGACAGGATCTTCCAAAGCACTTTTCCCTCAAAACACACATTTTACCCAGGGCAGTCTGTCCTCTCACTGAACTCTCACTGTGCATTACACCCACTCCCCGAGAGCTGCTTCTCCCTCTCCCACACGTGGCTCTCTGATCTGGCTGGTGAGGAAGGAGGCAGCCCCTACTCAGTCCAGCCTGTTTCAGCAGGTGGCTTCTTTACTACAGCCATCTGTGTTCTGTGCTGCAGCCAGCCAGCCTTTTTCTTCATTGATGTATCTATATGACTCTTGCTTTGAACCCACACCCTCAGAAATGAGCTGTAACTGGGCACTGGTGGACATGGAGCACGGGCACAGTCTCCAGGCTCCTGCTCAGCTCAGTCCTGGTGCTCCTGGTGGACACTCGTGCACCAGCCTGGCAAGAGACTGCTCCATAACCCACACACAAGGTCCCTGCATCCTACTCACCTGCTGAATAGGAGTTTATTTCAGTGAAGGGTGCAGAGAGCCTGAGGCCACCCTTATATACAGCAGAGGGAAAACAAGAGCTGGAAGCTGCACACATAAAGTAGTGGGACCTTTATAACAGTATTGGATCACACACTGTAACAAGTAGGGTAGGGGAGAAAAACATACTGAGACAGAAGAGACTAGCAGAGCATATTAAAGGAAGAGAAAATACATTCTTCATATGCAGCTTGCCTGAACTAATCGGCATTTTCCTCTTAATTTGTATTAATTTTGCAGAAATCCATTTTTTTCTCGTCTGATACAAATTACTAAAGAATAAGCAGCTTGGGTTCTACTTCATGGACTGACAAACAGTTGCTCTGCTCTTCACCAGTCTGCACTTTGCAAATGATTGAAGACTCCCAACCTTGAAAGGTGTGTCTTCATTTCTGAGACTGCCACACAGTGATTCGTGCCTCATCTTCAGAGGTGTCACAAGGCTGGTCAGAGCAGGATGGCAAGTGGCTCTGCACCAGGCTCCTGTCTGCACCTGAGCTCGTGCCTTGCTGCATTGAGATACTCATGAGTGCTGATACAGCATTTCCCAAACTACAAGGGACTCAAAAGACTCCTAAGGGCCAGAAGAAGAGCTAGAGAAATGTTCAAGGAAGTTTTCCCTTCAGAAACCTATGTGAGGTGCAGCAGGGAGGGAAGCAGCTTCTGAGTTCACTTGCAAGGTGAATACTGATCACATTTTGCCAAAATCTCTGTGTTATGCAAAGCTTTCCTTTTCTGCAAGGAGGAAAAGTTCATGCCCTGGTCCTGCTGAAGTCTGGCTGGTCTGATTCGTGTTCTCACAAATGTGTTGATGCGTTGCTATTCCAATCAGATTGAGCCAAAATAAGCCAGGTTGTGCATTCGGTCCAGGTTTGCAATGAGGTGTGAGGTAAGACTTGCCCAGCTGGCTCAGTGCTGGCAAACCACAGTGTGAAACACGCTCCTGCCCCTTCCCCAGAGGGCCTCTTTCTTCCTGGCTGCAGGCCCTGGGGATGTAAAACAATATCAGCCATGCTGCACAGCAGGATCTCCAGTGGCTGAGCATGAGCAGGTCATGATCTCTCTGATGTTCGTGATCTGTCAGATGAAAATGGCTGAAGTCTCGAGGGATTTCAGATTTCTCTCCTGTATCTTCTCATTTGTTTTTTCAGGGTCTTTGTGATTCCCAGAATATCTAATTGAAAGGCAAATACTCAACAGTAAAATCTTTTTACCAAGTGTATAGATTCTCTACCTAATTCTTCCACAACCTTACAGTAAAGACAAATAAAATAAACTTCTTTTTCTGCCTCCCACTGAGTTGCTAGGTTTCTTTCCTCATTAACACTGTATACTATACTCTTGATTTGCAGTCTCACTAAACTTGGAGAATTTTTTTCCACAATACAATTATAAAATTTGTTTTAAAGATTAAATACATGCATTTAACCTGTCAAAAACAAAGTTCAAGCCTGCAGCTTTCTGTATTTCTGCCATTAAAGGTAACAGACCTGGCCCTGCAGGTTTTTTTCACTCAAGTAAATCTCTCAAGTTTGAATGGGAATTTTGAGTAAGCAAAGATTCATGGTGAAATATGCCTTCAAAGCCTGCTATCTTGTCCAAGGGCACAATAAATTGCTCTCACATTGGGAGTCTAACGAAGATAAAGGGAAAGGAATCCTCCCCTCAGTCTGGCATCCCAGTGCTGTTAATGAGTTGCAAGGATTACAGAAGCAGCCAAAGCACCTATATACCCTCTAAAGGAGGCTGCTTCAGTGGGAGCAAAGCTGAAAGAGAATTAAACACTGTCAAAACCCCCATTTTTTATGTACACAGCTGAAGGTTAACTTAGTGTCAGGTCAACTAGTTACAACCTATTGTAGCTCTCTCCCTCCAGAGAGGAGATCTCAATGACAATACTCTGCTGATGACCATGAACAATTAGAGGGCACATCCAGCACAGCAGTCTTGATTCCAGTCAGTTCTTGCAAAACTCCTCACTTTTAGACTTTTTCACTTATGAATACACTTTCGGTGTCACCAAACAAGTCAGAACTTCTAATGTAGATATCATTTTTCAGGGTGCAAGCCATGCCAGCTATTCTGTTATTTATCTTCGTTCTAGAAGTGAACACAACCCATGTTTATCCAGCTAAGGGCATCCTATTTCCCTTCCTGAACATCTCTCCCATTCCCTTACACGCTGCAGACCTGCTCTTTTGTTGGTAGGCTCCAGGGTAAACCACCATTCATTTAAAAGTAGTGAATTTGTAACAATCTAAAACTGGTGAACTTAAAACTGGACCTTAAATTTCTGGTGCTGATCATCTCCGTTGTGAACTGATTCAGCACTGAAATTTTGCTGTCCACTTTCAGTTCTCCAAGTGACTTTTTGTCATCAGATGACACAGTCAACAAATGCCCTGTTTATCATGGAGTCAGCTACTGCAATCACCATGTATCCCCCATCTCTTGTGTCTCTAGATATTATCTTACTGTGTGACATTTTACTATTAACAACAGGCCATGGATTGAAAAAGAAACTACGTGAAGAAGGCATCAATATAAATAATCTGTAGAGCAAATGGGGACAGAGAAAGAAAACAGTTATAAAAATGTCCGAAAAGCCTCTTTTATAAAGACAGCATACAAATATTATACCATAATACACCTGAAGATAACCAAATTTAAAATTTTCCCCCCTGCTGGGTTGCTGAGGAGACAAACACCCTTGAGCTTCAGGGTTCACGCAAGTCGAGTCACAAACACCAACCCAAGTGTTAATTAAAAAAAAAATTAAAGGAAGAGATAGGAAGAGCAGGAGAAGCAGCAGATAATGAGGAAATTTTGGTACATACATTAAGTGGAAGTCAAAGTTATAATCATGGCAAATCTGCCATCAGGTTGCTGGGGATACATAATAAAAGGGCTATCCATCTAGAGAACTTAAGTATATCTAATATGAGAAACAGGGCAGGTAGTGATGATGGAGCATTGGTTTTGTTCCATGTTAAATTTGACAATAGATAGCATTCAGAATGAGGGAACATCTCAATTAAACCAGAAACAATGGGAATCACTCCAGAAATGTAAAGACATATGTCAATCTATAGGTCATGGACCAGACCCAACAATGAAATACTTAAACTTCTACATGATCTGGATGTGCTTCTACCACACAAATAAGGTATGCTGGGCACATTACTGATGCCAAGACCCATGCTAAAGCCCCTGTTACTGTTTGCATCAACTAATGATCTATATTTTACAGTAGGCTATTCAAAATGCTACCGATAAAAGCATCTCCTGCTGCTTTGACAATGCTTGGCAGACTTTAACTTCTTGTTCCTGCTGTCTCCTGAACCTTACTCAGCCCATTTCCCACCTGCCAAGTGCTTCTGCATCTTTCTGTTCACTCCCAATCTCTTGTCTCTAATTTGTTGTTCCTTTCTCTCCCTGCTGCTTTCTCTCCTCACCTTCTCCCTCTATCTCCACAATACCAATCATCACCCATCCCTACTCTTTTTCCAGCCTCCCTTCCTTAACATCTTCTTATGACAGATACAGCAAGTCTAATTTTGTCTTCGGAAAAGAATTGGAATAATGAGCAAAGCCCTCTAATCCTTTGTGGATCTAGCTCAACTAGAAAAGCATCCCAAAATTTCCAATTTCTCTTCTTAAAAGCCTTGAAAACAAAACCTTACCACTAGACAGGGAAATGAGCAAGAAATCCAGTGTCCTTCACTGTGTTCGTTGTTTTTGCAACATCTTTGGATTACACAGGCTGGATACATTTCAGGAAAATGACACAGTCTTATTAATGCAAGTAGTGTATGGTTAGTGCAAAACATGTAAAACTGAATTACTATTTAAAATTATAGTAGCAGTTATACATATTTAGAGAATTGGTTCTTACAATCATAAATGAAATATGGCAGCCAGGTGCTTTATGCCAGCAAGAACATTCAAGGAAAAGCTAAAGGAAAAGCTATTGTATGGTATTACTAGGAGAGACCTCTAATGGTTATTAAACCAGTGAGGAGACCCAGAGCTCAAAGCAGAGGTGATCCATCAGAGTCCTGCTGCCTCTGAAACTACAGCAACGCATACTGACCCCCTTCAGATTTCCAGTTTCCAGAGCCACACAAAACTCAGTCAAAAAAAAAATCCCTGGGCCAAGGGAGTATAACAAACACATTTCCACCTGTGCGCATGCAGTGGCAAATCACCAGGATAAAAACACATATACATCTGTCTCACATTGCAAACTTTCCTTTTGCATTACCTGCATGGAAGGCTGGCCTTGGTATCTGGATGAGAACTTATACACACAGGAGCACCAGTACAGCAATACAGAAAATTAAGAAGTCTGTGCCACCAACCCTTATAACACTAGGGACATAAATAGGATTGAGACACTTACGTAGGTACCTTCAGGACAAAATGCTTTGCAGACAAAAGGAATTACTTTTCCATTAAGAACATGTACTTAAAGATAACAGAAAGCAATTCAAATTAAAGCATCTGCCATGCCATGATGAGAGCAGCCTTGTCTTCGCAAACACCTCCTTTCCATTTCGGTTGGCTGGGCAAGTGCAGCCTAAGCTGTCCCAGGTCCCTTGGCAAGAACATCTCCTACATTTTGAGTTAGTGCAGGTGATTAGGGAATGAATCAAAAGCAGTGTCCTGCCATCCTCATTGCACTGAGGCCCAAATGAATCCAGACCACAACCAGGCCTTGTTCAGTTTGGTCCTTGAGAACACACGCTCCCACATACAGCAAATTGTACCATTTCCCAAGCACATCTCAAAATCTATCCTCATTCTAATTTAAATAATCAGAAAGATATCATCTTGGTGCAACACAAAGGTAGTCAAGGAAGAAACCAAAGTTGCTGTTGGTTTTTTTTTTCCAGTTAAAGCTTATATTTAAAAAAAGAAAACAGAGTTTAAGAATGATCACTGAGTTTCCCCCTCCTTCCAAATATTGTTTTCTACTTTTAAATCACTGTGTGCCATCTGGATGAGCACCTTATCACTAGCCAACAGGGGGAATTCAGTGTTTGTATTTATATTTGCATTTATATGGCATCCTCATACCCTGTATCTCAAACCACTGACAGAGCAATGAATCACAGACCTGGGGAGTGGTGACGCATCACGGCAGCAGCGCCGCACAAACGGTACAGCTGGAAACGCTTTGGGTGCTAATTAATCTTGGCTGCCAGTAATTCAGAGAGAGGAGAGCCTGGCCTGACAGATTTGGCTCTGCCTTACAGTTTGGAGGAGAGCTCAGAGAGACAGCACTGAAAAAAAATTGCTTTGGGAATGCCTGACATAGCATTTCATTGAGGGGATGGGACCAGCACAGCGCTCTCAAAGGCAGCATGTGTTGTAGATGCTTGACTAAAATACTGTGGTATACTGTGGGCTTCAAGTAATTTCTTCTCTTATTTGAAAACATAAACAGACTACATCTGAGATATTCGGGAACTTAGAAGATCAGTTCATTTAGTATGAGAGAATTCAGAAAAATCACTGAGTGTATTTAGGAGAAAAAAAAACCAACAAACAAACAAAAACACCAAAAAAAAAACCCCACATCAAAACAACTCAGCTTTCAAAGGATGGCAAAAACAGTGTAAAATTCAGTCTGCTCAAAGTCTGGATCAGGTTATTTGCAAAACCTGGATACGGTTTGGAAAAACAAAGGGGTCATTGCTTTTTAATTTGCATTTCAAAGCTACAGACAGTGCAGATCTGAGACCACTGTCAGGAGCAGTAAGACCCGTCCTGCTCTAGGGACCAACCCAGGGATTCTGTAGCCAATAATGCAGCCACTTAAGATGTGCACATCTGCCTGCTTCCCACAGAAACTGAGACACTTCCAGGGTCACTAAAGCCACCTTGTGCTGCCAGCAGGAAGGAATTTCTGTATTCATGAGAAAGTCAGAATTCCTGCAGGACAGCCCATTCTATGTGATGGAAAGGAATGGGAGCGTCTCCCAACAGCCTCTCTCTGTACCTCATGCAAAAGGTTTCTACATCAGAGCCCCAAATAATTTATATTTCTCATTTCTCATCACCCATCTCATTCAGTCCCCTTCTCTCCAGCAAACTCAGTTGTACTGCTGATGCTGCAGACTGCTCTGATTAATTGCTCTCATTACAAGCTCATTTTTTAAAAATTTCCCTTCATTTTAATGCAGAACTTTTCTCTGGAACCTGACTTGTAATAAGCAAAAAGCAGTAATAAGTATGAAAACAGATCCCAGTGGCTGGCAAGAAGTGACGGCTTCACCAAAGGGAGAAAAATGAGAAGGCAGCCCCTCAGAAGAGTGGAGCTAATGATGAGCAATCACAAGCCAAGTGACCTACAGACACACACAACAGGGGCTGGCATGCAGGAGAGGAACAGCAAGAAGCAGCATTGCAGAAAGGCCATGGGAAGTGCCCTACAATTCCTGGATAAATCCTGCAGCCCCTGCCCTGCCGTGGGTGCTGCTGGAGAGGCCAGAGCAATGATAGGGGCTTCACTCCAAATGACAGGAGAGGCAAGTTTCTCTATAAAAATGGCACATTTCCAACAGGGATTTTCTTTGAGATAAGTGAAAAGTAGATAAAATTCCAAGCAGTTCTCAGAGGTGAATCAGAAGACTTGCTGTGGACTTACTATAAGCATGGAAAAACAGCAAATATCACTCTCCCTTCACTTTAACACTGACAAACATTCCCTTTGAAACAGAATGAATGTGAATGTAAACTCGAGAAATGAGGGGGACAGAAATATTTTTTTTCTAAATGGATGAAATGTTGAAGTTACTGAATACAGCACTCCCAGGCTGTTATTCAAACAGTAAAAGGGTGCATGATGATTGTTCTTTATGGACTAGTTTCCATAAGTTCAGTACTCAGGAAAGGAATATTCTTCTACATCAGGCTTGAATACTTAGACTTATACCTCTATCACAACAATTCAGCTGTACTGTGGTGGAAACAATAATTTAACTTAACTCACCTTGCCCCAGCCAATTCTGGAGTCATCCTGTTTCTGTGAGTGTGTTCAAAGTTTCAGTGTCACAAATCAAAGGTTCTTAACAACCACTCTTTACTATGGAAAACAGAGAATAAAGTCTGTCTATTTTATTGAATAATATACTGTTTGTTACTGAATACTACCTGCTGTTTGAATGATACTACGAGGATGAGAACCATAGAAGCAAGGTACTGCTGTAAATCTCCAAATACAAGGAGGCAGATCAGGAAGAAGTTTCCATTTTCTCCAAACAACATTCCCATTTCATCACTGGCAGACACAATTCGAGGCAGCCATAGTGGGCTATAGGCATAATACAGCTCCTCCAGCTATGAAAATGGAGTTAGAAAAAAAAACACTAGATGCAAAAACACAGGTCCTGCATTTAGTTCTCCTTACATTTGGTGTTCTTCCTGTTGTAACAAAAAAAAGAAATAATAGTTTGCAACACAGGCCACATGTAAAGTTATGCTAATTTAAAATACAGGAGCACCTAATACGAGGTAATTTTGCAGTTATTAAGTACTTGCTGAACTCTAACTTCAAAACCAAATTTTTTGCAATGCATAAAGGATAGAGTATTCCTGTATTTAGTGAAATGGATAATTAGCTGAATGCTCAGTAAATAGCAAGCTTGCCCTTGACTTTCCTTGCCACTATTTGCCTGCTTAGCAGCCATTTATGGATGCTTGACTAACAACCAGTTCAGCTCTCTGTTCACTCCCTGACAGCTCAGGTTGCCTGACATTTCTCAGTTGCTCTGCACTGATGTATGCTGTTGAAAAACAAACTGATGTACCAACTCTGGTTCTTTGTGATTATGTTCTGCATTTCCCAGTCCTTATTTTTACCAATTAAAATTGCTTCTTTAAGATTTACAGCCCAGAAATCCCATGTTCCCTGACATCTCAGGCTGCGGTTCAGTCCAGAGAGAGAGGCAATTCCTGCAGAAAGCCCAGTCTGACACAATCAAATACATCTTGTCAAAGTCCAGCTAATCACAACCCTGCACTTAATCACTTCAGCTTTTTCAGATAACTCCAGACAGCATTACATTTGAGGATTCTTGAAAAGCTCAATACAACCCAATATTCAAATAACCCAGATCACAGCTTGTTCATCAAGTTGATGCTGCTTTCTAAAAATGTGTCACTATTCATTAAGAATGGTGTCATAATTTGATATGCAAAGTTTCTGAGAACTTGCTTACATTCTGCAAGTTGCCTGGATAGAGATCAATGTCCTAGGGACATTGGAAATGCCTCTGGGTTTCTGATGTTAATTTTTGCACGTCATTTAAAAATAACATTCCTCAACTGTTTAACTGTTAGCCATCCATGCGTAAGATCAAGAAATGCATCTCTATTTTTGAGAAGGTTTTCAATTTGTGAAGCTTCTTGAAGAACTAGCTAAAATTAGGGACCTAATTATTTCTTTTGTTTGGACAGGATCTAAGAGTTCGGTATGACTGCCCATTGTTGCAGCTGTTACCAGAACAGAAGGCAGACTGAACACAGAGCTAAACAAAGCTTAGGCTGCCATCACACCACCTTCTACAAATATCAATCCATCCAAGCTTCCATTTCATTCAAAGTCACCTTGGCCCTAATGTTATATTATAGCTGCAGTGCAAATTATTGCTCCTTTTCCCTGCTTTTCAGAGTTATGAATGAGTGGAAGACATTTTCCATTAAAAATTTAAACCAGGTAGAATGTCATGACTGTGAGATGAAAGTAAGGTTGCTCAGAAAGTAACTGAAGTAGATGAGAGAAATCTCCTTGCAGGAATGCCATGCCCTGTGGAGAGGGGTAAGCAATACCATGCCACAGCATTCCTTTATTTACAAGGCATGTGGCCCCTTTTGAAGGAAAGCAAACAGAGACTCTCTGCAGCCCCTCAGCAGGAGCCTCTCAAAGCATCCAGGGGGTTTTGCAGCTCCAGGAGCCGTGTAAATGCCATCCTCGCCGAGTTCAGCAGACACCCAGGGTGGCCAGGCTGGCCTGCACTGCTCAGGGCTAACAGCTGCTTCTAGCCCCAGCTGCCCCCGTTTTCCACTTACTGGGAATACTGCAAATCCCCACACATTTAATGAATTGAGAGTGGGGTTTGCTGGCTTTAGTGATTTGTAGCACTTTAACTCCTGCTTTCCAGTAGTCCTGCTAACCAAACAGCAAAATACACAATAGGAAAGCCCCCAGATGCTCTCATTAAAAACTTCCTATGAACTTAACATTATTTACTGGAGAAAATAATTTTTAAAAATCCAGCTATTTTCAGTTTATTCTAACCTTCAAAGCTTGCTTGCTTTCAAAGTTCCACTTCTCCTGAGGATTATTATTTAAATCAAGTATTATTAAATAATATTAAATCAGTTCATTTGCAAAGAAAATAATTAATGTCACACCAGGTATAAGAAGAGGAACATGACTGATCTGACCTTTTAATTAAATGATTAACACTAGTCAGCAACAACACAGTGAAATGACAAAGGAAAAGTGACCTTTTTATGTCTTCACTAAGAATGGAAACAGGGCACCATCAGCATTTAAATCTTTTCAAATTGTAAATTATAGAACCACTCACCTCAGAAATCATTCATAATTACAGCCTTCCAAGTTCAATGTATATATGGAACACATACTCTGCTCAGTGCATGGAAAAATAGCTAATCTCAAAAGTGACCAAGAGGAAAAAGGTCAGCCTGTCATATTTTACTAGTATTTGTCTTAAAGTCTACAAAACTTATTCTTCTGAAATGGATGGACTCTGCTTCAGTGACTCTGTCAAAGCCATTATAAAAGTAAGTTACCAAAGTGTTAAGAGATAAACTGGACTTCAGTGAAGCCACGAATACTTAACACTAAAAGTGAAAGACAGTGTAGGTCTTTCTTGCCTAGCTGTAACTCCACTCTTACAAAAATAAGGTTAGAAATAAAAAAAGGGGAGAGGGCATGTCTGCACGTAAAGAAAATGAAAGCTGGCTAAGACAAAGAAAGTAATTTTTCTTTTTTAAAGACTTCTCTAACTTTCTATATTTTGAATTATAGCTTTCAAATTGAATTAATCCCAGCTTGAACAATAGGTTAAGGTCTTCATGTTATCTTAACACAAGGAATTTACAGGTTGTGAGTGTTTACACCCTGAATGAAGCAGAGATAAAAGAAAATTGAAACAGCGATCTTTTTTTTCCTGGCTTTGTGGGTTATTCCTTAAATAAACTATATAAGCTTCAGGCACACAATGACACTTGGGTTTCTGTGGTAGCTATGTAGCAAATAGCTCTGAAATGTATATTACCAAATATATAGTCTGCTTCTGCATTTTGCTTGTAAACCAAGTAGGAGGCAAGAGTATATCACGTGGTGAGCTGCATTTTTATTCGGATCCTCTGATCCAGCCATATTCTTCTCAAGCAGCACATCTAATCTGGTAACTGGAATTTTGTTTTACCCTTCTTTCTATGACTGAATAAGGCTGAGACTATAAGTTCTGGCAGTATTTCTGGACACCCACACAGTTCTAAAAGAAGCCTAAACCGCGCTTCTATTTTCTTTGCTAACACCTGGCCCTTTAGCTGAGGTCAAGGGCAGCATCAGCTCAGTACCTGGGACATCTCCTCCCAAGAGGCCTTGCTCTGCATGACCAGAGAAGGGGACTCAATGGTTCTGAAACTTTTCCATCACCTCTAATTAATAACCAAGTCATTAAAGTGCAAGGCCTTGCTATGGATCACTGGAGCCATTTTAGCCCATTTTCTTGTCCCAGCTTTTAGCTGTACATTATTTGGAATCCTATGTTTATTTTGATCCCCTATTTTTCCATTCCTTATCACATGATAGTGATACATATCTGCCTTCCCAAGGCTGAATACCAGTAACTCAACTACAGGAAGTTGCATGCACATCTATATTTTTATAATGCTTCATAGGCTACATTTCATGGTATGCTTCCTTCTCTGTTTTTCTGTAGACACAGAAGTAATTTCTGCTTCATTAGAATAATTTCAAACATAGAAAAATATATACAGGAAAAAAGATTTCATTTTTATTACATTCAAACCATACTCTTTGAAGGCTGCAGCACATACTTAGATGTATGTCTTCACAAAACCCATCTGAACATAAGAGTGAAATGAGCTGTACAGATGTTCCATATAAAGAGAAATCAGTAAAAACTCTACTTAAAGAGCTCTGCTACGTCTGCCTTTGAGAGTCTTATTTCCACTTCCACCTTACACTGATAAAGCATTTTCAACTAGCACAACAACCAATTCATTGATATTTTTTATTTTTAGAGTTATTCCCTCCTATTACAAAACAAGGTTAAAAATATAAACAGTACAGCTTAAAATGCAAAAAGCCCAAGGGATTCTCTTAAGTCAGACATTGCAGCATCAGACACATAACACCTCTCTGTTCAAGTGAGCTCACATGCAGACATTTTGTTTTTCAACTGTTTAATTGTTAGGACAGTAAAAAAGAAAAAGCCTGTAGTTCTTTGCTATCTTAAGATTATTTCCAATGTGCTGCTTTGAGAATTTGTCCAGGATGACAGCTTCTTGCCAGTCCCAACAAGTTATTGGCTTCTGTGGATTTTTTTGACCTCTGCAACAATTATGCACGAAGAAGAAAGAAAATAAACTTACCTCTTTATTTCTAACTTATCAGGTTTTTGTTATCTAACCCTGAAGTGAAAGAAATTCTATGCACTTTCCCACATTTGTTCTCATCTTTGCAAATCCCAGTGGCTCCACAGTCTCAAATGCGAGATAATCTGTAGATCAATGAGGGCGGATGTAAAACTCTTGCTAAGCCATGTTTTCCCAGCTGGGGGTAAATTCACTTGCCTGTATGTAAAATTTCCTAATTAGAAATGTCAAGTCTCTGTTAAAAGCTTCCAGAAATTGATGCTGAGCTCTATAAAAAATTAACTATTCCATAGCCATGTCTTATCTGACTCATCAGGAGAAACTTTCCCATATTATTCATAATTAGGACTAGAGTAGCAGAAGAATTTCAGAATTTTACTAGATGGGGGTTTCTGCCTATCAACCATAAAAGCCCTGGGGATGGGCCCCAGAAGGACCAGAGCACTGGCACTGGGCACTGCCCAGGCTCTGAGCATCCATGGAGAGCGATTCCTAAATTCCCAGAGACTCCCCACAGCCCGAGCACAGTTTGAACAGAGCAGTTGGGAAAAACCTTTGATTACCAGCCCACTGATATGAGATGCAATATTGCTCAGCTCAGAGAGGAGCAAAGGAGTCCAAACTATGTAATCCCCAGGTTATAGAAATTAGAATAAAAATCTGGGGGTCTTTCAGTGCTTAAATTTATGTCCTTACCATTGGTGATGGATCTATTGAAATTCTGATTTCCGTGTGAGACTAACAAAAGCAATATAACATATTCAAAATTTATATCCTGTCCTCCACTTATAATGGACTTTTCATCACCATAAGATAGGTATGCTCTGGATGGGTTTTTGCAACATTACTTTATTTCCTGTCTGTCAGTATAATTAGAAGACATTTTAGAATAAAGGCACAGTTATAAGTAACAATTTTCTATGTTAAAACTCTTTTATTTGGTAGAATTGCAGAATGTTGACGTTGGTGGAGGTGGGAAATGGCTTTAAATATTTGCACAGAGATAGAGTCCTGACTCTGCATCCCAGTTGATGCCACTTGTGTATGTACAAACCATTAATAAGTCCATGAAAGCAGAGGTGATAACAAAAGCCTTGAGTAAGCATGGTGTAATTCCAGAATCATGGCCATGGCATCCATTTTACCCTTATTTTAACTAAGGAGTTTTTGTCATCATAAAACCTGATGTGCAATATCTGTATATAGATAGAAAATCCCTTTAGATAAGGGAGAGACAAGTTCAAGACAAGATAGTCATATTCTGCTTCTTCAAAGAAAAATCAAATTTGGATTTATGTTCTCAGTTAAGCTGAAAACAAATAGGATAAAGAAAAAAAGAAAATGTTGACAAAAACCTACCACAGTGCTCAGTCAGATATTTTCTGGACTGCAAACCAAAAAGTGGAACCTGCCAATATAAGCTATATTATGAGTTGATCTTGAACATTTGGCCTAAATGTAATAAAATATTCTGAAACTTGGACAGATTCAAGTCTCTCCAATAAACATTCAGGGCAAAAGAGAGCTCATAACCCAACAAGAGCCACCCCCTGCCCTATACTACTGCCAGCCTCACTTCTAACACCCAATAAACCCAGCAAGAAACCTTATTTCTACCTGATTATCCAAAGAGAAGTAATGACATCTACCCAAACGTTGCCAGAAGTCACCTGCACCTTTTTTTGTACATCTGAGCTTGCTCATATAATAGCAGTAATTGTCCTCCCTGCTTAGGCTGATAGCTATGAAATAACCTGTGTTTCACTCCTACTTGCAGAGTTGCAGTTATTGCCATGATTAGGTGGTGAATAAGTACAGAGCTTCAGGCCTTGAGTGCCATTCTCTCCTTATGAGCAATCAAACAGCTCTACTGCATTCTTCATACGATGACTGCAAAGCTTAAACTTGTGCTCACACTTTCTCTCCCCATAAGAAATAAAAATTATGGAGGAGAGGAAGAAAAGTTAAATCAACGTGGGTTTTTTCACACTTTAAATGAAATAACTGGCTAAAATGTAATGTCTACCACATTGTGAAATAGCTTTCAAATAATGAGAAGACATGAAAGTGGATGCTACAAATAAGTGAAATGTTTCCCAGGAAGACAGCAGTTTCATTACAGGAAAAAAAAAATAAACACATCTCAGAAAGGCAAATACAATTGGACTGTAAACAGGGGTCTGAAGGATTGTTCAAAGGCTCACCATTTGATTCCAGTGCTCATACATAACAAATATCTTTTTTTTCTGTTTTGTTGTACTTGTACACAATGGCTACTTAGGGGGTTTCAAAGACAAGTAACAGAATAATTGAAGAAGAAACTAAAATGGGTTATATCATATGTGAAATTTCCATTTAAGAAAAAGCTACTAAAACCTTGTTAACCTGTCCTTAAAAGAACAAAAGTCAGGTGGCCTCCAGTGACAGTAACTAAGATTAAGGGAGGCCCTTCTTCTCTCATCATTCTAAAAGCAGATTATGGTTACAGCAGAAAAATAAAAAAGTGTCAGGGAGTATTTCTCCACAGAGTGCAGAATGAATGCGTGGCACTGGCAGAGCAGGGCATGGTCACTGCTGGGAGAGGCAGGAGGGGACATCAGCGTTCCCACAGCAACACTGGCACAGCCAGGAGGGGCAGGCACTCATTGGTGGCTCTGGGTGACAGGTGATTACCACAGGAGCTGGAAGAGGGAATCCCACCAAGAATGCTGTACAACAACCTCTGAAGCACCAGTATCAGATGTCTGCCAAAGCTGCATATTGATGGTGTTATTGTTTGTGTCATTTCTGGTGATTAGATTACTGCCTGTCTGAGGGTTTTTCCTTTAAATAGGAGCTTCCCTCAATCCCAAACCCCAAATAAATGAGAACAGAAAATGCTCCTTGCTGAGAACTAGAGCTGATGACTTCAGGAAATGATCCATTAGTTTGCTAGGAATAAAATACTGCAGAGCAAGACATAACTACATTTTCATCCTTTTCTTTGCGGGGGATGGAGTGCCAGCAACACTTCTCTCCTGCCCAGCACATGGCCTCAGCACAGCCAGCTGTCTGCAGCAGCAGTGGGCAGGAAGCTCAGCAGATGCTCAGCCTTCTTGAGCACTTGGAGTTCAAAACACTCATCATCTCCAGCAGAATGAAATCAGCAGGTCGTACACTGGTGCTGGAAACAATACATTGTGCTGGCCAGTGGCTGAAAGAGCTACCAGGGCTCCCCGGCTGCAGAAGGGATGATGGATTTGAACATTGCTATCATTCAGCCAACAAAAGACTAATAAAAAAATAACTCTTTCCTCTCCATCTGCAAGAAAAATTCTCTCACATTCTTTCAGATTCCTGTTAAACTAAAGCATGACCTATTGAGGTGAGTCATTGTGACAAACAAGAGAAAATGCCACATTGTCAAAAAGTAGTTCCGAAACTCGGGACAAATTTGCAATTTGGGAAACTAATTCTCATTTCTCACAGACTGCAGTTTTCACAGATTTTAATTAGATATCTATCATTCTCATAATCACTGCTGTAATTACAGGGAGTTATGAAATGCTGAATGTGGGTCTTTTTTTTTCTTTTACCTTCAAATAACAAAGACAGAGTTTTTAGAAACCTCAAGTTCTTGTACTGACAGCAACCACTCACTGTTTTAGACCATGGGAAGTTCTGACAGAAACCCGGCTGTGACCAAGTTGCATCTGTACAAATCAGAATTTGGGCTGGCATTTTGCTATTGCAAGAATTAATCCTACACAGTGAACTCTTCCCCCAAAACAGACACCTTCACAATTCACCTGCAGGTACACGCTGCAGTTACTTTCCCCCACTAAAATACTGATGGTTACATGAAGTGTGTTACCCACGGTGTATGGAAAAAAATAGAGGAGAACTCTGACCACAATCCTACTTGTTAAACACTGTTAAATTCAGAAGAGAAGTAAAAGTACACACGTGATTTTGCACTCTCTGCTAAAATGACTCATTTAGATTGGATTTAATAATAAACAGAAAAGAAACTTTTTGATAGGGATATGCCTGCTCATCTCACCTTACACATGACAGACTGGATGAAAAATAATCCTCAGTTTCCAGTGTACAGCCACATTTGCTGTACATTTCCAGTATTTATGCAGACACATCCTTTACTTGACCTAAATCCATCCTCTGGAAGCAAACCATACCAGCAACTTTACATAGAAGTATAAAATGAGTATTCTCATTAAAGGCTTTAAATAACAGGTGTTAATGAATATAGCTTGCCCTCCTACCATCACACCGACAGAGAATACTTCGCAAAAGGGCACCACAGGCCCTTTAAACTGCACAGGGAATTTTGCATTATAAGGAAAAAAAATAGCTAGTCATTCTGGCAGTATGAAAATAGTACAGTTCTTTTCATTTTGACATAATTGTTGTGCTATTAAATAGAATAACAGCCCTAAGTTAAATAATGGAGGTCATTTGAAGGGTACATATATTTTGCTTTTCTTCTGGGAAAAAAATAAAAATTTTGAAACCCTGTGCCTGAGTATTCATAGAAACTGAAAATCACCCTCATAGCCACAAGGGAGTCAAAACATCCAGGATCATTACTTCATTAATTTTGATTTGTTTCTAGCTAATGGAACTTTAAAAAAATTTGACTACTTACCACAATACCAGTCATTCACTCTCAAAATCACTGTGTCACAAGGCAGAGTTATGCCATCTTCTTTTTTCCTTTACTCACAGAATCCAGAGACTGTTTTTCCTCTTTCATCAGAATTGCAGAGATTCAGTCTGGTGACCTAAAAATCTAAGTGAGCCTAATAAGAAAATTAAAGTTCTCCAGAACAATGACTAAGTCACTAAAATATTAATTCCTCCAACAGGAAGCCTACTCCAACACGAGACACTGAGTTTGATTCAGCCCTGAAGAAACCCAGTGCAATATCTCTCTCCAAACTAAAATCCAACCTGCTTCAGTGAATTGCCATCAGCACACATTATTTGTTGCATTGAGAAGCCTTATTTATTAAATGGCCCAGACCTGCTACTGTGGCAACTCTTAGAGCAGGGACCACTCTCACAGATAGACCCCTTCTGACTGGGAGATAAGACTAACCTCCTATTATGAAAATGAAAAAAAATCTGAATATAATTATCCTAATAAACAGAGACTAAAAAAATAGGAAAATACCCTAGATTATCAGGTGTGGGGCATTAATGTGAAGGTTATTATAGCTTCAACTCAGGATGAATATTACTTCTGGAAATAACAAATTTACTTCATTCTAGTCCATGCTGGGAAAAATGAGGAGCTCTCATGGCCCAGAGACATTTGTTTGGGTCCTTCAAACCATCTGAGCTTTGGGGATAGGTATAGAAGACTTGAGCTCAATATTAAATATTGTCTAGGTCAACTGTACAAGCCCAATATTATTCCTGAAGAGAGAAAAAAACAAATGCTTTTCTTAAAGCAGTCTCTGGGGTTTTTTATTTTTATTTCCTTTCCTAAGGGAGCATGATTAAGCAGATATTATCCAATAAATTTTCAAATGAAAAATGCAGCAAATTATTTAATGTAGATTTCATAATATTTCTTTAGATATAATGTATTAGATAAGAAATATTATCCACATTTATGCTATAACCAGAGTTCAGTTGCTCATGCTTCCTCTAAATAAATGCATATTCTGGCCATAGCTTTCTATATTCTTACCTTTGTCTGGCACTGTGCTGTGGAGCAAATAGATTGAGAGATGCAGTAATACATATAACCTTTAGCTTAGCTCTTATCACAAGGAAAATAGTTACTGTTGCTATGGTTGTTTGGTCAAACTGTCATCCCATATCAGCATTGTTAGTATTCACACCTGATAAAAAGATGTCTCAAGAAAAGAAGAGGGAGGAAAGGAAAGCAAAATGCTCTATAGAAGGCAACCCAATCCTCATCTAATCTCTTTTAAAAAATCTCTTTTAAAAAATCTGCTGTGCTAATGCTATCCTGTATGCCTATCATCGAAATCATATGAGATTTCAAATAAGGTAAAGATAAGTAGAAAATAATGACAAATAGAAATCTGTGCAATTTTTCTGATTACAGTGATGTCTAGATTTTTATTTGTAAGCCACCCATAAGGTATTTTCAAGGTCAGGAAAATAAAAAAAAGTTTTAAAAAACATGGGTGATTTTCAAGTACATCTAAGCTGCATTAAATCTCTGAACTATTGCTCTACAACCTGAAACCAATCCCATATGAGACTATTATTTCTCAGCATCTTGTTAGTCCTACTTTGCACGTAACCTTGTGAACTACTAATCTTTCTGAATAACTACACTCAGCCCTAAAGGCACACCAACAACTTTTACAATTAGACTTGAAATTTTAAATTAAATCCTGTTTCAGACACAGCGTGCAAGGCAGGTGTTTCAAAGTATTACTGCAAGGTAAACTTTTAGAAAGTTCAGCAGTCTAAAGAGTGAAATATGTGAGCCTGAACAAAATGAAACAGCCCCTACAACAAACCTGAGCTCTGACACAGGCATGAAGTGGGTTCTTTTTCCCAGATTTCATAGCAGTGGAGATGCCATCGCCCTCAGTGAGGATTACATAAGGCTCCCATTAAGCATAAACACATTGCAGACCACTAATATATACTGACAAGAGGCTTTTTGCTGCTCTCTTTCCTCCCTTATCCATTTTTCACACAACTACTCAGAGCCAAACATTGGTTATTCATCTCTGCTTTGAGGAGGGTGAAGGCACAGCACAGCCCGGGGACCTGTCCTTCTCACAAACCCCTTCTTGTGCTCACCAGCTCCCCATGCTCTCATCAACTATTGTCTTTACTTTTATGGTCCAAGATCTTAAAGAAACATCAGCAGACCTGGTCCTGTTTGCTGGGGAGCTCCAGAACCTCCCCGTGGAGCTAATTGCAGTGATTCACTGTGGATATTCACCCTGCAGCTGTTGCCCATCACCACAAAGGCTGCTCGCTAAAGCAGACACGCACTGTGTTGGTAAATAAGACAAGAAACTTTATTGCTTATTCTAAGAACTGGAGAAACTGGCACACTCTTACCTTCAGCACCAGTCTTGCTTAACACCCCACTGAACACTGCTCACAGGGAACCAGGAGTGCAGTGACACTGCTCCATGACAAACGTCAGTGGCTTCTCGGTCTTCATCGCGGCCCAAGTCTCCAGAGACTTCTCTGTACCCACGAGTCAGGTACTGATGCACTCTGCTCATCCAGCTACATCCACAGCAAGGCACAGATGGCTGCTAAAGGAGTCTATTTTCCAAAATGTTCATTTGTTCTGCTGTCTTCAGGAAATAGGATGTCTGTTCCTGCCCTTGCAGTTGTAATGGAGCTAGTATTTCATCTGTTGGCTTCAATGTGAAACGGTGAGAAAGGTTGTTTTATTCCATCCTAAGGATAAGGCACAAAAACTGTGCATGCAAACCACTGATTTGTGCTTATTGCTGCAGATAAACAAGTACACATGTAAATAAAAGTGGGGTTATTTAAAACTGGTGACAATGTGTGTTCTTTCTGGTTTCTTTAAACACTTTCCTAAAAATTCAACCCAAAAGAGTGTCTTAGGTTCAGTTGTTTCCCACATCAGAAGTGACAGCCTATTACTTTGCCTCTGCACACTATTGCTATCCAGCTATCCAGCTCATAGGTAGATATAGATTAATGTATATCCCAGCAGCAATGAAACTCAAAAATAAGGTTGCTATTAAAAACATGGATGTTGAAAGCTGCAGGGTGTCATCTTGTCCTGGTGATGCACACATGCTCCTCAAGTCTTCAAACATTTTGGTAGTCTTTTTTGGCTCCATCCTAAAGCTCAGATTTTAACTTGGACAAGTCTCAGGCTTGGTTACTACAGCACATAAGTTGTCACTTGCATGTTTTGGAAAGCTAAGAGAAAAAGAGTATGCTGGCAGTTAAAGATGTTTACAGTACTTGCAGAAGTGAGGGCTAGGCCATAATGGGTTCTCTGGAAGCAATCACAGCACAATATATTTAAGCGTAAAGAGAATAATCACTTATATCAGCAGGGTAGGCAAGATGCCATTTGCTGACATCAATGCATTTATTGAGTTAGTGTTCCTGAACTCGGGATACTAATTTATTTTTTACAGCAATTAGATCCCACTGGGAGAGAAGTAGAGAGAGGTGTGAGACTGACCACCTCTCTGATGAGCAGTGCTTAAGACAGTTTGCAAAAACATTCTTCTCTCTGTCGCACAGTCAGTGCCACTTAACAATGCAGGAAAATCAAATCCAAAAGAAGAAATGCATCTGAGACATGAAAGGAAGAAAGTCCAAGCAAATACCTATTTATAATGCTGTTGTAGATGTCACTCAGACACATCCACCAAGCAGAAGGTTACATAAAAGATTTTCTCAGTTCTTTTTTCTCTCTTTAATAAAAACTTGAGGCTCTTGAAAGCTCTAATCAAATCTCAAAACAATTTTCAGCTATAAAAGAAGTGCGTATTTTGAATTACAACATAATCAAACCCAAGTATATGTTGCTCACCTTAAACTGCCCCTCTATCTGAGCTGCCTGTTAGCCATGCCAAACTGAGTTCTATAAGTCTCCCTCCAAGCTTTTGCAACTTCCTAGAAAAGTAAATCAGTTTCTATGTCTAGAGTGAGTCAAGTGGGGAGGAAGGGAGGTATCTGAGCACATCGGTGTCCTTTATGTTCTCTGAAATCAGAGCAATTATAGCCAATTTTCTAAACTAGGAGCCAGTGAGGAATACTGTGCAGCAATAGGAAGGACATAAATTAGGAAAAGACAACACTGTAAGAAATGAAAATATAAGAACAATTATCCTTCTGGGACATTATATATTCAAACAAGGATGAGAAATGGCAAGAGCTAAGTCAGCATTAGCATGTCAAGCTATTAAAGTTTTTTTATGTATGGAATGAAGAACAGAGACTGGCATGAAGTTGGAGGGAAAAGAAGCTGAAACGCAAGGGTAATTGTAGAGTCAGGAAAGATGGGGATGAGCTCTGGACATTGCTGTACCATAAATGGGTACAGCTACTGAAGAATGCTTTAATAAAAAGTAATTGGAGAACAGGACAAATAGTCACCCTTGAACTTACTCAGGATCTTCTTCCAACTCTGTCAGAACATGTCGATTTTTAGAGGGGTTATTTACTGTCAATAAACAGGAGAAAGGCTGCATGACTGTAAGTTCCATTTTTTTTGTCAAGCCAGAAAATGAGTGCCATGGCTGTTTCAGGACTCTACAAATGACTCTGTTCTCCCCAGGGGAGAGCCAGGGACAGCGGGTGCACTGAGCTGCAGAACAAGGGGCTGTGAGGCACCTTGCGGCACTGTGCACAGCAGCCAGGTGAGGTACTCTGCAGGCAGTGACAGCCACAGAGATCCTTGAGAGAATTTTGGCAAGATTTTCTCCTAAAACACAACAGCTTATTCAATTCAACAACAGATGCTTTCTGTGTTATCCCCTACAGCAAAGAAGTTATTAAACAGCCAGCGAAAGCCTCAATCCTAAGGCTGCCAACTGGTGGTTGTACTGAGTTTTGTATTTCCCTTCTGCACCATCGCTTACCATTACTACCCACAGTCTTTCTTCATGCCAGTTTTTCCAAGAAATGGCAGCCCCATTCCGCCCAGAGTTAAAATGCCATCATTTTCATACAGGTTGAAGGATTAAAGCAAGCTGGACTGCAAGGGAAGACCTCAGTCCCTTTGCAGCCCTACATGTGAGCCCCCACACCCTCGAGCTGCCTGTGACTGTGACTAATCCACACAGAGCCCCTCATTAGCTGAGAGCAAAGGGCTGAGGGCTCCAGCGAAACACAGCGGCCAGCGATGCATGGCAGGGAATTGTTCAGCCTGGAAAAGCTTCCTCCGAGTCACACACAACACAACTCCGAGTTACACAGCAAATCCTGCTCGGCTCGGCTTCGCAGCGGCTCAGAGGTGTCCGAGGCACAGACACCAAAAAAGCCCAAAAGGAGAGGAATCCACCTGCCAATTACAGCAACTGCAGGATTTAGCAAACAGACCATAAAAGGTGTCACAGACATGTGCATTCCCAAATTTGTGAAGACACGCATCTTTTGCCTCTTGTTTTACTCCTGATGCAGAAGACAGAATAATAGCAATGTAAACAGTAACACAGTCCATGTTTTTCAGTATTTGGCTCGTAATGTTTAAAAAGGCAATTTTTTGCTAGGTGCTTTCTACAGGCACTAGGTCCAAAGGGTGAAAATTGAAATTCTTAAGGCCAAAGCAGAACTGAAGAGCTGTTAACTGAGAGGGAATTAATCCATGGGCCAACTTATAAAGAGAGAGTAATATTGTAAACACATGGAGTGTCAAAGGAATACCAATGTTTTTTGTAAAAAATGTTTCTTCCATTGAGTGACGCTTACTTGGGTGTGGCTTCAAGAACCCCAAATTTGGTAAGGCATCTCTAGATGAAACCCTCAGAGGAATATCTAACTCTTCTGCTGAAACCCTCAGAGGAATCTCTAACTCTTCTGCTGAGCAGCAAAATCAGACCAGATTATAAAGAGGAACTATCACTTTACTCTTCAGTTTTTAAAGTACAAGTCCCAAAAATGTAAAGTGACAGAATTTTAGATGACATGTAAACCCTTTTATCCAGAACAATATTTCTGTATAAACGTCTCATCTGACAGGACTACTAGTTCCTCTCTGATTTTATTAAATCAGGATAGTAAGGGCCAAGAGAGACTTTTAATTAATTTTTAAAACTGCCTCTGGTCAACACACAAAGCCGATTTCAAGGACCTTCTGTCCAACCCTGCACAGTAGGAAGCTGAGGTATGAGGTAGATATGTGTACAGATGGGAAAAAAAAAAAAGTAGAAAGATTCCTCTCACTCAGCTTTCCCCTGACCGTGACCTTCTCTCATACTTGCAAAAAGAAAGAATAAAAAAGATAAATTTGCCAGCCAGACTTAAAAACTTGTAAGTACAACTTGTGCACGGGAGATATTGAGCCTTCCCTAGACCTGGGCCTCTGCTTCCCCCCTGGTTTCTCAGGCTCAGTGATGTGCAGCTGCATCTGTCATGCGGCATTACGTTATGTCAGCGATTTAATGCAACAGGAGATACAACTGGTTCTGGCACGTAAGAAAACGACAAATCAGTCTACAGAATCTGAAGAGACAGTTTGCTGGAGGAACACAGGTGCACAAGCTGGGATTTAACAAAAGTTATTTGAAATGCAGGAAGTAAACAATAAAAAAGGCCATTTTACCCTAAGTAAATTTTAGAAAATAGGTTTTCTATCCAAATGTTTTGCTACAGCTGCAAGTCTCAGATTCAAAAACTGACAAATAAGATTTCTTTCAAACTCCAACATGAAGTGAATGGTAGAGATTGAAAGAGACAGAATTTCATATCCATTAGGATCCCAGCACTCCATTTTAATCAGGAATCAGTTGCCGACTATAAGAAATTGCCCAGTCTGTATATCTCATTGAGTCTTTTGCAAGAAACTCAACTGCTTTATGTGTTTGGAGTTGCATCCTCACACAGGAATAAGTAGTTAACAAAGACCTTAGTGAGACTGAAAATCTTTCTTCACCATTATACAGTCACACTAATAAAGGATATTCCCTTTATTATCAGTCTCTTATATTCTGTCTCCAGTGTCCTCTCCTGCGGGTACAAAAGGTTCTGGGTGCAGCACCACAGGAGTTAAATGATCCCATATACCCCATTTCCAAGGTTAGGAGAGGTTTTCACCACCAGATCACACACCTTTTTTACTTCACTTTGTCTATTGCCATCCATTTCATTGCCTCTTGCACTAAAATAGTGGTTAATAATAAACAGGAGATTACAGACTCACAGAATGGTTGGGGTTGGAAGGGACCTCAGGAGTTCCCCTAATCCAGCCCCTATTGCAGCAGGTTCAGCCAGAGCTGGCTGCACAGAATCACATTGTCCAGGCGGGTTTTGGACATCTCCATAGAAGGAGACTCCACAACGTCTCTGGGCAGCCTGTTCCAGTGCTCAGGCACTCACACACTAAAGAAGGTTTCCCTCCTGTTCAGGGGGTGGAAGTTTGTGTTTCAGTTTGTGCTCATTCAGTTTGTGCTCTGGACACCACTGAAAAAAGTCTGGTCCCATCCTCCTGACACCCACCCTTAACACATTTGTACGCCCTAATGAGATCCCCTCTCAGTCTTCTCACCTCCAGCCTGAACAGGCCCAGCTCCCTCAACCTTTCCTCCTGTGATTGGAGCACCTTTCTTGGTGCTCCAGTTCCTCACCACCTTCACAGCCCCGTGCTCGACCCTGTCCAGTAGATTCTTGATCTTCTACTGTCAGCCCACAGGACACAGGCTGAGAACTCCTCACTGAAGCTTCATGCAGCCTCCCATCTAAAGCCATGATAAATTCCTCCCCAGCCTCATCAGAGCTCCCCAGGCTGAAACCCAGGCTGCACGATCCTTCAAATGCAGGAGCCACAGGAGCAGCCCCAGAGCCACAGCCAAGGAGAGGAGGGAGCATACTCTTCTTTGACACTGGCGGTGGCCTCAGAGAGGCTCCCTCCCATCTGCACACCTCCCACTGACACCAGTGAGAGCTAAGCATCAGGAGTGGGAATATACAGAAAAGTCAATGCTAAAGAAAAGATGAAGTGCAAAATACTGGGGGTTTTTATATTTAAAAAACAAAAACAAAATATTTTTTAAAGAGAGAGAAACAAACAAGACCCGGCATTAAACAGTGGGTGCTGACTTCACCCAAACACCCCAGATGATTTTAGTGTATGATTTTTGTACCTCAGTGCAGCCTGGCTCAGTGATGTTTTGCCAGTACTAGAGATAATCTTTTGAAATCAAATTATATGTGTGCAACATGAATTATGCTTTTGGCTTACACTGCAGTAAAACTGCACATTTTGCATATTTTTTTTTAAAGGAGGGGAAGAGAGAAAGAAAAAAATAGAGAATTATATGTCAAAACCAACTTATCAGAGACGCAGATAACTCCAGACACAAGCGACATCTTAATTCACAGGAAGGATATGTAGTATCAGACACAAATTTTTTTTTTTCTTGAGAAGTTGCCATTGGCATGAAACTATTGTAATATTTTCCACAGGAATGTAATGTTGCATGGAAATAGCCAACCATCACAGCACACCTACAGCTAACACTGGCAATCCACCATCTTCTTCCAGTGACACATGGCTCAAATGTGCTCCCTGTGTTTCCCCTACACCTAAAACAGCCCAGGAAACACAAGGATTTTGAAGGGGCAAGTTGGGCCCTGTTGCCAAGGATGACTGAAATATGTTATTTATGTGTAAGACTTGGAAAGAGTGATCATCCAAATTTGAAAACAAATACCAATTTTGTTTCTTTCTTTCCCTCTGGAAAGCATCTGATACAGTCTCTGAGAAATTTCTCAGCAGTATTGGAGCCTTAGTCACTGTTTCTGAAGTTTTCTGGACATAAAAATTACTAGGATGTATAATAAGGAATCCACTGGCCTAACAAGGATTTATTTTTCCACTCGCTGGCACACCAATTTAATTAAGACACCAAACCAATTAATAAGCCCTACTAATAAGACCCACTATCTATTAGCATATGCAGTGAAAGCAATTTCTGCCTGTGACTATTTATGAGAGTAGTTATTCACTTGGTAACCATTTACATAGTAACAGCACTAAAAAATACTAAGGTTTGAGGATGAAGAGGATGGGTAATTAAATGCTGTGTCTTTTACATTGCATCATTTTTAAAAATATATTTCCAGTTAGAACAAAAAGAAAGGGGGAAATTCCTGCAAAGAAGAGCAAAAAATAAATATGTTCCCATGCTTGCCAATGCCCCCCGAGTCAGCCATTCCCACGCACACTTCCCAGCACCTTGGTGGCCCCAGCAGCCCATAATAGATCAACAAGACATCAGGGTCACAGCAGTAACTGGCGCTGCTAAAACTAAGGTCACATTTAAGCCAGTTAAGTGTTCTCACTGTACTCACCAAATCCACACAAATTAGAAAGAGTTAATTAGCAGGTGCCCCCTTTAAGCAGAGAGCCAAGAGCACCAATGCCAGCTTTGCCCACCTGGGACACTTCCTGTGGCCACAAGCCAAGTGAAGATCATTGCCAGGCATATTTCAAATCCACCCATGAGATACCATTTTGCAAACCTCCCTGGAGGGAAGGATCATTATTCAGGAAACATTCTCTCCCCAGTGGCAGACACCATTTCATTTATCAGCTTCTCTTAATTGCTGTCTCCAACCATCTCATTCCACTAAGGCAAGCAAAAGGAAGTTTTCTGGGAAGAGACCCACCACCAGGAGGAAAGAGATACAATTAGGTCATTTAGTTTCTGTTCTTATTTACAGTAATTTCTGGTTTCATATTCTCACTGGATCTCATCTCAGGGCAGTATTTATGTCTATATCAAGGGGAAACTACTGTAAGATGCTCCCAAATTTCCCCCAGTTTGTTTAATGAGAGAGAGAGATGGGTGTGAATAAAGATGCAAAGAGGAAGTATCAGAAACAAAACCTCATGAGTGAGATAAGATTTCCTCAGCATTTTAACTGTAGCATACCTGATGAACACTGTTAATGCTAGGCTAGAAAAAGTAATAGAAAGCCTTCCAAATAATGAAAAAACAATCTTTCCAGAAGTTTCTGGGCTCCTCAATGAATTTCATCAAAATGTCATGCAAAATAAAAATACTGGCACATATTTGCAGTAGGAATTCCTGAATAAGCCAACAGTGAAGCAAGGGGTGTGTAACTGACTCTACCTATGGTGTGTCAATCGAAGAAGCAACTCAGCTGTGAAATTTGAATTCATCTGTTTTCCCAGATCTCTATCTGGCACTGATTCAATCCAGACAATTAAATATTTATTTCAGATGGCTGCAAACACACTTCTTCCCATTGGCTCTGGCCACCTCTGTGCTGCTTTGCTGAAGAATGCAGGTGATATTTCAGCAAGTTTCATCTGCAATAAAATATCAAAGCTGAATATGAAGTTTGGTGAGTTTATTATTACTACCTTCTTTCCCAGGGAGGAGAGAAATGAAAGGCAAGCCAGAAAAAAAAATTTAGAGGTAAACTATATTTTTGGTCCAGTGTATATTAATGGCAAGTACAAAAAAAGTCAGCACCCCAAAGTGATGTGAGAATCTCATACTGGAGATAAGAACACAAAATTAAAATTAAAATTATTGGAATTTCTGATGGGTTGGGTTTTGATTTCTCTTTTCTTTTTAGCCCAGATCATTTCAGCAGTCTTGCAAAATCTTGCAGTGAAAAGGCAGGTGGGCTTGCAGTCTGCAGCAATAGGCTGGAGTGAAAGAAAAAACTGTGTACGTGACAGAGTAAAACGCTTCTAACAAGAAGAAAAAATAAATAATCCAATTCTAAAAATTTTTTATCATAATTCTTCTTTCTACTCATGAAGAAATTAATTGTTACAGAAATGCACACAACCAGGCAGAAAGTTCCTGGATGATATCAGCTTCTTTCTGGTAAAAGAAGGAAAAAGAAAAATTGTTGGCAATTGCCAGGAAACTTATTGAATCACCTGCAGTGGTCAATCCCATTTTTTTGCTAAGGAGGAAATATTCAGGCAATGTAATTTCCAAAGCTGAAGAAAAAAGAAGCCCAACAAACAAACAGCCAGCTGCAAAAAAAACTTAGACAATACAATATCCTGGAAGAGACTCACTAATGGGTGTCAAACTAATTTGTGCCATTATTCACTATTTTAATCATCGAGGACAGCTTGCTCTCTGAATTTCATTTTTTAAAAGCCAGTTTTAATTAATATGGCTTCCCAGCAATCCCTTGTACCTATTACTGTGACTTCAACTCAAAAAAAGTCATAATAAAAGCAAATACATAGCTCAGCAGCAGCACAAATAAAAACCATCTTTTGTGAAAAACTTCATTTTCCTCATTTCTGTTGTTACCATTTCTGTTACTGTTTTCATTAGACACTCCACCCCCACTGATCCCCCTCAGGCAAAGCTTACATGACTGATCCTGAGCTTGCAGCACCTGATGCAACCAGAAAAGTGCCCTTCCTGAAAGAGCTCCAGCAGAATGCAAGGAGCAGCAGCAGCCAGGAAGAGGCTGAGAGAATTCTTTATCCCCCTCTACAGCTCAGGCTTGTGCTCGTTGAACCTCATGTGCTTCTTGTTAGTCCACTTGTCCACCCTGTCCAGGTGCTCCTGCAGGTGACTCTCCCTTCCAAATGTCAACTTCCTCACTCGGTTTGGTATCACCAGCAAATTCAGGGTACACTTTATGCCGTATTCCAAATCACTTATGATGACAATAAATAGTATCAGCCCCAATATCAATTCCCACTGGATTACACTTCCTGTAAAATCTTCAGTCTGTGAGGAGAACATGCAACAGGTAAACAGGTCACCCAGAGTCACAAAGCCCAGAAATTATTAGAAATAAAAACTTCAGGTCAGCAGCTCAAGCAGCTGTTGAAATCAGGAATGCTTCATCTACTTATTCCATCAGAAGACTTGTTGCAAAAATGCTTCAGTATTTGTAAAAAAAAAAGTTTCTGTTGAGTTTCTAATCTGCATTTCAGTCACCCCATAGCAGACAAATGTGCATTTTAAAATATAACATATCATAAAACTCAATCTCTGCACTATCTCTCCTCTTGTCAGCTTATTCATTTCCAACATAATACTATTTGCTTGAAGAAAACTATTCCCAATATATACCAGTGCAAAAAAGAGGAGCGAATACCCCAAATTATGTAGTTAGAAATGAAAAATTGGGGATGTGGAGCTTCTAAAGGGATTTGCACCTAGAGCACAGAAAAATGTACATGTGGATACATTTCATTTAGAAAATTATTAGAAATCTAATGTGACCCGTGTTCCTATCAGTTTATCTCAGCATGTCCTGCAGGCAGAGGGAAAGCTGGGAATGTGAGACAAAGTATTATGAAATTAGTACAATTGGGTTTTTCCTCCCCTAACATTCAGAAGAATTTTTTTTTTTCCTAAAAGGGATCAATTCTCTAATAAGACTGAATTATGCACATCTCATTTACTGGCAGAAAACATGAGAAGAGTGGTTTACAGGAAGGGAAATGGATAAGAAATGCTAAATTGGATCTTGAATAGCTGTTGTAACTGAGGATTCTTCATTTAGTTTTGACATTTTTTCACTTGTCTCTTGAAAAGTGTGCTACACAGAATTTTTGACGGTGAGTCTGATTTCTGGGGTTTTTTTAAAGGCGTCCTCTAACATAGTCTCCAAACTTTATACCACAATTGCATGATAGCTCAGATATTCCAGGACTTGTGAGAAATTAGGCTTCTTTCATGTACAGACTGAAACATTCTCTCTTGTCAATATATAACTGCTCAGCAAAGGTGTTTTTGTCAGCAGAGTTGCTGAGAATAAAACAGTAGGATGTCTCACGAAGATGTATAAACTCTGAAATTCCAGTCACGAAGGGTGAAGTCAGTCTGTCATGGGCCCACTTAAAGCATTTTTTGTGGGATTTTGTAAACAAGCCTCAGCATCCATTTACAGGGCTTTTTAGACTCTACTGAAGCTGATCAAACTGTGGGGGTAATTTTTCACCCAGTATAAAAAGATTCTGTCTTTTGGGAATTTTTAAAAGAAATAAAAACCCAAACTAAGGTCTTTCAGTTCTTTCCCACGTGGACTGGGATGTAAACAAGAGGTTACTGTCACTGGCCAGGGAACAACTGAACACTCTTAACTTGGAGCAGCATCCACAGAACCTACTTCCCATGATTTGTAACAAAGGAAGTTTTGGCCTTAGGTTCAAGTTCACAATGATTTCTTTCCTGAGAGGGCCTGTGTGTTTCTATCCAAGGCAGAATGGGGGACTATGAATTATGAATGTGCTGATAAGCTCTGGAAGGGATGAAACCAGCTGAGATACAGGCAATCATTTGGAGACAACAATGAACTCAAACAAAGCCTGCAGCAATTTGTTTCATATCATACACTGACAGAACTTTGAGTTTAATAATTCCTACAGAATTATGGCTCATGGAGATGCTACAGCCTAAGTTATGACATGAACAGATGAGAGCACCTCCACACCATCTCCAGGTGCAAGCTGTTACCCCAACCCACCCTGGGGTGACATCAGTGATGTATCTTTCCTAGAGCAATGTTTTTAGTGCTCTCCTTTTGCTTTGCACTCACAACAGGGTAAAAACCTGCACACAAACAGCTGCTCTGAGTTCTCACAAATTCACACCCTGCCTCCTCCTGCTCTAGTGTAATTGTTTGCCCACGTACCTGAAAGTAGCACAGACATATGTCAGATTTTACTAACAGGATCATGGCAGGTGTCACTTTAATTTGGAATTATGGTAGTGAATTCTTCATCAGCATTTTGATAATCATATTTGTAAAGTGGTAACATTTGCAAGGCCTAAAGACAAGTACAGGCACACCTTCCTTAGGGACTCTGTGTGTGTTAGGCAGCTGCTGCTCTGTGTGCCACCCCTGTGCCTGTTTCTATACATACACTGTTGACATACACCCTGCAAAAAGAAGCTAAAGCATTTTCAAGTGCAAAGCTAAAGTGGTTCCCACCACACAGACATGGCATTAGTGCCATGCAGAGGACAGGACCAGGCACAGAAAATATTTTGAAACATCTGTGGTTTGTTTTGGTTTTTTCTCTTTCCCAAACCTGAGAAAGCTTTCGTTGTTGGTATGTTGCTGAAAGGCTTTTTTGCCTGCAAGAGCAAGGCTCTTCAAAGTGTCTGGTAAAATGCTTCAGTGCAGAATGCATGAAGGGCATGCATTAACATACATTGATTACTTGTATTTTTAAATGTAAATGTTGTCTGCTCAGCATCTGATGGAATTATACCAGTACAGTCAGTAAGTGTCATTGACATTCAAGTTCCCTGTTCTAAAGCTTGACAATACCTCTGATTCTGCAGTTTTCATTTGGATAATATTCATAATGGTAACAGAAAACTACTCCAAAACACAATAGCTTCTGTTTCTCAGACTTGGGATTTCAGATGTAAGTTCCCAAGGTGTTCATCTTTGACGGAGGCTGCTGGGGTTCCCTGGCAGTGCTGGCACAGCACTGATAGCCCATGACTCACTTTGTGCCTGTCTGCAGCTCCATTTTCTCCTGAAAGTGGCAATGCAGATTCAGCCCAGCAGCACTCCCACCCATCAGTGAGTCCTCTCTTCTGAGTAGAGTAGGCCACAATATGTCTACTGAAAATATCTTTAGTGAACTCTAGGTCTTCGATGTACCACAGGTAGGGAATCCCACTCTTTGCGAACATATATCCAGTGCCCAAACCCTCACCAGTTTCCTTTCCAGACAGGATAGGGATAGTTTCATGCTACCTGGCTTCTGGAGTCCTCTTGTGCTAACTTCTGTCCTGGCACCAGCACACAGAGCCTGGCTGCAGGGGCCTCCACACGTTTGGGCAGCCACAAGCCTTGTCCTCAGCTCTGAGCCCTTGTCACAGACCCTGGAACAGACATCCCCTGTCTGAAGTCCAAAGCAGAAAGACTTCATGGCTTAGCTGTAATGTAATTAATGCAATAGTACCTAGCTCTACAAATACAAAAAATCCAGAAGGGAACAGGAACAAATCCGACCTAACTCTAAATTCTCCTATTTTAAGAACAGGTGGCTACTGGCAGAAATTTGAATCACATTAACAGAGCCATCTTGCCTCCCACTGTTCATTTCTAGCCTGTGCTCTTGATGACACAGGGACACCAATACATCAGTACATTATCTCCCACTGTTCAACAGCTTCAGTGTCCCAGAACTCACCAGTAATGACCAGGCAGACAACAACAGCTCCACAGCCAGCCCAGCAACATCCATGTTTTCAGGCACTGTTGCTAAATCTGAACATTTTCCTTCAGTCTGATAAGAGACTGCCCTTTTCATGCCCCCAGGTAACACACAAACACCACTCTTTGACAGTCAATAACCCACTGCTCTTTTGACATTCTTTTGAATCCATATAGTTAATTAAGGTATGTATGTCTATCCAAAAATCTATACTGATTAAGCCTGGATTACAGAGTCCTTTCCTTGCTCAGTCTGAATAACCATGCAAAATATGAATATCCAGACAAAGAAAGCTGCTCCAGTTCCTGTGTATTTATTTGACTTGAGATCTGCCATCAAAGAAAAGAGTGTCATTACTTGAGCATCAGGCCTTAAGTGATAGATTCCAAGTGCATCATTTCTAGAGCCATTAGAGGTTATCAGGCCTATAGAGTTGCTAAGATACCATGAATCATGAAGGGAAATATAAGATAATGGTAGGCAGTCACTCCGATGTTTATCAGAGTATGTTCTCCACATCTTACTTAATAGCATCATGATTAGGATCATTTTCAAGAGTTCCTGTCTATTTTCCAGCTAGGTGCAAGAATTCAATTGCATTAAGTTGGCAAATACTGTTTGTATTTCATGTTTCTCCATGAGTAAATGAATTTGTGGAAGTCAAAATTTTTAATTGCCACAGCAGAATTTATTAACAAGTAAGAGCATGTGCAGGTTTCTTTCCTGGCTATTAAATAGTATCTTCAGACTTGGAATGAAATCATCCTTCATTGATTTCAAGTATATTTTGTGATAACAGAGACTGTGCTTTCAAAGAGTTTTTAAATTAAATTTGTAGCTGAGGTAATTGCTGTTGCAAAATTATGCAACTAAAGTAAAGCGTTATGCTGGAGCTTTCTTGATATTGTAATTTAACTGCCTCTTTTCTAAATCATAAAAGTGTCAGATGCCAGATTAGGGCAAAGCATTATGTTATTACTGAATTATTTTATGTTCTATCTCTGGAAGTATCTGATGAGAAGTAAAGGGATGAATCTGCAGTGCTATGAGCAGTGCTCACACCATATCCTCCAAAGCCCTCTCTGGGTTCACTCTTTCACTGGCCTAAAATTGTAAAGTCCATGATGGGAAAATTGCCCACTCTCCCTGACTTGCTACCCCAACAAAGAATGTACTTCCTACACCAATGGACAGAGATAGCCAAATAAGCTCTTATTAGGGAACTGAATAGGTGGTGGTGGTTGTTATTGTTACTATTAGGTAGTGAGACAGTGGAACAAGTTGCTCAGAGAAGCTGTGGATGCCAATCCCTGGAAGTGTTCAAGGTCAGGTTGGATGGGACCTTGAACAACCTGATCTAGTGGGTGTCATCCCTGCCCATGGCAGGAGGATTGGAACTGGATGGTCCCTAAGGTGCCTTTCAACCCAAACCATTCTAGGGCTCTGTGATTCTTACCTGTCATGCACTAAACCCACAAACCTGCGGAGAGATGCCTGAATGGCATTTGAAGGAAAGCACACAAGTAAGACAAAAGCTCAATAGGTGGGCTTCCCTTATCCAAGCTTTCAAGTAAAGCATCTTCCCATTCCACTCTACAGAGGCATTTTATTATGATTACCAGCTACCCTTCCCAACACAAAACAAAATACACTTCAGGTGAGAAAAGCTGCTGGAACACACAGCAGAAGACACCAAGCAGCCCAGGAGATCAGAGTGACATTATGCTACAAGAATTAACCTGCATCTTCTACAAGAGTTCAACTGGATCTCACACAAAATGAGATTAGTGACACTTTCCTGGATCCATCCCCTCCATTTTAGTGAAATTTTGTTCTATGAGCCTGCAGTTCTGACTCAAAGCAAGGTTTCCCTGTCCTTGACAAGAACCACAAATTGCTTTTTAATTCTTTCAAGAGCACTGGAGATTTAGACATTCATTTAAAACTCACAGTTTGTTAGAAGAGCCTAAGAAAGAGACACTCACAACAACAAAAAAAGGCAGTAATATTTCTAATTTTCCTGGCACCCACAAAGATGAATATACATCGACATCTGAGTACTGTAACTTTTTTAAAGTAAATGAGCCTTGAAGATTATCTGTCAGCTAAAATGCACCCAAGGGCTTGCTTTGCAATGTTTCTTTTTTAAAGAATGTTTGTTTTAACATTATTGTTGCAACCAGCCAAAGAAAAATGTAGAGCCATCATAAAAAATATGAGTAGATACCCAGTTGTTAGAGCTGGTTTAGGAACAATCATAGGAGTGATGGACTGTGCGACCCAGGAGAGGTTCCTTCCAACCCTAATGATTCTTAGAATTGATTTTCTTTTGCAACTCACTTTCAGTTAGTCCTTTAGAAAAAAAATAAAAAGGGTTCGATCAATGCTGGCTTCAATGACACAGCCATTCCAGCTCCTGCAGCATTTTCTCACCATGGCAATCTCTTTATCTTCTTGTTTGTATGAAGACCATTCTCTTCTCCTCTGTTCCTGGCTGCACATTAAAAAGAAAAAAAGGGCTGGGCTCATAGTTTGCTGACTTCAGGGTTGAATGTGACATTAATACAAATGAGTTAGCAGATAAAACTCTGACCACACTTCTCAGAGAGTGAGTATACAGTTGTTCTGCTTACAGTTTAGGAGAACCAATCTTTGCATTCATTATCACACTTGCTAAATAGAGTCTCTTCTAACTAGAAACTACAACAGAAGTACAAATATAAGAAATCCAGAAGGATCCATTCTGTAAGTTTAAAATTACAGGATACCAGCACAATTTCATATAAACTGGTGTTTGCACCACAGACTCTTAAAGACAAATTTCCAGCACTTCCTCACTTTTGGTTAGCAGTCTAAAAGAAGAATAGCATTATACCCCTGCTTCTTTCCCTTTTCAGTCCACTGACATAACAGTCTGGGCCTAAACAAGAAAGAAAACTCTCTGTAGATTAGAATATTTAAAAAAAAAAAAAAACCAAACAAACCAAAAAAAACCAACCAGATGAAGTCTAGGAATATCTCAGTGTCCTGAGTCATATTTTGCAGTGAGATGTGGAGACCAGCTCTAACTCATCAGCACTGGCCGCTGGGATGACCACCGTGAACAGAAAAGTTTATGGGCATTCCAAGATCTCTCTTTTGATGGAGCTGCCTATAAAATAATTGCAGAGCAACAGGCCCAGATATTTCTCAAAGAGCCAAGTTGGTTGGAAGCATAAAAAAAATGCTTAAAATAATAATTAAAAAATCAGAACATCCATAGTTTTAGTGCACTGCACAGTGACATTCTCCAAAGCACCTCTCTTAATCAAGCACATAACAGCCTCCTTTTTGTCTCTTTCCTTGAAAAGGATTTGCACCATGGAAAATGGAAAGTAAAAAGGTGCAACACCAAAATGGCTCAATAAAGCTCCAATATTAAAACACATAATTTCCAAGATTTGTGACTTTCTGCTATGCTGCCTATTTCTCATTAGGTAGGAGGGCTTCAGGGACACAGGATGGCTGGAAGAAGTGGGAATGGAAGCAGTAGAGGGACATGAGCTACCCCAAGCATTCTGATGTCCTGCCATGACTGCCACTGACCTGAACCACCATCTGATCTGGAGAGCAGGCATTTTGCTGCTAAAGCTTCATGCAATGCACAAAAGCAGCACTTCAAAGGTACAGACAAACAAGACCTCATGTTGAAGCAGAAACCATTACAGAATGACAGCCCAGATGCATCCACATCGATATATTCATCCCTGGGAGCACTATCCCACTGCTCCACTTACCCCAGATGCTTTGTAACTCATTGCAGGCAAGACTTAAATTTTGAAAACCCGAGCAGCTGGAGGCAGAGCTCTCCTGGCAAGCCCTGTGGAAATCTCCCTCAGGCAAAGTTCGTAGCAGTCAGTAGCCTCTAGTATTTGTCATGTATCTTATTTTTGCATTTCTCACTTTAAAAGATCTCCATACCCATGGGAAGGCAGAAGCAAGCCATGCAGACAAAGAGCTGATGTGTCTGTACAGGAACAAAGCTGGCTGTGGTTTTTAACTGGTTTATAGAACTTTGACTTTTCATATGTCACAACATGTCCCCAGCTCAGGACAGAACTCCTCAGGTGAGACCTGACCTCTGGCAGGCGAGGGCAGTGCTGACCCTGCTCCTGGGCTGCTCCAAAGGCCCTTGAGCAGTTGCAGCCCAGGACACCTCCTTTGCATCATTGCTCTGCAGTGCTGCCCCCATTTGGGGGCTGTTGCCAATAAGGAGCACAAGAAGGTTTCCCCAAACCTGCCTGCCTGCGTCTCCATCGGGTGGCTCATGAATTCCCAGGGTCAGCACACACTATCTCTGACACAATTTCATCCACCTTGGGCCAATACATTCCTGCCAGTTTATAGTGTAGAACTACGACTCGCACTATTTCGCTTTGGGCATGTTGTCTTTCCATTCTGCCTTCCAGGCTCGTTATCACCAAATATTTTAGCAGTGCAAAGTTACTTCCTCATTATAGGAGATTTACATGATTCATAGAACCATAGAAAGGGGTTGGAATGGACCTTAAAGATCATCTAGTCCCAACCCCCCTGCCATGGGCAAAGACACTTCCTACTAGACCAGGTTCCTCAAAGTTTTTATCCAGCCTGACTTGAACTCTGCCAGGGTTGAAGCATCCACAACAATGCCCATGGCTTTAAGCACCGTCCAAAACCCCAGAAAAGTCCCTGCCTTTTGCAGCTTTTTACACTGCATTGCCTTTCTAATCCCATATATCTTCTATATCTTTTTGCCTTTTTTTCTTTTCTTCTACTTGTCTCTATCAAAGGCCAGGAAGTTTCTCTCTCTCCCTCTTCCCACTCTTCTTCCACTCTCCCATAACTTCTTGGATTTCCATCAATTCATCATGTGGAAATGTATGCAATACAATTAGAGAGGTCACCTACTCTGTTCTTGATTTATTTTATCCAAGTCATACTGCTCCTTATTGCATTTGCTGTTTTCCAGACAGGCAATTTCTAGATGACACATCCATGGAAGTGGCACATATCCAAAAATTCTTGCTACTTCACATAACACAGAATTTGGATTTGGCATAGTCTCATGTTGCCCTGAAAAGCAGCTTTTATTGTGGGCAAAAGATCAAAGTAAAAAAAAAAAAAAAAAAAAAAAAAAAAAAAAAAAAAAGATGCAAAGTCAATCTGGTCAAAACTTGGACTTTCCATTGGCCTGAAATATTGACATTGTAGCATTTGTTCAGCTCATATTCAGGGTAAATTGGACTTTTGCCTTCTACAAGGAACATTTAATAGAAATTCTCTTGCTTCAGAAACACTGTTTCCAAAGTTCATCCTGATTCCAGGGGCAGCTGACTGAAATTTGTGTTGTTTTTCAGTCTCAGAGTTCTTACAAACACTTTTCCTGTGTACCAGACACAGAAACCAGGAAAGCCCCAACTTTTTCAGCTCAGCCATCCTGGCTTTCTGAACCCCAGTTTTTTAGAAGTGATGAAACTGTCTTGGCTCCAAGATAGTTTGGGACTCCTAGATTCCCTGAAATGTGCTCAGTTTGAAGAACAGGCATTTCAAGTCATTGAAAATCATAAAATACCAGCCAACAGCAGCTCACAGCCCCAGGAGTTCACAGGGAGCCAAAGATCTCATTTGGCTTTCACTGTGTTTTACTTCTGAATCCTCCTATCTGTACCCCACAGGTTCCCATCCTCCTCACCCCTGCCCAAATAAATCAGTCCTCTTTCAAATACTCTGTTCAAAGAAAATTCCTATAACAGTACACTATCTGGGGATTATAGCATTTTGAAAAGGTACAATTTCATGGGTGTGCAAATAATTTTTTAATTTTCACTATAATTACATCAGGTCACATCTCCAGGAAGTAAAGTTAGGAAAGGGCCATGGAAATCAACACAGCTGACTGTACAGTGTCCTAAATAATTAATCCATTCAAAATTCCAGTGAAAGAGAAGGGAGAGTTTCCTGTAACTTGCCTAACTCCACTCAGTGTGCTTGTCTAATAAATGCTGGTCCCTGGGACATCCAAATATGAACAGCAAATGAGAGCTCCAAAATTCACCATTTCTAGTTCTGGGTTCAAAATGCAGCCTCTAAACAGCTGACCTCAGAAAAAGGAAAAATCTGTCCTCGTAAGGTTTTTTACTGTTTTTGGCCAGAGGTGATTGATACACTGTTTGCACCTCACACTCAAAATCAGTGTTACAAGACAGAAGAGCTATATTCTGATGTTTCACATGTACCAGCTTTCAAAGTATAGTGGAGGAGGAGCTGAAATTTGACTCTTTCAATCTGACTGATGGCCATTTTACAAAATTATGTTCCCATTTTCCTGGTTTACAAAATCAGTAACCCATAAGAAATAGTTTTGAAATTATGAGCTACTGAATGCACAGACTAGTTTCATCTCATTCACAAAATGTGTTACCAACCAATAGAGGTTTTCATGTTCTGCTCCATTTAGTCTTTTTTTTTTAATTGCAGTCTTTGAATATTAAAAACAAACCCTACTAAGCAGGTCTTTTCTTATGTGATAGAAGATAAGAAAGAGTATAACCCAGTCAACTGCAGTCCACAGCTGGAATATCCCACCCATTGTCAGCTTAATTGTGTTCATCACTCAGATAAAATTTGCTAATTTTATCTGAGCAAAAACTTATCACAAAAGTCAGTGACGCTAAATTCTTTGTACTCATTTCTCTGCATCAAAACACACAATTGTATAATCTGATGTGCGTTTTAGTTATTTTCTCTATGCACCTGAAAGTTCCAATGAAACTGCACAAAACTGAGTTTCAAATAAGTGTCTTAACACAGGCTGGTGCAGAGCAGAGGTAGAAGCAGAGGTAGAAGCTGGTGTGAGAGCACCAGCTTTGAAAAATATTTTGATTTCAAGATTTTCATATCATCAGAGACCAAGAAGCTGATAATCAAGAATTGGTAACCTGCTGAGAAAACATCTTCTCTAGATTCCCATTAAATTCAAAACAGAAGTACAAACTTATCTTTGAACTAATAAATTAATCAATCATCTAACTGTGCAATACTGTTTTTATCATTTATAATTTTATCATTTCTAGCAAGTGCAATCCAGTAAAATGGCTTAAATAATACAACATTGTTCTCCTTAATAGGAAGTCTTATAACAGAGACACACAAACAAACAGCAAATTAAAAAGTCCTAATAGCAGTCCCTCTATTGGCTTTTATTCATTATCATTCCACATCGATTACCATCATGCATGTTTAATTATGAGGACAAAGATCTGACCAAAGCATTTTAGCATCTCTAATTGTGTAGGCTTTTAACAATGCACTGTGCAGTGCTTGTCATATGGTCTGAAAAATTATCAAATCAGTAAGAGCTGCCTTCAGCAAACACCATCATTCCCATTGACAGGAGCACTCAGCACCTGGTGAAGTTCTTTCACAAGGAGTCTCTCCAGCTCAGTTACACACTCCTCCAAAATATCTGCTTGCTATAACAGTGAGAAATGTGGCTCTCATTCCTACTACTTCTTTGTTCTTGTCATTTTCATCGGTTGAAATTCAGATTAATATGGCTAATATTGGACTCTATCTGCAAGGTCTTTTTTGGTTGGTTTAAAAAGACTCTTAATTGGTTCAATTATGAATTATGGTTTCAACACAAACCCATTTAAGTGAATAGGTTTACCTTTCCTTACATAGATTAAGTCTTCTTCTAGCAAGGGAGTAAAATCAGGCCTTTTCTCATCAAATTCAATTTAAACTTCTCACAGGTATATATCACAGCAGTCTTACCTAGAAACTCTGCAAGCTTTACAATCCTTGCTAAGGAACAATAAAAACTGCCTTCACTTTGATTTTCTTCTTTTACCTTCAGACATTTCAGGAGAGCTCTGAAGTCGATTAAGTGAAGGAACAAAACAAATGATCCATGTCCTTGTCACCAGTCACATAACTGGTCCATTAGCACTGCAAAACTTGTGAGGTCTCATGCTCCCTTCTACTGCATTTTTCTACTTAAATGCAATGTAGAAACTTTACATCTGGCACCTAATGAAGGTCCACATTTCTGGGACTGAACTAAGCATGGCAAAGAATCAATTTGATTTTACAGAAAATGGAGGAAAACAAACAAATGAAATAGAAAACCCCAAGCCATTTGTGTCCTTGCAGATACCTTTACACGTGGAACCACAGTAGCAGGAAGTTTTCAGTGCCCTACACATCATAGGACTGTTTGGCACAACCAGCATGACAAGAGTCCCACCTCATCTTTGCCTATCTTCCTTTTAAAACTCTCCAAAGCAGAATGAAGTCGTGGGGAAAGGTTAGGGAACATGGAGAATCCTTGCCCTGGGAGGAGTGGAAGAAGCAATGAAATGTCAACATGCAGAAAGCTGAGAGCTGCACTATGGAAATGGGGGGAGGAAAGAGAGGCTGAACTCCTCTGCTCCCATGGCAGAAGACATCATGGGAAATTTCAAAATGTCCCCGAAATTAGAAGGGAGAATGGGGATGCAAGACCTATGTGTGCTTCTTGCAGCCAGTTCAGCCAGCAGAATTAAAAGTGAGGTAAGGTACTAGTTTCATATTTTTTTAGACTTAAGCACTTCAGAGCAAGGATTCTTCTTTATTCTTTGTTTAGCACAATGAGGGCAAATGCCTTAGTGCCTCTGTGTGAAAGAACACAAGCAGTACCTAAAGAACTGCACGTAAGGCAAACAAAGTGGCTGAATGCATTGGGAGAAAAATCCTGTTGTCAATATATTTTTTTCCTTCTCAGTGCTTAATGTTTACTGTCCAGAGTATTTAAGGCTCAAGTTTTGCATTGACTTTTTTAGGACTGATGACAGGCTCGAAGCTAAACACACGTTTAGATGCTTTGGCACAGCAGAGACAATAAGCCCCGCACAGCAGAGGATTAAATCTCCACTACAGCCACTACAGCCTTCACAGTGCTTTATTGCTAATTTTTGCACATATGTCTGTGATCAGTTACAGGGCTCTGACATATGGTGAGTGCACCTGCTAAGTTAGCCAGGGCTATTGCCTCAAACAACACGGACACTTATGGCAGGGTCTGCAAGGGTATAAATAAGGGATTATAATGTCCCTCGTGCTGTAGTGCTTTGCATTCCCCAAACAGCACCGTGGCAATGCAATAACCTCAGATAAACAGTCTAAAATGTTTTGTAAACATGTTACAAAATAGATTCATCGCTCTCCCACAGTTAAGCAAATTTATTATTAATTATGCAAGATTCAAATTGATAAAGTCTGTTTTCAGGGTTTGGTGCTCATTTGCATGATTTGGGGTGGAATAAGAACAGACCACTTATCTACCCAGAGTCACGTTTTCATCTGGAAAATTACATAAATCGCTCAAGAAATTGGCAACCACATCTGTGTGAGGGAACCATAAAGTTCAACCAGTCTTTGTCACAGAGCTGGCCAACAGCATTCACACGTTCCTCCAGCACCAACATCCCTGACCTGCTCCCTCTGCATCTCCCAGGGATGTTCCCCCACTGCCCAATTAATGCCCTGTTAAGCTGCTCACCTGCAGAGCCTTTTATTCCCAGGCCTCTGAGCTTTAATCCCTCTGCTGCACACCCCTTCCTGCGGGGCTGCCACTGCCCTGGTTCTTGATGCATTTTTGAGTTCAACCAGAGTACTGAACAGCCTCTCCAGCCCCTTTTCCAGGATTTAAAGAGGTTATTCCTTACCAGATCCTTGAGGCCCTACCTGTACACCAGGTTCTCCAGGCCACAGCTGTAGTCAGGCTTTTAAAGAACAGTTTGCACACATCAGAGAGAGCTGCTCCCCGTGTTTATTCTGCTGTGTTTCACCACGTTTGTTTTGGCATCAGCCTCCTCTGCCAGATTGGAAATAGCGCGACAGCAGCTCTGCAACTGCCCATACGATGACTCTCTCTGTCAAAGGGCTTTTTAGGACAAAGAACATCAAGTTCAAATCTCAGAGCTTTCATGGCATTTAATATCACATCTCTAGATCTGGTCCCCAAAAGTAGGTTCTGGATTGTATCTGCAACATGGATTTTTGCAGGAATTCACCTCCTTCTATTTCACTTATCAGGAAAAAAAATTTCAAATAATGTATTTTGCTAAAAAATATCAGTTAAACTTCTTTGAAGATTTGAATACAATTAAATACAAACCTCAAAATCTCATTTTCAGTTTGGACTTGAATCCCATTTTTTTTCTGTGTATCCATGTAATTTTATATTCTAGGATGTAATACCATGTCCTCAGGCATACAAATAAGAATTGAATTTTTTCATTTTATCCAGTTCTGATTATTTTTGTCAGGGTATTGAATGTGTGGCTAACAGCACTGTAGTAGAGGTAATTAGCAAAGTACCATTTTTTTTCCTCAGTGTTATTTCCATAGCCCTCTGTACACTCTGGGGGTCTTTTTACAAGATTTTTTTCCTTACTCCTCAATTAAATTACTCCCCATCCTTACACCTGAGCACACAGAATATATCGTTCTAGTGACATATTTCAAATTCAGGCTTTTGAAGCTCCCCTGCCCTACTCCTACTAGCAATTTTTACCTATAGAAGACTCTCCAGAGCACATTACCATCAAAATCTGCCAGAGACACTATGCAATATTAGTCAAGGCATCTTTAATAATGCAAGAAAGGTCAGCAGCTCACAGAATATCAAGCTGAATATTGAAGAATTATGAATCTTTTTCTCTGTGCAGATTTCATAGGTATTCTTTGGGGTTTTTTCCTGATCCATTTTATGCCAACAGCAGAGGATTTGTTTCATTTTCAGCACATGCCTGGGAAAAAAAGAAGAAAAGAAAAGAAAAAAAAAACTTTCTTATCAAATGAGAGTAAGAATATCAGTATATAAATCACTTCTTATATGTTAGTGCATAAAAATAGTGTAAGGATCAGGTATGTAACACGCTCTTTACATGAAAAGTAGCTGATTCCTAATAATTCAATTAGAAATTACATTGTAATTCCATGTGGAAAAGTGGCAGCCAGAGCTCAGGGCTGCACAGGCCATGCCCTCTCCAGGCCATTGAACTCAAGGAGCTAAATTCCATATTTTGTTGTTTCAATGCCACCAGAGTTAATGTTGCTTCACAAGTAACAGGTTTTTCCTGGAACAACTCAGGATGTGATCACATAGCAGGGCCCTGACCCCTTGACTACATAATGCTTTTGTGATCAATAGCACAGAAATTAATGTGTTTATCATATCAGAGCATTTTAAAAATTTTATACATACCATCACTAATTACCTCCAATGCCCATGACACAGCATTTTGAAGTGCTGGTCCAGTGCTTTCAAAATTCTGCACAGGAATAAGTTGAACTAGGCAGTCTGAAAAATCAAACCCAACTAATTTCTTCTGTTCTCCCCAGGTCATTAATCTTCATGGGACAAATTACCACCGGCAGCTCAGCAGAGTGGCACTGATGGACTGGGGAGACAACAAAGCCACTCTGGCACAACTGATAGGAGCATTTACCTCTTATGCTCTGCACTTTCTTCCCTGAATTTCCCCTTATTTCTTTTAAAATTTTTGGTGCAAATTATTAGAATGTCTTATTCTTAATTCATCTATTTTTAGAATTATTCATTCAAGCTCACATTGAGCCATCCTCTGCTGAACAACAGGACCACTTTGACTGCAGCTTGACAAAGCAATTTTGCAAGGGTTTTTTTTTTGCAAGTAGTTCTGCAAGAATAGCAGAACTATTCTAATAAAAGAATAAGAATAGCAGAACTAGTCTTATAATGTTTAGAAATTACATAGGATCCTGGTATAGCGTTAGAAGCGAAATATTAATATTAAACTAAAAGGCTGTTAGCTGAATTCAGGGGGGGTTGTCATGATGACAATGTGAGCTCTCAGCACAAATGTAACAGCAATGCAGGAAGATGAGTTCCAACTCGATAAAAACAAGATTTTAAAATCTAATTAGAAACACAATACTAAAAAGTCTATTTCATTTTCCCAGACAGAAATTACACTCTTTTCAGTGCAGTGTGATGTATGCACAAATTACCTGCAGGTCACATTTGCTTTTGTCTGAAAGCTTAAGGGGAAAAGTACTCCAGCCTTTTTCTTTAACCTATAGCAGCATGGCCAAAGGCACTGATGAGGTCACAACAGTACATAATAAGTGATCAGTAAAGAAAATAGTGCCATATGTTGCTTTTCCCTTGCTGTACTTAGTTCTCTGGAAAACGATCAACAGTAGTTGCAGCTAAATTGTACACTATTTTTCTGCTATCAAATGGGGTTAAAAAGTCATGTAAATAAATATACATGAACTAAACAGAAACAGCTGGAATGTTCCCAAAAGGGACCTCTAACAACCTCCAAGTTGGACGGACCATGGTAGATCAAGGGATCATTATTAAGATTAAAGGCTTACACCAAACCTGCTGTGAAATTCAATCTGCTGAATTTTAAACGTTTACTGCACAAAATAGAAAGTACTAAATGGTGGTATTTATTAATTCTTAAAAAGCAAGATGATGAGAGAGTTGTTACATTTTTTGCATTCCAAATGTGCATGCTGGAATTTGCTAAGATAAAAAAATCTGTAGGTGCCTCCTGTGAAAGTCAAATATTTCAAGCAAACTCCTTTTTGTATTGATTTTCTGGAGAAAAAAAAAAATTATCAGCATCATTAGTGCTTTAGGGTTTTCTTTTAAAGGCTTTAGACCAACTTTATTTTAGAGAAACACACCACAGCAGTGACTGGAGCTAAATGTGAACTCTTGAAGGAAGGAGTTTTTTACCTTGTGCTATTCCAATTGCATTTGATGGAATTATGCTCCTCTGCCTAACACATAACTAAGATGACAGCTGTCTGAGCCTGCAAGCGTTACTCAGTGTCTCACCATCCTCGTGGGATACCTGCTCCCTGAATTGTGTTTCTAGACTAAGTTAGAGAAGTGTTCTACAGGTCCCCTGCAAAGGAGAGGCTCGGCGTCTCTCCCGCGGGGAGATGCTCGCTCTGTGTTTACTCCGCTCGCTGCGGCTCCGCGCAGATGCCACCCTCCAACTCGCTCAGCACTTCTCAGCTAAGATCTGCTACCAGCCAGAAAGCCCAAATGTTCCAAATCTCAACAATCTCTCTTGAATGAGTGAACAAAAGAAAGCTCCCTTCTTTTGAGAGTCAGTTTTGTATCCCCAAAGAAGACAGTGTGACAGTAATTAGTTATACTTGTTGAGATTTACACGGGAAATGTTCCCTCCACAGACAAGCCGTGTGGGATTTATGTATATTTGGAAAAATATTTAGACTTCTGTCATGGCTTAGCCATCTGTATTCCATGGCACTCATACTCCTTGGGCAAAGACCTATGCTGACAATGTAAATTAGGTCAGAGTGACATTGGTCCTCCGGGGATGCTGGAAAATCTTCAAAATTGCTGAAGAATAAGTGCATCCTCTAACCTGCAAGGAATGCCTCATTACTTGGGGCTGTATTTTCAAATTATAACTGTGCCCTGATCCCTTCAGTCAGCAGAGCCACATTCCAGAGCTAGCAATCTAGCATCTAGCACTTGGGCTGGCTTAGTCAGACCTTTGTCCACTGGAAAAGTGAAGGATTTCACTTTAAGCATTAAAAAATATTTCACATGGCAAAACTCAACTGTTGAAACACTACGAACAACTTTCACTCCAGAAAGATGATTACAAAGAGTGACAATACCCATTCTGTGACAAGATGCTTTCTGCGTCAGCCAGTTCCCACACTGAGGCCTATTAACAATATTTTGGGAGCCAATCAAACAGGCTCACATTTCTAAAAGCTTGAGCCAAAGAGTTTACATTCTCTTCTGGCATAGGGTGGCATATTTCAATTGGCTTTAAAGCTACCATATCAACAGGTGCCTCTGAATGTCCTGATACCTGTGTGCCAAAAATCTGGGAGCTGTAGGAAAATCTGGCTTGAAACAAGTACTGGCTGAGGGAGGGATCTATTTATAAATCAGGTCGTGGGGGTTCAAGCTTATAGCAAAGGGAAAAGTTTAGTACAAGAGAGTAAGGGGAAAGCAGAACTTCAATCAGTTATGAAGATGATTTTCTTTAGTTACACAGTTTTTAAAAATGCATCTGTTTCTGCTCCATTTTACTTTAATCTCACAACACTTATAAGCATGGCACATTCTATAGGAACTTGGAAGAAGATGGGCTTCCCTGCAGAGATCCCTCCATTCTGGGAGGGATCCCGCCTATCTGGGATACATTCTTGGAAGCCAAACTGATATAAAGGGACAGCAAGGCACCTTTGTGAGTTGATTTGTGAAAATTGTTTCAGTGAGTAAACAAATTTATTTCCTTACTTTTGACAGACAGCCTCATTAAGTTTTCATAAAAGATCTGCATTATTAAAATCCCTGTCCTCTCCTGAGGACTGGAGGTATAGGAATCTCAGGTGATGCTATAGTACCCATTCACTGAAACTTTCAATATAGATGCTATTTTTAAAAAGAACACTTAGCAATGGAGCAGGTGACCTGTTTTATTCAGGATGAAGCTCACTCTTTCAAACAGGAGAGATAAAAACAAGCACTTACCTATAAGAGCCTTAGTTACACTAGGAGCCCACACTGCCTTTCTGGCATATCTTGCTTACAAAGGTATTTTCAGAAAACAAGACTAAAGTGTTTCAACGAGTGTCTTTACAGTTGTCGACTTCTTTTATAACCATCAAAGTGTAGCATGTGGAAATAAAAAGATAAGAAACCAAATGCGCAAAAATATTCATAACCAGGTGTTTGGACTGCTCTTTTCACCCTGACTCCTGCCTATAAAACATCAATCTGCTCTTATCCTCCTGCCAGATAAATAGGCAAGGTAGTCAAAAGTGACCCGCCAAGAAACTTTTAACTTCTGAGCACATCATCACAGCAGACACAAGAGTTTTCCCTGATGAGTGCAAATTACCGTAGGAGTGGTGGGTCTCTGTGGCACACAACGAGCAGTACACTCTACCCTGCATAAAAGAGTGATTTTCACTTTGCATGATAACGAGCCTTTTGTATTTTGAAAGTAACTAACAAAGTACCTCTGCAGGAGGCCCTCTGTGTTAGTCTTCATTAAAGGAGCCAGATCGATAGATTAAGCAAAACAAAATGGTAGCAATTCTGCCTTAGCCTGAAGCTCTTTCTTTGCACTCCTGAGCTTTATGGGAAGCACTGGAACCAAAAGAAAAGTTGCTGCTGCATCAAGCAATGAGACTTAGGAAAAAAAAGGAACTTAATTTTAGAATTCAGTGCTCAAGTAGAAACAAGGCAGAGAGAGAAGTCTAGAGATGGGTGTGCTGCTAAGTAAAATAGAAGAAAATTTGGAAACCCCTGGAAGCCATTTAAGAGATGTGACATTGCAGATGCAGCAGCAGCAGGTATCCAGGTGCACCTCTCCTTGGCAGGCTCTGCTACCTTAGCAGCTCCTCCCTAACCTGCAGAAAAATGCCCCATTTTATTCAACCATCTCCAACAGACATGAACTTATCATGCTTCTGGCTCACCTTTGCTTAGCTCAAAAGAAATGTCTGGTCAAACTTGGAACTGGATGTAACTCACCAACCCTGTGCTGCTTAAAATGAGTTGGTTGTGGATAAGAGATTATGGTAAATTTTAAGGAAACACTGGGAATCCCAATTCAGATAAGCAGGTTTTTGTTATCCCTTCTCTTTTGGAAGCAGCTTTAGTCACAACTTAAAGTAATCTAATAAAACTTCATCTCTATTTAAGGATGTGAGAAAGAGCCCCACTACAAGAGAGAGTACTGGGAAAGAAGGAGACCTGAGGGAAAAGGAAAATACTTCTATCAATGAAGAATTGGGACTGTCTGTAAGAACTGTGGAGCACAGAAGCATGGTGCAGTTAAATCAGAGAATATTTCTGCTTTCAAAATGGGAAGTTATTACAGTCTACAATCAGAAAGGAGATGAAAGCTGCACCAATGAACTGAAGCGCCAAACTCACACTTGAGAAACTGTAGAACTAAGTGCCTATTAAAAAGCCAGAAATCAGACAGAGAAACATTCAAGGGACAAGGTTAAGTATCATCAAAGAGAAGAATTGAAAGAAGGTCAATAACAGCTTGGACAGGAAAGGAAGATGAATAGAAAATTGTTCTGGACCACCTCAAACCCATGCTCAGCAGAAAGGTATTGATGAGATTTGAAGTGACCAAGAAAAATGTGAAAGATGTGTCCTCCTTTCTCTCACAAAGTGAACTGAAGAAAAAAAAAAACAAGACAGAAAAGAAAGAAAAGCCAAAGTCAGAGAAACCTCCTTGGAAGTTCCTGGGATTTGCTTAGGACAAAGGACAAACTCAATCGGACACTAAAATCACCTTTTTAAACCACCACTTCAAAAAAAAAAAAGTGCTCTGCATATTTACATAATACAAGTCATTGTATAATCATGGGACTTTCTGTGTATTTCACCCTTCTGTGTACTTTAACCATATAGAATCACTTTTTACTATTGACAGAGACATAACTCATTTAAAACTCTTTGAAAAATCCCCAGCAGGTTATCCTGCTTGCCCAGACAAGAACCAGAACAGCAGGTATATCTCAAACACTGCAATAATCGCATCAAGAAAACCAAAGCAAAGACTATACTGTAAAAATTGTTTATGAAAAGCAAATGGGAGGAAACTGCTCTGGTGAGATAGGAAATAAATCTGGAGGATCTTGGAGAAGAATTTCTTCTGGCACAGGATACTCAGAGATTTTGGTAAATCCCTTTGGCCCCTTATGCTTCAAGTTCCTTACCCATCTAACAGAAATAAAAAGGTTATCAAGGCTTCGAGGGTTTTGCTTAGGTGCAAACAATTTGGAACTGTGATTTTCTGGTGACCACGGCCTTTACTGCAATGAGTCTCTGCTTCTCAGCATTGCTTTAATGCACAGAAATTTTAACTCTTTGTGTTCTCAGTGGGAGTAAATGCCTTTCCAACAAGTGATGTGAATTGTTGGGGTGGGGGTTATCCATGGTTGTATTATAGTCTTTCCAGACATTGGAAATGAATGAGGAGAAATATTTGGGAGGGGAAGTAAAACTGCTCCTTGCCTCCAGAAGCCTGGGTGTGGTTGGGTGTGTGGGTCCAGAGCCACTGGTGGTAGAAGCTACAACCAGAGCCACCAGCCAGGCAGAGGAGACAGGGAAAGAGCATCTCCAGGCCAAGGAGCGGGGCAACCACACTGAGCTCAGCAGGTGATTCGGGTCTGCCAGGGTAAGACAGAGGGGACAGATCTACAAACCCTTCCATATCCTTTCTTTCAGATCTCATAACTCTTTGCTTCCCAGCACAACATGGATTTGCTCACCGAGAAATGTCTTCAGCAAAGGCCAGCAGTGAGCAGCGTAGAGACATCCAAACTGTGACAGCCATCAAAAGGCTCAGTCCTGCTCTAAAACCCCTTGGGAAAGCCACATGAATACTGAAGTGTAAAAAACCCAGACAGACAAATTTCTTGCAGATCAGTGTGTTAAACAGGACAGAACTCGTGGGCAAAACGGGCTGTTGCAAGAAGCAGCTCGCTCAGCCCCTGTCCCATCTGTTATCTGCAAACAACACAGAGTTACATTCTGTAATTTTCCATATACCATCTCAAAATATATGTATTGAAAGAAGAGGGTTAGTCAAGATCAAGGACAGTGGTATTCAGCTGTCATGGTGATAAAAGCCTGAAAGATTGTCTAGATGAGCTCTTGATTCATGTAAGCGTGAGTAAAGCAGAAGACAGCAGGTGAGAAAATGGCCCCAAGTCTGAGCAAACTGAGCTCCTTCCAGGGTTACAAGTATTAAACAGATTTTTGTTAAAATTTTTGGGGAGGACTGAAGTGTAGGACCTGGGACAAAGTCCCACTTTCTCTAGGTTTCCTTTCCAACAGGGATGATAGGTTCCATATAAGCTACAGCACATGAAAGAGACTTACTTTTTTTAAAACTTGTTCTCCATCGCAGGAGTAATTGTGATGAATTGTCAATCAAGATAAATACAACCCATTGATGAATTTAAGGATGCGAAATTAGAGGCTGGTAGCAAGACAACAACTGTTGGAAAGCACCACGAGCAAATGATGGATGAGACCAGGAAAACAAATGGATGGATTGTCAAACACACAAACCAACAGCACACGGGAAATTGATGGCAGCTGTTCCAGCCAAAGCACGGACCTAACACGCTGCCTTAAAGCATCATTAACTTTAGTATAAAAGCTATGTGCTACACAGACTTTATTAGGCAGAATCACAGGTGTTTTAAGAACTTGAGGAAGGGTTTTCTCGACACAAGTGCTCTTGTTGCACACACAGGTGTTGTGGGGGCCTCACGTGTGCACCAGAGTGACCCAACGTGTTTGACGTGCAGGAAGCATCTGGGGCACTCTGGTAAATGGCCTGCCTTGCCAAAAATGAAAATTTTGTCTAGTCAGGCAAAAATAAAGTCCATTTACAGAAGTGAAAAGACCAATGAGGTGCCCATATTGGAAACAGTGACTTCTGGAGGAGTAGTAAGGCAGGCAGGAAAAGCAGTAGTGTGGCTCATGCTTGTAGCATAACCTTAGTCACTGACCCAGTTTGCCACTGGCATCTGTCACACACAGTCCTCTCTGGGTGTACCTGGCAGGCCTCTGTCTGCAGCACAAGGGGTGCAGCTGCAGGTGAAACTCTGTTCCACAGTGGATCCCACTCAGTTGCAGTGGTGTATACACACTGCAGCATGCAAGACAGAAGAAAGGCTGCTTCATTACACATCCAGGAAATTTTCCTTTAGCCTAGCATTCATTCTACTTGAGTTCAGTTTAAAATAAACAAACAGTTGATTAATCCAGAGAAAGCAAAATCAAGCTCAGTCAGTGAAGAAGACAAAACTTTCCATAGCTAAGATACAAGCTGTGCAGTAAAGCTGGAGAAGAGATGGAGTCCTGCTTGCTCTGTCAGTAATTTCTTTGGCAATTTTTGATAATATCCTAGAAGCTTTTAAAGGACATTCAACAAAAAGGTCACTTGAAGTGTTTACAAAGATTACAGGGGATCAGGATGCGTTCACTATGCACAGTCTGCTACATGCTCAATTCACTGTCATGGGAGAAGAAAACAGCAGAATTAATCCTTGCAGAGGAAATTAGGGTGATATTGTGCTGGGTCACGTTCCTGGATTATAAGATTTCCACCAGTCAATCCTGAGTTATTGCTCTGCAAATACTCAACATAATTTGATAGATACTCTGGGAAAAAAAAATACAATAAGAAATTACTTTCCTTGTGTTTCAGAATAAACATTCCATGAAAAAGAGAGGCATTTAGCATGACACCACTGAATGCCCAGGCCTTTAATAATGGAGGCTGCATTTCAAAGAAGGTCTCTATCATTCTGTTGCTATTAGCCCTCCTAACAAACATACTTTTTGCACAGTTAGCATGAATTATTCTAACCAGGAGGGAACCCAGGCTTGGTTAGATAGAGGGTTGCTCATACACCTCTCTGTATCTTCAAGGTAGAGCAAGATGTGAATTAAGGTGTCCAAAGATACAAAAAAAATTTTCCTTAGATACTTTCCTCTAGACCCCCTGTTATGCCACAGAACAGTCTGCCTCAGTCAGGTGCTTTTCTACAACTTTCACCCTGAAATACATGTTTTTCCTTAACTACTTCTCACAAATTCTTGAGAACACATGCAGAAGTGACATAGGTGTAATAGTTACACAGCTCAAACAGAATGTCAAAACACACAGATTAAAGATAGAATTTGATTTTCAGCTTTCAAGGTGACTTTGGCTCCTAATACAGGATTTTCTAAGTCACCCACACAGATAAGGGCAACTGCACTTCATGCTGTTCATGGGAATGTAACCCCACTGAGTGCTTTCAAATTCCCTCACACGGCTCTTAAAAGCCATATTTCTGAAGGTCAACAGAAAGAAGCATTTCCAAAAGCACCAGTTTGGAGCGTGGGAAGCAGACAAATCCTCCAAGTCCTTTCACCATGTCAGACTCTCAAGACTGGTGGAAATCCTCTCTCTCCTCTGGCAGAGGGAGCCTGGCACACTGATGGGATGCTTCAAACCAAAAGACAGCCATTAAACCCATGGGAATCACACATGTGAAAGGTGTGCAGTGGAGCAGGGAGATACTGTCCTGGTTATGGAGAGAAACAAGAACACATCATTCCTGTGTAACTTTTTCATATCCTTTCTAGCCTAGATGTTCATAGTGAGTAATTCAGCCCTTCCTGGCATTTCATAATTACAGTTCAGAAAATTTTGTCATGTCCAAAAGTCCAGGATACTCATGGCATGCAGGGAGGGAGAATGACCCAAAGAGCCTGAGAGAGGCTGAGGAGAACTAAAAGCGCCAGGGCCAACTGTAACTCTTTTCATCCCAATTATTCTGAAATGCTTGGACATATCTCATTAATAAATAAAAACTTAATGGACTCTTTTGCTCATGTACCAGGTGAGGTGGCTCTTTAAGCAACACAAAACTGGGAAAGATCATTTAGCCTGTTACAAAAAAAAATAAATAAATAAAAAAGGAACAAGCAAACAAAGGCAGGGAAACAAAATCCTTCCAAGGTGGCAGAGTCTGGGTACACCACTCAGAGTCAGTCTGCAAACCACTGCAGCCTGGAGGCAAAAAATAGTGTGAAGCATGAAATGCTTCAGTCTCTAATAAATTCTGGACAGTCACTCACAAACTTATGCCTCTTTTCAAATATTGTTCACATTACTAATGTAGCCAGGAATGGTGTCTCACTGTGCAAGACACTGCAAACAGAAGCAAAAAATGGCATTTGCCCCAGGGAGTTTAGGCTGTGTTTGGAGAAAGCAGATGGCAAATGCAGGAACAGAGGCACAAAGGCAGCCGAGGGCTCACGGAGCAGCTCTGCAGCTCAGGAGTCAAACCTCTCAAATATTTGCCTGATGACCAGTGCTTCAGAATTCATTTTTTCCTCAAGTCCTTGTCCTGCCTGCAAAGTGATATGCAAATGCCTGTAGGAGAGCACAGGGTATATTTCCCCTTGCATAAATCTGTAGAATTTCATGCATTCCGAAAATTCATCTAATTCAACCAAACATTCCTTCTCTAAGTAGAACACGCAGATGTAGAATGCTCGTGTGCCTAAATTCTTTCACTTAAAGCCAACATCAAACTCAAGCAAAAAGCCCAGAGAAAACACATCCTACTTCAAAACATTTTAATTAGTCACACTCATTTAACTCTACATTTTCCTGCAGTACAAAGCAGTACTTATCTTTATGGTTCAGATTGCAAACTCCTCACTTTTCAAGATGCTCACAAAAGAAATGTGCCTGCCTTGAGTGGGGTTGCTGGCATCAGTAGGAGCTCAGCAGCAGATATGTCTCACTTCCCTTTGGGGAGGATTCTGTTCTGTCACCCAGGTTTCTCTTGGTCACTTGTACAATAATGTTGCACGTGTCATATCCAGGCATGACACCATCAGCTCCAAAGCAAATAGTTCACTGCAGAAAATTGGCCAGTTTGGTTCATAGCTCCAACCCAACGTGCTGCTGTCAGTGGGGTTCCTCTCTCCTTAAGTGTCCAGCTTTTGTCTGAGGTTTGTGAAAGAGTTAAATGTTGATTTTAGAATCTCAGTGGCCTTCCCACCAGAGAATTATATTTCAGCATACTATTATGGCAAATTTTCCTAATGTCTGCCTATGGGGATATCTGTGTAATGGCACCATCTGACTCTTATCATAATTTGATTCAAACTCATATTGCTTTTACATTTTATTTCTCTTTGCCATTCTGGCTTGTAACAGCCAACAGCAGGCTGAAATTTTACCTAAATGAGAGCATTTTTGCTCAGTGAAAGAACATTACTCTGTGCCATTTGCTTAATAGTTCACATTACTGTGTAGGGAGTGTTCCATCCTTAGGCCAAGTTCCTGGCACCCAGTTTGTTAAAAGTTTCAAGGGCAACACAGCAACAGCTTCTGCATGGAAAAACCTTACTGTCTGGGCAAAATTATAGTTTCTCAGATAGACAAGAAGTCAAGAAAAATCTCAACTGCATTTATGTGTGGGCAGAAATAAATGAATAAATACAAGCTATGCTCTTGCCTCAAAGTGTCCATGTATTCTTAATGAAAACAACCTTTATTTAACACTATGTTCATTCTGCAAGTAGTACAGAAATTTAAGAGATGGACTTTGACATTCTTGCGTTGTTTTCTGCAACAGCTTTCAATGATACCAGTTACCCAAAATTATTAAAAAAAAAAAAAAAGAAAATAAAAGAAAGGAACAGAAGGAAACTACTGAACACAGGAGCTGAGCCTCAAGTGGATCAGCTTTGTGGTGACAAGTGAGAAAAACTATCAGCGTACTGAAGTGTGATCCAAGCCAAAGGGAGCTGCCTGCAGCAGGTGAGCCTGGCCCTTCCTGTTCCTAGTGGGGAAGAGAGCTGCAGAGAGAAGGGAAGCAGCACTGAGGGCCAAGGCTGATAGCACAGCCCTGAGTGCCTTTGCTGGGACAGGAGGAAGGGCCACGAAAGCCCAAGGGACAAAGTGTGTAGCAGAGTGTGTATTTAAGCACAGTATGCTGAAATACTGCAGAATTTCCCATGTTTCCAGGACTCCACTGCAGTGGAGAGAACACCAGTAATGCCAACAACTGAGCTGTGGACAGTGGATGTTTGTGCTTCCTGGGATCCTACCACTCTCAGAGATTGCTTAGATTCAAATCACACAGATAATCTGAGAAAATAAATCAAGTTGCCATGTTTAAGAAACCTTGTGGGACACCAGAAGACACTTTATGTAGTAGGAAAGGTATCGTGTCACAGTCCAAATGCATTAAATTGTAATTTTAACTTAGAAGGCAAGGAGCACTGCCTGCCTTATCTCAGGCTCCTAACTCCTTCCTCACAGCCCAAGAGTCGTACATAACTGTGACAAAAGAAAAAATATGTGTATTCTCAAGGTAGGTAAAGTGGCTTTGATCAAGCTGGAAAAAATTTCAGATTCAGATGAAAAGATACAATATAAAAGTAACACCCATAAAAAGAAGTATGAGCTGCACTACCAAGAACAGAAACCTATTTCAGACGGATCAGTTTTATGTCCCATGTTCCACATACTACCTCTCTTTCCAGAAATAAGACAATAAATCTGCAATAACTATGGATCCATTTGTCCCAGACCATAGTACATTGCAAGCTTAAGCCAACTCCTAATATGCTTCAACACTGATGTTAAAACAATGCTAGCACTAGTTATTTACCTCTAGATATTACTATTGTTCACACACAATGTCCAGGCCCTTTCATACCTGCTAAAAAGCCAGTCAAGTATCCAGGGAAACTGTAAGTAAGAGAATGTATCTTAAGTAACAATTGTTTCACCAGACAAATACATTTCAAAACTACTTATTTATGTGATGCCATGATGATTTTTTGCCTTTTCTTTTATATACATTTTATATAGCTTTTATGTATCCTCAGTGCTTTTAGCATGCATACTTGTCGCTCCCCAAGTTTGATAACTTAGCACAGATCTTATATTCCATTAAACCAGGAGACCAAACGTCCTGGAAGCTTCACAGTTAAAGGTCAGAGAGCCCTAGAAACCAAGATCTGTTCTAGAACACGTTTTGTAAACTAAGATAGGCCCATCTAGGGGGGAATTCCTCTGGATGGTGGTTCATTTAAGCCTCTCATTGGGTAATCTCTGATAGATATGCTAATTTGCAAGGCCTATAAATTGCATATGCGATGTATCGTGTGTGTGCATTGCAGCGCATTCCACCCAGACAAAGTGGTGCACCTTTAAGGATCCTTAAATAAATATCAAGATAAAGACCCCCTTTCCCTTAACCGTGTTTGGCTCTTAATTTTAAGACCAAGGAGAGGCAACATATGTCCAAAACAATATACATTGAATTTAGTTTGCCCTTCATTTGTAAATGTTATGGCTTCCAGTCATTTGTCGTCTTCGCTGTGAGGGTGAGGAGGCCCTGGCCCAGGGTGCCCAGAGAAGCTGTGGCTGCTCCTGGATCCCTGGAAGTGTCCAAGGCCAGGTTGGATGGGGCTTGGAGCAACCTGGGAAAGTGGAAGGTGTCCCTGCCCATGGCAGGGGGTTGGAACAAGATAATCTTTAAGGTCCCTTCCAACCAAAACCATTCTATGACTCTATTCTATGATTATTTTTTTTATTATTTCCTGTGATTTTTTCAGCCTGTCTCTTGTTTGCTACTTCCCATTTGAGAATAATGCAGTTTGTCTTTCAAGCTGCTGGAATAAAGTGTCAAGCAGAAGCATCCACCCCTATTAACCCAGAATTCACCTCATGAATACGTTATCCATCACTAAGTTTATATTTACAATTTGGACTCAAGAGTTTCCTCTAAACTGGTGTGCTCTCTTGTGTGAGTAAGGGACTTCACACAGCAAGGAGAACCTCTCTGCTCCATGCCCAGGAACCAGAGGCACTGCAAGGGACAGCTGAAGGGGCTGCACTGTGCCGAGCTCCAGTGCCCATGAGGGTGCCTGAACACGGATGCCCAGGGGTTCAGACTTGTCACTGACAGGAGAAGTGGCCAGAGGTCATCTTTTCATCCTGAGGAATATTCTGCATTTAAGCAGTGAAACACTGATTAGGAAGCTACTACACAGAAGGTGTATGTGCCAATGCTGCAAAGTGTTCTAGCAAAAAAAGCCAGAGTCCGAATTTCAAAGCACGAAAAAGTACCAGCATGAGAAAGGACTAAAAACAAACTGGAGTTTAAAATACACAATTAGATGTATTAAAAAAATTTTTAAAAAGAAAAGATTATTTTTTCCTGAAGTTCCATCTTCCTTTCTCCCAACAGCTGCTCTTATTTTTCCCCTGAAAAGGCTCAAAGTACATATTTAATAGAATTTGATAAATATCTTAAATATCATGAGAAAGATGTTCGTTATTGACAACCTGTGATTAGGGTTGATATTGATCTAGAAAGCCAAATCTTATTTTTAGATTACCATAAAATACATCCATGGCTTATGTTGAAATTTTTTCAGAAATTGTTTTTATTAATACATGTCCATCTGTACTTCTAAGCAGGTGATAGAAGTTTGATCCACATCTTCAAAATTCTGAGACTCTTAGTTGCTAGGAAACCAACAAATCTAATTCCTGTGTCTCTTATAACACAAAAATATAACTATATACTGATTCTCTCAGAAAAATTCATGCTATGTATTTTTCAACTTCACCTTTTGTCAGTGATTTGAAGCTTTATTTTCTTCAATTTAGGCCTAAGAGAAGGCATATCACTTATAAAGAGACTGGTAAATATGTCAACAGAAAAAGAGATGGAATATTCCTTTATCAGAATTTTTCATGTATCTAATTTCTGGAATAAGGAATATCTGAGCAGCAAGTTATAAAGGCTTGAAATTTACTTCTAATATGGATTCACAAATTTAATATTTCACTACCATGAGTGTTGATCACTTCTGGCTCAGAAGATGGTTTTGTAGACAATCAATCTATTGTCTTTATGAGAAACATTATTTAAAAGCATATGCAAAAGGCCTTTGCTTTCATTACAGCACAAGCAGTTAACCATCTATCTACATACGCCCATCTGACCCTGCAATTACTGCCTTATCCATATGATGCATTGCAACAGAATTATTAATTCTACTTCCTTACACTTTTATTCTTTGGCTTGGCAGGTCTACTAGGAAGAATAACATATTCCACTAATAACAATTATCAGTGACATGATAGGAACCTGAATAATATGTTATTCAAAAAGTGGTATTTTGTCTGTGGACAGAGCTAAATATAAATACCTTGAATTCTGGGAAAGCATTTTCTCAATTTCATCAAAGACATGTTACTATATGTAAGAAACAGAGACAATGTACCCTTTTTATAAGAGTAAGAAAAAATCAACAACATCTAAAATAAAATTGATATCCTCTCCACAAGTTATCTCATGTTTTCTCAATGTATGTGAATAAAAAGCAAATGCAGTGGTGAAAAAAGTTAGGACAGCCAGTTTGTTCCCTTCTTCAAGAGATGTCAAAATTCCAGAGGTCACCATTTTCCATTGGCTTTTCTCGGGACAAGGCAGGTGCCAGCTGAACATCCTTCCCAACCTCGGTGAGAGCAGCCAAGTGCCAACACCCAGACGTGCTGCATGTCCTCACTGCTGCCTCCCGTTTCCAGCTCCCCACAGGGAGGAAACGTCCCTTCTTACAAAAAACAAGGAACCTCAGCTTGCACAAACTACTTTTCCTCCCCAGTTTTGGAGCCTGGCAGCCGCAGCCCGTTCCCGCTGCCAGAGGTGATGTGGCAGAGCCGGAGGGAAGGCTCTCAAACCCTGATGATGTGCCATATGACAGCTTCTGCAATTACTCAAAGCAGACTTGTTTTTCTCTTTGCCTTTAACAAAATAAATAGGAAATGACATCCAGTAAACTGCATTAAATGTTCAGATTGCAAATCACACACTTCAGTTTAAGAAATGGCAGATTTATGCCGCCACACAGTCTTTATTCTGCTCTTTCAGGATTATGACATGTTTTTCAAACTCCATGATCCGACCTCCTCTTCCAAACACTTTGGGCTTTGAGCTAGATAAGAGCTCAGTGCTGGAAGATAAGCGTTGGAAGAAATCCAGCATGCGTAGAATTAAGGTTGCACAAAGAATTACAAATTTAGATTTTCTCAGTTCTCCAATTCTTGACCTTGCAACAGAGAGCCATATTTTTAATTTATAACTGTAGTGAATACATCTGCATATACACTAATGGTATTATATACATATCTCAAATATACAGACAAATTCATTTCCTCTCTTGAAAACGTTTCTATTAGGGAATAATTTTGAAAATTCTTTGCCCATATAAGTAATCCTAACAGAAGGATCCTCTGCAAAGATGTAACTCTGCCCTGTTCCTTGGAACAGAAAACCTCTGTCCCTAGGAAGCATCAGTTACTCCCCAGAATAATATCTTTCCTTCACACCCTGCAGTTTTCCCCTCATGCTTCTTACATACACCCCCCATAAGAAGGCTCTAGAGGGAGGAGCAGAGCAGAGCTTCTCATAGATGGAGATGGAAAAGACTAAGATTTTTCACATTAAGAAAAAGATTACTAAGGTAGGACCTGATGAAAGGAATGTAAAACAGATATTGAACTGGGGGCTTGCAATCTACCTAAGACAAAGGGGGGAAAAGGCTTTCTTCTCCCTTAAAAATAAATTCTAATTCTCAGAGACACCCTCAGCATCACAAGCAGCACTTCATGTCAGGTGCACAGGGAAATGTATCAGTATTGGGATTTTCTTTTCCAGCACTAATATATGAAAGAATAATAAGATAAACAGTTTCCTCCCCAAAACACAATAGACTCTTACAGCATGTATTCACCTTCCTTTCCCTTATTCCACGAGCTCTAGGTCTCCATTACTCTCATCTGGGTGTGCAGTATAAAGAAAGCCACATCTGAATCAGAAATAGGATGAAGGAAAACGTCCAGAGGAAGGCTTAGCCTGGTTCACTGCACTGAAAATAACCTGCCCAAAGTGCCAGTGTGACCAGGGCTCAGCAGGAGTGGACCAAACCCCAGTCACTGCTCTGCTACATCCCTGCCAGAGACAATCAAGCCTGAGTCTGCGAGGCTTTGGTTACCTAAGCTTATCAGTTGAGCTCACTTTTAAAGCCTCTTAATGCACGGTTGAAACAAGAAGTTTGCAATAAATCCATAGAAACAATACTGCTCAGTCAAAAGTGAAAAGGAGGAATCAGATTATACAATCAAGAATTTGTTTGTAAAATTATTGCTTTAATTGAACTATAATGAAGGAATAAAACTGAATTAAACTTCAACCACCTACCATTCAGCCATCTCCATTCTCTAATGTCTGATGTTGCTATTTATCACTGAATTTAATGAAAATTAAATTGAAGAATAGAAATGTGTATCCTTCCAAACCAAAGTAGATGGAATGATCTAAATCAAAAATGCAACAAAGCACATGTGGAGGGTGGGAAGAAGTGCAGCAAGTTCTGCAGATCACACCAATGCGAGAGATAAAAGATTTCTTGGTCCAAGCTAAAATAATTATACCCCTACTGCAAATCAATTTGTGGGTTTATTCCAGCTAAGGGCCTTTCCCAAGTGCAAAATAAAATTAACAACCTTAAAGAATATATATTAATATCAGTGCTTTCGCACCATATCCTTATTAAGGAGAAAGCATTTGCAGCTTCTCCATTCCTTGGTGCTCTCACACATCTTAATAAATTTTGTTCATTTGAAATAATGAGTACTTCTAGAATTACCTCTTTTGAGAGGGGAAAAAGGAAGAGAAGAGAAAAACAAGCAGAAGATTAAAGTAAGAAGATCTTAAATCTAGAGCTCCAAGTCTAAAAGGTAGCTTAATTCCCTTCTAAAATAATAACTCCTGCAGCACTCTTTGGGGACGTACAGGACAGGAGAAATAATTTGGAAGCTCTCTTGTATATATGATACACAAACAAAAAAGGCTTATACATACTTTACACAGGACTAATAGAGTTTATCCACTTTGAAATAATCCTTTCACCCTCCCCAATATTTTAATTTTAACCGATAGTTATTTTATTCACAATGCAGTGTTTAGTTAAATTAAGCAATATAGAGAAAAATCAGCTGAAGGTCAAATGTTTATTATAACAGAAACCATTTATATTTCACCACAGAGAGAGTAACTGCTACAAGGTCAAGATTAAAGACACATTACCTTTTTCATATTGTATAAAATAGAGCATTTTCGTATATATTTTTGCATTTTGCACATGAAGCCATAAAGAAAAGTGTAGCTCTAACCAATGGCTCTAAAGAACACGTTTCATATCCCTAGTGCTGTCAATAGCAACAAACAACTAATCTTCACTCAATAAATGTATCTTTTATAAGAGTGCTTCCTTTTACAATTTCTAGCATAGAAACTGCAAGAAAGGAACACACAAGATTAGATGAGAGCAACTTGACCTAATACTGAAAAACAGATAACTGCTCTCCTATATTACAGAGGTTATAAAATCAGTTATTTCTGTGTGGAACAGCTCACAAATACCTCTAACCTCACACATACCAATTTCTTGCAGTAGAAACTGGGAAGACAAAAAAGCATCATCCTCTTTAGTCTGAAATAATGCAAGAATGTTAGGTTCTTTTTTTTCTCTCTCAAAATGCAAATGTGACTTACAATCTACTGTACCTCAGCAATAAATTGAGACAAAAATAAAAGAGGCAACTTGCTACCTGTACACACATATACTTTTCTATCATAATTAATAATGATAGTTTTATTGCAGCCCATGTAGCAGCTAATCAATAGGCTTTGATACTTGCACAGTCAACAACAGCTCCTGTGTGCTTGCATAATGTTCTCTATAAAACTTGTAGCTGCTCAAGATAATGCATTTACTACCAATGGCCCAAAGTCAGCAGAGAAAACTGTATTTACAGTCCATACATCACTCTTCACATTTGCTCAGATTCAAGCTGAATGCTCCAGAGCACAGAGGAGAATGGCAGAAGACAAGTGAGAAAAACAAAAGGCAGGGTGAATAGGAGGTAAGATTACTGGATATTTAGCGATGAGAATCACAATCCTACTACTTCTGAACCATTTTTTTCTGAGTTAGCTCAGAAGAGCTATTCCACACTACCTCAGAACACTCCAGAAAATAATCCTACTTCACTCATAAGGACAAGGTCACATGTAAGACTTGGAGACGTGACCCAAAGGCATGAGGAGAGAGAAGCAAGTTTCCCAAGAGCCTTGGACACATCTCTGTTTTAGCTATTGCAGGTTCATAAGACCTAATTTCTCCTACTTTTCAGGACATATTTCATTCATTCACCAGCCCTCGTTTATCTCAGTAACAAGTCACTGAGTGGGGTTCTTCAGAAGACATCGTGGCTGAAGTTCTTGCTCTAATTACGTACAAATGCTTATCTTGAATTTTTATCTTCTTCAAATCTGGTATACCTCAAATATATTGAGAAACTGTAGGTGACCATGGCCTTTCATTTGGAAGAGCCACTTTGGTTTTGAAATCACAAAGACTGAAACCTATAAACCTTACAGGGCATTCCAAAATCAAAACTTTCCATATAAGTGTCTACACTGAAGACAACAGCTTCAGTATCTTGAGTCTTCCTGTTCCTTTGCTTTCATCTCCTTTCTCTGGAAGACAGAGTGCTGCTGAACTAATTATTATCAGAAACGTGGTTAGCTACAAGACAAAATGCAGTGTACAATGTAATATATGTGTTTAAGTGCACAGCTCCTATTGTTTTGCAGCTGCTGTCTTGAGACTTACACCTTTCTAGTATGATGGAGGCTACAAAAATGACAGTAGTAGTGAATTATGCTCAAGGTTGGAAAACAGATGCATAAGAAATTATGTTCTGGTTGGTTATGAGGAACATCTTTTGTCTTACAGTTTGCATCTTAGGAGCCATGACCTTCACAAAGCTCTTTCAAACTGTTCAAGGACTATGAAAGGAGATTTGCTATCCTTCCTGCTTGCTTGACTCAAACTCCTGTAAAACACATGATCATTTTCTTTCCTTTCATTTCTACAGGAGAATACAGAATTTTTCTCCCCTCTTTTCTCTTGCTTTTTCACTCATTCTCACAACTATCTTCCACTTTGATTTTCTCCCCTATTCTTCCTTAAATATTACAGTAGATATAAATTTTCAACTCCCAACAGTGTTTTCAATTTCTCACCTTTCATCTTTCTTCCCTACTCCATCTAATCTTTTAACTCTTTTACTCTATACACCATTTTATACACTTTTATATTCTTTCTAACAAGATGCTTTTCACTGTACCCACAATTTAAACACTGCTCTGTATTTTCGTGATATTTCTACCTAAAGAAACACCTACAATCTTTTTCTTCCCTCTCATTTTTCCTTCACTGCTTGGTTTAACCTGGCCATCTTACTCCTGACATCTCCATTTTCCATTCTCACCCCTTCTAATTTATGGGCTTGCCTCGCCCACTCCTATGCAATTAGCCTTTGACTATTTTTTACAAAGTCCCTGAAAGCATTTAACTCTAATTTTGTTTACTCTTCCAGCCTGTTAATTCATAACCCCTTTTACATTATCCAAAACAATTATTCAAGTGAGCACCTCTTCAAATTCCAGCACATTTTGCATTTCTGGGTAGATATTTCCACAATATTGGTGCTGTTGAAGGAAATTTATCAGACAACTTCAAGCAACTCATGAAGTCCACAAAAAGTTGAGATGTGGCCACTGGAAGATAAATGAGCTCATTTCAGAGTGCAGCACAAATAGCTGCTAGACCAGGTCACCAATTCCACTAGCCAGGGCAAAAGCAAACTCTCCTTTACCCATCTGCCAAGACACTGCACTGACCAACCATTTGCTCACAGTCACTGTTCCTCTTTTGTTTCCTCCCCTACACTACAGACATCAAGTTTTCCAGACTAGAAATACCCAAGGTTTGTTTCTTAGCAAGACATTACTGGTCTTCACTAGAATAGGTATGGGAATTAAATAAATTGAGATATATTTTGCTTTAGTTTCACCACTCAATTAAGCACAAACTGGCCTTCGTTTGAGTAATGAAAGACACAGCATGCTTTTTACACACCAGGGAAATTTCCTGTGCTCTAAAGACTTTTTCTCCCCTGCAGAGAATCAGAACAAGACTAACAATCTTTCTGGCTGACAAGAAGGATTTGACAAGGACTCTCACCTTCTCCTCTGCCATCAGCAGTGGGCAGGGCTGGGGGAAATTTCACATGGGATGCACCAGAATGGGCAGAGAAACATGGAATATTTACTTTTCTGATTGTGGCCTCCAATGGCTATGCTACTGGGAATAACTGGAAAAGTGTTTCTAGGCTTTCAATTCACAGAACAACACCAGGAGTCATATTTCTCCAAGCTCATTTCAGAGGAATACACAAACCCCAGTAGGTCAGGCCTTTCCTGAAGAAGCTCCTTGCTGAATTACAGTGGATCATCATGCACACTCACACACTATTGACTATAAATCACCCATGTTAAGTCGGGAGGAAATGCATAATCGATGGCAGGAAAAGCAAATACTACACTTTAAGTTGCCTTGGTATTGACTTCAGCTTTACTGGAACCCAGACTATGTCAGTCTGAGAGTTACTTTTACCTCGTTAGTGTGACTATTGCAGTACAGGATTGGCACCATTTTCTTTAAAACAACTACCTTAACAGCTGCCCAGCTGGTGCTGTGCATAACCCACTGCACTGCTGTAAACAAAGATAATGGGGAAAGCAACCATACCTGATCCTTTCCAGAGCAAGAGGAATCTGAAAAGAGTCACAGCTCAAAAATCTGTCATGTGACAAGGTGCCTCCAGGACTGCTCTCATGTTTGGTAACACACAGGATGCCCAGGTTTCCAGTGGGGGATTCTGGGGTGTGTTCAGATCTGCTCAAGCTGGCAGACAACATGTAGGTACCAGATCATCCCCTGGATCCTGAGCATGTCAAACACATCCTCTCCATCCTCTTTGCTAAGTGATGTGTCACATATACATGAGGCCTCGGACTACAGGCATGACAGGGGTGATACACCAGAGTTGTTACAGATGCATAGAGAGCTTAATATCCAACAAGATTGCATTTCCTTATTAAAGAAGAAGATTTGCAGGAGAGGAAAAAAGGCAACACTTGCTAAACAGTGAGAGAAGAAGTCTCCTTTCTGCGGCACAGAAACATGGAAATCAGGTACATTTGCACTGCACTACCTCACTACCTTAAGTCCTGGACCAGCACCAAGAAGAAATATTAAATTTTATTATCTTTTTAATTTTACACTTACTATTTAATCCATTTAATGGGATTTCACCCTGTGATTCCTACATCTCTGAAGGAGGTCAGAGTAGATGATCACAGTAATGTCTTCTGGCCTGCAAATCTAGGAAATCACTGGGCCATTATAACCTCTCAAAAATATGCAATTAAGAAGTACTTTTAACAGCAGCAGCTGCCTGAGATTAAAAAAGCCTCTCTGGCTTATCTGGCTTAGGAAGCTAGAGGAGCAGAAAAAAAAAAATCAAACTGTTAAAACTTCCACAGTTTCCCAAGATGTCTAACAATGGAGGTAAAAGCTTCATATTTAAGATGACAAGATGGTACCCACCAATGCCTCCTATATACCTACCACCATCAATCTTAAAAGAAGCCCCAAACAGTGAATTCAGTTTGAGCTGAAGGGTTTACCTAAAAACTGTTTCTGAAGAGGAATGTTTATGAATGCTAGAAGCAGAAATTGGGTTGGATTAATTTGTGGTGGTGGTGGGAGGTATAAAATGGGATTTTTCAGGGCCTGCTGCAGTTTCCATATGCCTGAGAGGCTCAGATGTGTCATTTCACATGCCTAGTGAAGTACAGGGGCTTGGAGCAGCGGTAGTAGTGGGCTACATCCAGCCCTGGACTCAGAGGAGTGGAGGGCTGCATGCCTTGAGGAAAGAAAATGATGAACAAGAACAGGAATGAGTTCATTCTTCTCAAAGAAGCTAGGAAAAATGCACATTCTGCTTATTCATTCCCTGGTTGAAGCAGGATTTTGCCAGATTCAGAAATGAGAAATATATGCAGATGCTGAATTAGAGACACAGGCTGGGTGATGTTTCTAGTTCAGACCCATAAGAAAACGTTGCAGACACTTGGATCTGAAAGTTATCACCACCTTATCAAAACCACAAACACCGGATTGATCCTAGAGCTACTCTCTGACTTCCACTCTTCTGTGTTTCTCCTGCAGAAAACCTTGATTCACCCCTGTAAGTATTTTCTGATGAAATGAGGAAACAGCTTTCTAAAACACCAGTAAGTCCAATAAGCAAGGTGGTTATAAAACTTCAATCACTTAAATTTGCAAAGAATGTTATCGGAGTAAATGTCATTGAAGAACACTCAGTGACTCGAGCCGGAGCCAACAGAGCACTTTTCCACCCTAGAAACCCCACACAGCAATTCAGCAGCCTCCCAGCATTTGGTGATCACGTCAAAACAAGTTGTTTGTAAAAGCTGGATAACACTGTCATTATGGTGCTGCACTTCTCTCCAGCACACAAATATTGCTCTGTGCTAAGAGGGAAACACTGCTGCTGCCCAAAGGGTTTATTTCCCACTGGTTTCTAGAGGTAACTGAGAGCACTCCAGTATCATCCTCACACTCTGACAGTAACTGCTGCCTCTTGCTGACCCTGCAGAGCACCAGGGTTAGATAATGATGGCTTGGCTTACTTTGCAGGTGAGATTTTATTTTATATACTATACACAACCTTTAACACATTGTACAAGGTCAAAGAAGAGGCTGCTCAGAGCAGGGAAGTCTGCAAGTAGCTCACAGCCCTTAGAAGTGGAGAGAGAGCTGTGTCCCAGAGAGCAGGGCAGGGTCAGCATGCCTCTAAGAGGAGTTACTGGCACTTTTGCTACTGAATTCAGTGAGAAGGGGAAGGCAAAAGCATAAGGAGCACAGTTCTCTAAAAGTGAAGGAGCAGTAGAAAGGCAGGACAAAAAAAAGGACTAGTAGAGAGCTCTGGAGGTGCAAAGTACTTAGGAGAAAGGCTGTAAATGCAGGTTTTCGGGGAAATGGAACAGTCAGAAGGAAATGGATGATCTGTGTGAAAAAACAGAATTAATTTCTTAGCAATTACTTCTCATCCCCAACAGAAAAAAAAAAATGGAGGAAGGCCATCTGTACAAAAGCAAATACCAATTGAGAAAGGAGTTAAGCTTTAATAAAAATGTGCTGGTCAATTTCTAGTTCTGCAAAAAGAAACTGGAACTGAATACACACAGATCCTTTTCACTGGGTTCTCACAATTCAGAGGTGAGCAGGCAAAAGGCCATCTCACTCACCAGCACCAACATCTACCAGCAATGTATTTCTAAGTCCAGGCACCAGCATCCTCAATTAAAGTCTGTTTTCACAAATAGTGCTTTCACAAATCTCTTCGTTCTCTAGAGGAGCTGAGGCAAGCTCAGGAAGCACCACACATTAAATTACTTTATCTAAACCCATCAGAGACTTGTAGAATGGTTTGTGTTGGAAGGAACCTGAAAAACCATCTCATTACAGGCCCCTGCCACTGGCAGGGACACCTTCACTAGGCCATGCTGCTCAGAGCCCCATCCAGTCTGGTCCATGATGGATGTTCAGAGTAGGCTGAAGAACAAACACTACTTAAAGGCAAGGGAAAAGGCCTCACTAGAGGCAGCACTACTAAAAAGAAAGAACCTGCACTATTTACCATATGTTCAGATCAGTAATGCATTAAAAGCCATCAAGAAGAAATTACATGCAGTACACATTGTTTTCAATGTGGTTTTTCTATCTTCCCTTTTTTACTGTCTTGGTTCATATAAATGATGGACCAACTATAGAGTGAAAATAGTTTCTTGGGAGACATGGGTATCACAGCCATTCTATGCTGTTGATTCCAAGTGTGTAAGGGATGGTGTTACACAGGAAATTGCTGCAATGTTAAATTTCATTGCAATCCATTTGCTGTGAATTGATGGAGCCGAATAAAATAGAGGAGTTTATTACAAGTCCTTTCATAAGAACTACTAATTAGAACTACCATTCACTCAATTACACATACTAGAGAGTTTGGGTTTAGTCTCAGACACTTGCATCTGAGGTAATTCACCAACTGGGGTCCGAAATTTTCCTTCCCCTCTCCCTGTCTTGGACCCAGTTTTTATACTATTTGAATAACGTCTGGAAAACATAAATGAAACCCATCCCTTGAAAAACAAAGACAGGCTCCTCTACACACAGGGATTACTTGCTTCTCACAGACTGGTGCTCTTGCACTTGATGTGAACAGAAAAGGTAGAAACACCTTCTTTGGAACTATATTTTTCCAGACATCTCCTCCTCTTATGAAGGGTTCACTTAATGCTTTTTATGGCATTATATAACAGAGATGAATTAACAGTGTGGCAACAGCACTGATCTTCTCATCTGTCCAGTATCCCAGGGAACAACAAACATGGGTTTTGTGAGACAACTAAAATGGTAATCAAATGATAGTTCAGGATCACTGGTGACTCCAGCCTTAGGATTGCCAATGAGAAATCTAAATCTAACCATAGCAACATTGCCAGGCACTTAATCAAATTATTGCTTTGGAAAATTATTTGCTTAACACATTTTCTTCCCTCAATCATGGTGGGATATTACTGGGAAAATTGTACATATTATGTATTTCAGGTTTTAAAAATAACTTTAGTCTTTGTTTTAACAGGCTGGATCCAATTCTAACTTGCTGTTTGTAGATCTCCTCCTTTAATATACCACTAAAAATGCTTGCATAATCAGGCCACTTAGTTATGATATGACCATTTGTTTACATGGCATGTTTTAATGAATCATTAATATATTCTGTGGGCACTTTAAGTAATCTGCCCTTTACCTTGGTATTTCACAATACACCCCAGGCTTAATGGCCCATTAAAAGATGCCCTGTTGAATCTTGTGGCTTAATTGATGCACTTTTGCTGTTTTGATATTATTTTCAGAAAATTTGTTTTTGTTTTCAACAAGGAAGGACAGCACTAAATTGGAAATGAGCTCAAAAGGCCATCTATTAAATGGAAACATGGGTGTTTTCTTTATCATTTTTTCTAATCCTCCCGGTGTTCAAGATTATGGTACATTTAGATTTAAATTACCAGATTGGTTGATCACAGCAGGAAACAGAGTAAGCACATTACTTCTGTTTTGACAGAACAATATAAGATTTTTATACATTTCATTAAGCAGAACTACTTAAAGAAAAAAAAGTCTCACTGTGTAGCACCATCTTTTACTCACGAACATCCTGTTGAAAATCCAATTAGTATTTTCAGAAGGAAAAGAAGTCCTGCAGTTAAACTCCATTGTCACAGCAGACATCATAAGTATGAAATGAAGTTCCAATATTTAAATTTTTTCCATGATCAACCTTTGCAGTGCCAAAAATTTATCATAAATTATACTTTAAATTAGGATTTTTTTCTTATCTGTTTTTCTAACTCATGCAGAGAAAATGGAAGTACATAAATAAGCTTAATAAGAACTCTGAAAGCGTTAGCCTATCTGCAAAGAGGAGCTGGTCAGGAAAAACACTGATGAGTGGACTTTTCCTTCATAGCAATGTTTCATTCTTACTGATTCCAATAACACATTGTGAGACTGTATTTGTCTTTTTCATAGAGAGCAGATAACTGGGAGCATAGCAATTTCTGTTAATTTTAGCATTTTAACTGATCAGTATGCAAATATTAATGCCAAATAGATAGGTGGCTCCTTGACACTAGAAGCTGAAGGTAAAACCAATTATTTCTCTGCAAATTTGTGTAAGGGACTATTTTTATTATTATTGGGTTGTTTTTTTTAATCTGAACGTTATGCACAACAAGAGCAAATGCACTGACTGGTTACATGAGGGTAACCATGTTTCTCTCATTCCATGAATGATAAACCATCAAAGAAAGTGGCAAGAAATTTGGAGGTGGTCAGTTTTACACCTATTGTATCCAGACCCAATGAAGTTCCAGTTACTCTAGAATGGATGGCTCCTTCCCAAAACCCTGCTGCTGTTGCTTTGCCATGCATTAGGGTAATGCTGTTTGTTACCACTCACGTTTAAGAAACAGCAGTGAATGTGCTTCGAGAAATGTTTAGTGCAACGCAGACATTCCTCCCTAGAGATAAATGCCTCATAAGGAGGTACAGCAAGCAGGCAGTTTGGGTGCCACGGGATTTTAATTCAGCCTAATGCAGGGTAAAGGCCTCTAAAATTGCGTAATAAAATACTATACAAATTGCTAAGGCAGAGGCAAAGAAAGATAACGCAGACAATAGCAGATACTTGAAACACAATGACATAAAGGGCACAAACAGTGATTTCTATTTGTTTTCCTCCCCATTTTTCTTCTCATGCATTCCCATTGAGAAACCATTAAAAATGAAACTACAATCTAGTGATTAAGGCATTTAGTCTGAGCTGTTTTTAGGCTCAGACTTAAATTCCCTATGTTGATACAGACTACCTCTTGCCTGAGCAAGTCATACATTCACACTGCTCCTTGCTCTCTGTGCCCTAAAATTGGTTATTCCCGTTTCTCCCTCAGAGGTGTCAGATGCTCCAGTACTGCAGTGATATGGTCCAGAACTGCAGTACCCAGCAGGATTTGCCATGGCAGACAGTCTTTGCTCATTATCTGCTTTCACCTTCTAATGCTTTCAAAGGTGATACCTCTTCTGCCTGAAATCTAGCACCGAGTCTAAGCATAAGCTAGAAAATTATTAATAAACCTCAGCTAAATTATGTGCAGCTGACTGTGTGAGATGGGACAAACTACTGCCAGTAGCACAATACAAAACTAATAAAGGCAATTTGTCACTAAATAACACCACATAGCTAAGACAGTATGATATGAAATCTGCATTCACTGGGGGGAAAAAAAACAACCCAAAAAACAACTTCCAAGAGTAATTCTTTTGGCAATGAATCTCACCAAACCACACAAGTGTCACAGAATCCTGTCTAATACACACATAGTCCAAGGTAACAAGTAAAGCAGCACAGCAGAGGGGATTGCTAAAGTAAACAGCTGGTTTTGATGGACAACATCCTGCTGTGTGCATTCAGGGATGGGGGGGGCAGCTTGGACTATCTGTTCTCTGATCCAGTGCACAGGGTACAGGCAGCACCTTGCTGCCGCAGCACATCTCCCAGTCCAGTCGTATCACAGAATAATGCAGATGCTTTGCTCTCCAAGGCTGTTCTGTGAAGCAAATGAAAGAAACTGGGGATTGTTGGGAGACTCATTTCAGAAGCCAGCTCCCAATCTGAATGACAACTTCAGTGCAAATACATTTTTGTAACACAGGAAAGTGCTTTTGCTGTGGCATAAGCCAGCCTGGGAATGTCAGTGTACCTAGTGGCATCTTAGAATTATCCCAACATGCTGTAAGGCAACATGAAGAGCTTCCAAGCAGTGCAATAATATGTTACAGTTTGAATGCCAGGAGCAGGATTGCAGGTGAGCTCTAACATGAAAAGTTAAAAGCCCCACATTCCAGTGGCCCAGCAGGAACGTAACAGAGAAATGGACTAACAGCACCACATCCTCCTGCAGTAGGTTTGGTCTTATCCTTCCAGTATCCCAGAGAACAAGGGATATGGGGGTTGTGAGGCAACTAACATGATAACCAAATGATAGTTCAGGATCAGTGGTGACTCCAGCCTTAGGTAGCTTAATAGCAGGCTTTATATCACTCCTAGCAAAAAGGAAAGCAAAGGATAAAGTAGGGCCAGAGTGCAGCAGGCATCAATGACCAGAATTTAGTTTTCTAACACCTGGGGTTCTGAAAGATCAAAAAGCCCAGGCTCAGTGGCATTCAGGCCATCCATCAAGCCAGAAAATGTCTTACTGAGGTCAGCTGTGACAATAATATGAACTTCTGTCATAACAAAGTCCATTAATATCCCTTCAGCCTCGCCCTCGTCTCCCCCATGTTACCACAAGCAGCCACAGCTGGGTTGCTGCAGTTGGTGCCCCCGCACAGCAGCCCCTTCCCTCAGCTCACCAGGAGACTCTGCCTGCTGCAATCCATCCTGGCACCTGCTTTGGAAATCTAACTCACACTCCCTGCTCAATGCCACAGCTGGGATCAGCTCCTGCACCACTGTGGGCTTGGATCCATCTCGTACAGCCTAGGAGAGTGCTTCCAGTGGGGGCAGCAGGAATTTTTCAGCCCAGAAGCCAGCACCACGGAGGAACAGCATGTGTTTTACCTAGTGGGCGTATAGTATGCACTTTTCAGAATTCACACTGTATTAAAAACAAACAAAAAAAAGACCCCACTTTGTTAACAGCTCCAGCTAATGAAGTGCACACAGAATACTAAATTGAAGGCACTAGACCAAAAATATTCTGGTTTCCTCTGCCCTCCTGTTTCTCATTAATATGCTGCAAAACAAAGAAAGGATAACAGCCTGAGTCACAAATTAAAATTATATATACAAAGCCAAAGAGGAAATAGCATACACAGTGGGCTCAGAAATTATATTCAACAGCCAGATGAAAACTTGATACAGTGAGAAAAATATACCGCCATGTGAGCCCCCTCCTCTCCCCTGGGATAAAACAGGCCTTTGAATTGCTTCTACAGCCGGCATCTATATTCACTAAGGCAGCAACAGAGCAGCTAACTACCTTTTGCAACCGTAAAAGCACAGAGGAATCCACGGCTGTTCCATAGTCATAATTCTCTAAATCACGTGAGCCACATGAAACCACTGCAAACCTGGTGACCTACCACAAATGATCTGGACTGTGGCATATTTTCCAGCTCAATTTTTCCACCAGCAAAACCCAAATGCTTTCCCCTTTTTCTCCTATGAGAGAGGAACTGTCAACTTTAGCTGCCCAGGCTTGATTTAAAAACATAAATTCAATTTATATTTTTATCCTAGCAACACACAAAAGTATCTCTCTGCTCCAACATATCCTGTCTGAATTAAAATCTTTTCAGAGATATCTACTCATTAGTTTTAGCTTAACATAGCAAGACTGCTCAAATCCTTTTTCCTATTTCCTCAGTCACTGCCAACAGTACAGTGCCACTTGGTGCAATCCATAACCTGGGATAACCTGCGTCTCCCATCCTTTTCTCTGTCCTCAAATCCAGCTTATGTGTAAATCCTGCCGGTGCTCTCTACATAACAAATTCAGATATAGCTTTTCTTATCAGATCACACTGGAAAGGCTCTCTCTGGGCTCCAAACACCTTTTCTCTTTATTAAAACAATGTGGAGTATTTTTCCTGGGGTTTGACAAATGAAATTCTGCTCCCGCTCACATGCATTTGCAATATTTTTGAAAAGATGATTTTACTTCTCTGTCACTTTGACCACATCAGCTGTCCTCTCTGTCATCTTTGGCATCTTTTTGTCCTCCTTTTATGTTCCATCAAACAAAAAGCATCTCCATTTTCTAAGCTTTTCCTTGCCTGTCCCAGCCTCATCATCTCTCATTCTGCACTGTGAAACAGGCTGTTGCTTCTCCTCAGACAGTGACTTCCCCCTTCAGCATCCACTCCCTACAAAAACACAAAAGCAGCTTCATCCTCTCCGCCACTGTGTCCTTCATTGTAGGAAACAGCATACTTTGAACATCTCCAAAGTTCCTTATTACAGTCCCTCAACTCTCTGCACAAAGATTTCCTTGCTGATAGAGCTGGGGAACGGCCAGCCCTGGAGAGCTGTATACCAGGAACGAGCATGCCATCTACTGCCATCACTCTGCTTCTCCGTGTCCCCGTGCCTCGAGCAACCGCTCTTGTCTCGTCAGTCTGTTCAGCGTTAGCGCAGCGCCGAGCACCACGCTGCTTCCCTGCATAGCCCAGGGCTGGGCTCCTGGGCCCTGAGCAAATGCAAATAATAACAAACAAAACTGCTGCCTTTTCCCTGCACTTGGCTGTGCTGCTGCTCGTGGAACAGCTTAATCTGAGCCGGGCTCCAGCTCTGCTCTTTCTGGGAGCATGGTGTGGCCACCTGAGTGCCGCGTGATTTCCAGCGTCGTCCAGGCTCTTGCTGAGTGCTAAGGGCTCAAAGGATTTTCAGATCATCAAGTATTGACAAGTAAAAGCTTTTATATTGGAGAAATATGAAACACCGCAGGTCTTGGGCTTCTTTTAAGAAACACGTAAGCCACAAGCTTTCATTTTGTGTTGTGAGTGTTTTGCTTCTAAAGATCAGAAATCTGCCAAAAGGCACTTCTTTGCCCAAGCAACAATTTCCAGGGCAACAGACTTTCTTCTAAAGTTGAAGGTCCTTATGTCTTGCAGAATCAATTCTGCAGAGGTCTCAATTTCTCATCCTTGGCAAATGATAGATGGCCAGGTAACTTATTATATGTACTCAATACAAATAAGGTGGAATTTGATTTAAAAACTAGATAATATTTATAGTCATTCTGATCTTGGTTATCAATTCAGACTGAAAATAAAACATCAAGAACCAGAAAGCAGATCTTGCATCTTGAAGTGAAGACTAATACACATGCCTGGGGACTGGTTAAGACACCATTAAGATATACAGCTTCCAGTGCACTGGCACCCCAAGAGTAGAGGTAAAAAGAAAAGAGAAGTTTGGATAACCTGGAGAGAGAGAGAAAGGGAAATGCCATTAGAAAAGTGCAAGAAAGTTACAGATATTGAAAAAGAAAATCCTTGGAGCACTTCAATTTTTCTTTCCCAAGAGAACACAAAATGAACCAGAATCTTGGTACATAAATCTATGTTAAAAATGCTTGACCTAATATACTGAGCTTTGATCTACTCACATCAACTTCCATCTTCAACTAATCATTGTGCTCTGGACTGGGTGGCAGCAGGACAGGTATATCTTTCCAAAACCTATTGGACAGTAACTAATTTTAAAGATTGGTTTGCAGTTTGTAATGACATGGTTCTTGTATATGCTCTGTATAAATCAGTACAGTCTCGCATGCTACACTGAACAAATCAATAAATCACTTACCAGTAACACTTGCAGACCCTTTATTATCAAGTGCCCTTTGAAACACTTCCTGCCCCTTTCACATAATATTTCCTGTCTTCAGTTGTTACTAGAAAGGTATTTTATCATTTATCTGTCTGTCAGATTGGAGACATTTTACGCTTAACTGTTTAGTTGCTCAAAGATTCAGCAGACTCCCATGAAAGTTTTTTCCTTCTCCTTGATACCCTTGAAAACTCTAGCAAAATCTGAACAAACAATGACATGTGGAAGTGTAACCTGATAAATAGATGAAGTCTAAGACCAGCAACAAATATTATGGGATTATTCCATTAACTCAAAAGAAACAAATTTTCTAGTTTTCAGTGGAATTCACTTATAACAAACTTCTTATTACCAAAGAACATATGGAGAATTATTCATCTTACTCATCTGGTGAATAATTTTGAAAAACAAAGTATTTATTTATGGTGAATTGGTGAAAAAGTGGGTTTCGTCAAATAAGTTATCAATTACAAACTTTAATTACTAAATCACCTACAGGGGAATTTATGTATGTTAGAATGATCTTTAATGCAAAAGGATTCTCAGATACTCATGTAATTGTTTGTCTTCATAAACACAAAGCCCTGTTCAAGAAAGAGGGTAAACATGTTTAGATACCTGAACAGGACAGAAATGAGTTATGTTACTTAAACAGCCCAGCCATACTAGGATGTTTTCTTTTTAGAGAACATCTTTATACTGTAACAACCAACTCTTGATGTCTGCTGGGAAATGAGCAAAGGGAAAAGGGAAATGAGTTTTCTTTGGATATCCTCCTTTATCAGTTTTTCCATACACTCAGTCTCACATTGTGCTCCTGCTCAGCCCAAGCCTGGGTTCATGAAGGTCAGGTGTAGCTCAGCACAGCTGGGACACCAGAACCAGAGCTGCCCAGGGCACTCACCTTGGCCTGCCTGACACAAGTAATGCCAGATATTTTCTCCTGAAAACATGAGAAACAGAGATATCAAAACACAATAAGCAATATAATAAAAGCATATTCTTCAGATCTGCACATAATTCTAGTCCAATACCTAAAATTCCAACCAGCTGTCTCAAAGGACAGTGTGTTTGAAGGGCAACATTAGTGGATCTTTCCAGTCTGTTCTTTCCATGCAGCCAATAAAGAGCATCACATGGAGCTGTGCACTCCAAATTTCACACGTCATTACCGGAGGGAAGGGATTTCCATCACGCTCAGCAGCAAGGACTGGATGATGGATTTTGTCACAAACTTTAAACTTTTAGCAGAAGCTAGAGCGACAAATCTGAGCTGAGCCTCCTTCCAAGAGAAGACATGCTGTGTACATGTTGTAGGCATGAGAGACTGACTTTCCACAGACCTGCTTTGGTCCTTGTACTAGTTAGGAATTTGGCACAAAGACATGAAATTTTAAATATGCATATATTTTACCAAATGTTTCAGAAAAAGAAATAGCCATTATCTCCAAGCAAAAATGTACTAACAACCTTAAAATCTTTATTGTTTTAATGTAGTTTTAGTAATATAGCTAGAGGTTTCAGCCTTTCTGGATGGCACACCTTGAAACACTTGGATAAATGCTCAAGGCTTTGTTTGGAATCATCTCTTCCCCAACACTTTTGTAAGCTGACACACCAAACTTTTCTTCTGTAGGGTAATCAGTAACCTTTTGTAATGAGAAAGCTTTACAGAACCTATAGAAATCTCCTTATGTTACGTAAGAGTGTACATATTTCTAATGTGGCATTGGATGAACTAGAGCGTGCTGGGATGTGAAAAAAGCACTCATGAAAAAGAAGACGTAAGAAATAACATTAACTAGGCCTTGTCACTTCATCTGAAGAGAGCTGTGCATGTGTAAAAGGTAAAAAAATGCATAAAGTTTTATAACATGTTGCCTGCTCAGAATCTCTAACATTTATAATACATTTCCATTATTATTTGCAGTAAATTGCCTATGTCTTTCACACTAAGTGTAAGTGCTTCCAGCTAGACAGCTAAAAGGTTTGATTGCACTTGTAGTTGACAGTATCAAAGCAAAAAAGTCTAAAACTTTAAGCTCAAAGTAGAAAAGAAAGATGTAACTTTGCAAAGATGATGACTGGTGAATGAACCCTGATCTATTTTCCATCCCATTAATGCTTTGCCCTCATTTTAGGGATTATTCCTCCACACTATTTTTGGAAAGCAAGATAAGTACCACCCTTTGTCCTCCTCACTCACCAAAGAGCTGGAACAGTCAGCAGCAGTTTTTAATTTGACCGAGTTTGTCAATAGCAACAACTGCAACCCTCTGGAATCGATACCCACATGGAGCACAGGGAGTTTTACTGGCTTTTGTGCCATTGGCAGGCAGGGGGCAGGTACCTGGCCACAATTCCTGCAGCTCTTGGTACTGTGTGAGCAAAAGTCGAGAAACCAGCCTAGTCCTGCTTTGCTGAGGAGCCCTTTTCAAACAGTGAAAAGACAGAAAAAATGGAGCAGCTGGAGACATCAGCCCTTGCTTGGTTCGTCTTCTCCATGTCACTGCAGCCTGCACAGGGTGCACAAGAGGACCACCAGCTCTGTGGGAAAGGCCTCTGTGAACAAGGAAAGAAGTGACCCCATCTACATAGTTATGATATGAAAGGTATGTGTAAAAGCTGAGCATCCACTGTTCGCTCCTGCTCCCCTGGCTAAGCTGGGGACTGCTGGTGCACACTGTGCCCTCCTCCACTCCATCTCAACCACCTGAAAGCAGGAGGAACTGTGGAATGCTGCCAAAGGAAGATAAATAATTGATGTTTACATAACGAACATATAGCAGCACTCATGTCAACAGGGAACAACTAAAGCAAGAGATCAACAGCAAATATGCTTTTGTAATCTCCTCTTATCTTTTGTTCTCCCTCATGGGCGTGACCTGGTTTATAATGACTCCATGGACTGGAGTGAGTTGAGAGATCTGCCACAGAGCTGCCTGGGGAGTCTGATGCACAAGTCTGAGGAAGTTTTAGGTAGTTTTATGTATTGTAAGGTATGAAAAAGTCTTTATTGAGGGGAAATTGAATAAATCTTATCAAAATGCACCAAAGCCAGGTTTACGGGACAGTTATCCCAGCAAACTGTCTTACTAACCTTACCAGGCTCCTTCTGCCATAGATCTCACAAGTAGTAGAAATAACACAGAGACATGCAAGGAGAGTTATATTCCTAAAGCAGTTTTCAGATCTCTGCAGACTAGAGAAATGTCTGGCTCTTGGAGATGATCATATTTTCCCTCTAACTCTTGATGTTTGGTCACCGCCACAACAGGAGAGAGAAGTGGATTCCCCCACATATGATCCAAACTACCTGTTCTGTAAACACTACTCCTCTTTAAAAGTACAGCTCAGGGGTAATTCCAAACTTTTTTTCCTTCCCCTACTGAGCAGGCTAGAAGCTAGTGAAATATTTTTTTCTGTTGCATGATCCAAGAGCTTCTACCCCAAGCAGAAGTTTAGAATCTCTATCCTGCAGCAGCTCCACCATTCAGTAATGAAATAAAGTATGAAATATGTGAAAGAAAAAAAGACTCATCTTTCCAGGTTACCCAGAAATCACATGGGGTTTGTGGGTTTTTTCATTACTTGGCTGTTAGCTGCTTAAATGCTTATCATGTGACCCCAAGGCTGCCAGCATCCCCCTGTTGAAATCTCCATGGAAATTGAAGTCATCTCATGTCACATCCTGCCTTTTCCCTTCCATACTGAATAACGGTAAGTGTTCCTGTCTTCACTGTTTGACTGACAATTAAAAGAGGGGTCTGTAATTGACTTATATTGGACTACACTCTGCAAAGACAAACAAAGCCTTGATAACAAGTAAAAAGAAGTAGTTTATTCAGCTGTGTACAAGGTTCAAGAATAAAAGCCCTTCACACTTCATGCGGGAGAACGGTGGAACTATGCTGCGTGTCTGCAGCAATTCAGTGCTCAGTGTCTGGAAAACTTCTAAGATACATATAAAGGATAAAATGTGAATAACATAAATTTAGAGCCTAAGAGATGAGAGCAATTTATTGCCAAATAATCTATTCTTGCTCAGAAGAACTGCTAGGTGGAGCAGTGAGGGGACCCTTTGGTTTATGCATCCCACAGCAGCTCAGTCCAAGCTGAGCACTGAGGAAGTAGCACAACCATTGGCGCCCATGGGCTCCCGAGTATTCTGTGTGCTCAGCTGTGAGGACAGATGCTGCAATGCCAATTCCCACAGCTCCTGGTCCTAATTCCAGTGACCCAAACCATGTGCTGACGCCCCTCACTCCCTGCTGAGTGGCACAGGGGTCCATGGGATCTTGCTGTTAGGCTGAGGGGCAAGTCCTGCATCCTGACATTCTTTACCAGTAAATACATTCTTTTAATTAACAAGCAACTGCCATTTGTATGCCTTTACCCACTATAGGCACTGTCTAGCAGGTGTCCTGTCACAAATACATATTAATTTGGCACCAGCAATTCTACTCCTAGCAGTGTCTGAATTGTTCTCCATGCAACATTCCAAACAGGAAGCATTAAACCTGAGTAAGTAAACACTAAGAGCACAACAAACTCCCTTAACCTATCACTGTGTGTGCACATGCTCTTTGACACCAGATCTGAATGTCAGGTGTGTGGTGACAGCAGACACAGTCCTGAAATAGCATTAAAAATATGCAAGATCTTGCAGTGAGGCAGAAAGAGCATGAGCTTGCATGTACAACTGCCACCTTTGTCAATTTTATTCCTAGATGAGTAATGCAAACACTGCAATCATCAAATATTCTTTTGGTAACTCTATTATCATTCACAGTGTGCTCGTGCAGCCTAAAAACAATTTAGACCAAGCAAAAACTAGAGCTGCTTTTCTGATTCTGATATCGAATTCTTTTTCTCTCTGCTATCCCCTCCATGAATACACAGTGAGTCAATCTGGTATGTCTTGTTGGTTGAATAAGCTCTTTGATTTTTGAATTATTTTGAGATTAACTGAATTTGAAATGTGTGCTGCATGCAATGTCTTGCTGACACAAAAAAATGAGCTTTGTTATTGACAGAGAAATGTTGCAAAGCCACATTTTTCATTACTTGTCTCTGTTGCTGAACTTGTGTTCCTGTCAGACTGCTGCCTGCCAAGACAGCAGGGGCCACCAGGTTGAAAAGTTCAATTTCCAATATTCTCTCCCGACCTCCCTGAACTTCAGAGAGTAACAAAGCAGTCTTTTCCAGTAAGATTAAAAAAAAAAACATCTCTTTTGTAAATAGTAAAAGATAGTGGGCATTACATTAGGCTGCGTGAAAGCTGTATAATGCCAAGGGTGCATCACACTCAACCTGAAAAGCATGTTCTTGCCAGTATGATCATCACAGCATCGCAAAAATTTACTGCAGTTTCTACAAGTTCCCCCTGCTGGTGCTCTGAGGCACTGTCCATCAGGAGCCCTGAAGAGCTGGCTGGCCACCTGAGAACTTCCAAGACTGTAAAATGACATAAGCATAGGACAGAAGCACTTTTTTCCAGTGTTAATTTACATGCAAATTGCTATTAGTGTTATGATTGCCACTGAAAAAACTACATGCCAAGACTAAGAAGTTGCCAAGCTTGCAAGAAATGCCAAGAATGCAGGAAAAGACAAGGAAGAGTCTCATTAGATATTCCCCCAAAACGCAGACACAGTCTCCAAGAGGCTTTGCCCCTGGGAAGAAGATGGGGAGGAGGGTGCTGGGGCAGCTACTTCTCTGCAACACACCCTAAACACATATTGGGAACAACATTTCTAACAACATTCCTCCTTCCTGTCTTGCAAACACCCCAATTTTTCTCCACTGTTCTTCCAAGTGGCCGCTAAGGGGGTCTGCTGCCCACAATCACTGCTAGTGAACCTCACGTCCGTGGCCTTTGACCCTGCCACCAAACCAAGTCCGAGGAAGGGACTTCAGTCTGTGTCCCAGCAGAATTCAGGCACAGATTCCAGAGGGCCCCAAAAGAGACCTGACAGACACCAGCAAGTGCATTTCCTTTTCAGCCTGAGCCGCAGGAGCTCCAAGGTCTGCTGAAAAGGAGAGGATGACTCAGACTATGGGCTGCAGTACCAGGGGGTGAAATGGGGCTGCAGAAAGCTTGGGAGTGTTACATTTCTTGAGAAGTGTAAAATAGGGGAAATTTTCTGTTAGCCCACAGAGGTAGGAATTAGAGGAAAACCAGCTTTTTATTCTCATCTGTTTATTATTGCCTTCCATTCCTTTTGTCTGGTCAAAAGTATTTTGCACATAGAAAATGCATTTGTACTTTTCCTACTGCTTTTGCAGCATTTTACACCATCTCTCTTTCTTAGCCTTTGTTCTCTTCATGACCTCAGAAACTCTTCACATTTCTTCTCTCCTGCCTGATTTCTTTCAATTTCTCATTTCTCTCTCCCTCCTTCATCCCCCACTTCTTCCTTTTAGCTCAAATTCCTGGTACTCGAATTGAAAGTATCCTAAGCCATTGAGATTAATTTTTCTTTCCTATTTAGACCTGATCAGCAGGTATACCAGGTGCTTTTTAAAGGCAGGAAAAGAGCTCTTGTCCCATAGAGGATTGCTCCATCCACTTCCAGAAAATCTATGGTTGTACAGTAAAAGCAGCATTACTAATACCACATTTCACTACCTTCTCTGATGGCTGGTTTAATTGAAATAAATTATGAATCCCACATGTGCCACACTACCAGAAAGCAATAAAACACAATATTTATGAATAAAGATAGCAATTATCTTATTAAATCAGACAGTAATGTTATTCTACCAGAGGACTCTTCATCTCACATTATAATCAATACTGATTATGAGTGTAAAGAAAAGGCTCTTGCCATTACTGTAACTAGGTCCCATAGATTTGAAAAAGTAATGAAAGATTTTCTGCAGAAAGTAAAATTTGGCAGAGAATATAACTGAGATTTTGAAACAATCTATTTGGCTTTTGAGGTAGAAAGTCTTGGATATCAAGCCAGATTTTGACACCACTGACACAAGTATCAAGCTCCTGTAATTCTATTGACATCAGTATTGTTATACAAGATTGATACCAGCATGACTGGGAGCAAGATCTTAACCTTTTAAAAGCTTTTGTTTTTAAAGGCTGAAAGAACTTAATAAGACACTCAGATATTTCTGTAGTTCTGTTTCTGTAGGTGGTAATTTTCTAGAGGTGTAGCACACAAGCTTGATTAAAAGAGAGTGATCCAAAATTTGCATCTATTTCTGGAACCGCTATTTTACTCATTAAAGGCAAAAATTATCCCCAAGAAACATACACTTTGTGCCTCAGTTTCATTTCTATATTCAGGGACAAGCTTGACCAAGATTTTAAAAAACAAGTGATTCTGACAGCTTTGTGCCTGTTTCTTCAAGATTTAACCTGTTTTTTCAACAGATGCACCCATTTAAAGGTGTTTTACACAACTTACTTAAAACCACAATAGTGTTATTAATGTAAGAGTAAATCTATTTATTAAAATTGAGTAATCTACATGAATTACTTTCACCAAGACAAAATATTAAACCTGTATTTAACGCTACTGCTCTTATTCAAAAGAAAAAAAGTTATTCTAGGACAAAATAATTATTTTTCAAGTTATTTTCTTGCTTATTTTTTTATGGAGGAGGAAGGAAAATGCAGTCACTGATCAAAGTAAGCATTTATCAACATGGTCCCAGTGCAGCCATACACCTAATCAGTAAGGAAACATCAATTTCAATTTTAAAATACTCCATAACCACAAATAAGCAAGTAGTTAATAGAGAAACACTGAGTTCTGTAGCATGGAAGCAGGAAATGACGCTGTCCACACTTCCTTGGGCTGATGCTCTCAACACTTCTCGACAGGAAACTTGGAACAGCAGTTTCCCAAAACAAACAGCACAATTCAGGGCTTGTTGCTGATGTGAAGACTAAGAAGGTCTAGGAGGGAGGGGAAAGAGAAGGGGAGATTTTTAGGGAGAAATTTATTGAACCCCAGGAAGGATTTAATCAAACAGTTTCATTTTTGCTAGAGGAATATGCCAGAATTGCCATGGCTACCATGGAGCATGAGAAAAAGTTTCACTTAATCATAATATAAGCTAAACACAAGCATTGCAAGGCACCCATTTAAAAACATTTGCTGGGCCATTTAAACTGGGCAACAAGCAGCTGCCACCACATGGGCACTAATAGCAGAAAAAGAGCTCAAGGAAATGTGTCAAGGTAGTGACACTGCAGCCTCAGCCAGAAACCAAGGATCCTGACTCTTGGAAAACTTCCACTCCACCACCTGGTGTGCAAACACTCGCTCCACTCCCCTTGCTCTCTCCTCCTTTCTTCAGTTTGCAACCAGCCTTATAAGCACAACTCTACTTTTAGCATTTTTGCCTTGTTTTTCTTCTCCTCTTTGAAATCAAGGGCATTTTAGATAACGAGATTCATGAATGTTCCCTGCTATAAATTCAGCACAAGTGTTTTGACCCCAGACAGGCACCTACGACGCAGCTGGACACAGACTTAATAACAGCAGAGCTCTGAAAAATTTTCCCAGCAACTTTGAAAATCCTGGAAAAGTCCCCTGACCTCTTGCTCCATTACTTTCAAGTAACAAGCTCAGCCAAAGTTCTCTGACATCTTTTGGGGTTTGCAATTCTTTCAAATAACCTTTTACTAAGTTCTGTGTGAACCTACCCAGATTTACAGCTTTAGGATTAAATCGCTCAAACCTCAATAGGCTCAGTGTAAAAATGAGGTGAAACCACAATGGTTTTGAGTTCTACTTGCAATTTCAGGCTTGCTTTGAACTCAATGCACAAAGCAAAATGTACTTTAAGTCCAAGCAAGCAGTCTTTTGAAATCTTGCTCTCTTGGAGGCACAGTAGACAAGCCACCTCTGCACATTACTGGGAGCTTTCTTCTGTGATAAAAGGTCAAAAGGAGGGACAACACATTCCTGCCCTTCTGACTAATAATTTCCATGTCCCCATTTCAAATATGTGTCCATCTCCTTTCATTAGTTTTCTCAGCCAAGCTCAAAGTTTTACATTTCAGAAAATTTCACTTTCTGCAGCCTGATGTCAAAAATAACTTATTGCAAAGTCTTGAAAGCAGCACTCATTTCCTCCACTCTTGATATCTGTTTCCTCCTCCTTTTTTAACAGCCTACAATATACCATAAATCCAAGGAACAGACTGGTCATGTCATTCATATTCCCATTAAATACTCCAGCATTCAAAAATTCAATACACCTCTCAGCAGATGCCTACAAGCAGGGTTTAACCTATAGGTTCCAACACTTCTTTCCTTTTGCAGACACACAAAATAGAAATCTTTCTGCTGCTTCTTTTCCACTTCCACTAAAACTCTAAATTTAGCACGTATTGATCTAACCTGTCACTGATGACTTATTGACCTTGATATTTTAGCCTAACCAAATCCTCACCTCCCTCTCCCTTGCTCAAAAAAAAAAAAAAAAAGGGAACCCAGACCAAAATTAAGGGAAATTGTGGGATATATTCTTTTGTCTTTCTAGCCATTATTTTAAGATTTTCATATCCTAAGTCATTCTCCAGATCAGCTCACAGTCCAGAATGCACAGATCAAATGTAAAAACAAGTTGTTAATTTACATAGCTCGTGATTGCATAGGATACCATAAAACCATCCAACTGCTCCAGTAAGCCAGTTAAGGCACCTTTGTTCTTTACACACACAAAAACCAGCAGGTGCCAATCTTCAGTGATCTCTTTAGAGACTGTGCTGATGTACATGAAAGAATTAGGCATTTGATGATTCATTTAAGAACAAGTATGATAACAGAATCACCTTCTTGTACCAAATCTGGTTTCTTCAAACTAACCTAAATCCCTTTCTTAAAATACTTGCACATTTCTGTGACTTCTGTTTATTTTGTGAGTCTGTTTGTGCAGCTGTTTTACTTTTGGTTTAACTATTAACTCTAAATGCAGCCTAGGAACTGAAAATGAAGCAGTACTTCTAAGCTATTTCACAGAAATCACTACAAACAAGTATTTAGTCAATAATAAATAATTAGTCCTTAACTCATGGTTCCATTTGTACATGAAGCAGAACAGAATTCACCTCCCTCTCCCAAAGCTATATTGAGTTTGCAGTGTTAAGATTACCCAGGTGCAAAGTAATTTGTTATCAAAGTCTATAGATATGACTTAAAAAGAAATATATAAAACCTGGTCTAATTCCCTGAAATCAGTTACGATTCCCACTGACATCAATAGCTCGAGATGGGGATCATAGAGCAAATATATTTTTAAAGAGTCACACTTTAGTCATAAAGAACTAAACAGCTTAAAACAGACTCTTCGCAAAATTAAACTCTAGCCAACCACTTTTTTTAGACTCTATAGATTGCTTTGAAGTAAATTAACGAAGATGATTCAATAATTCAGCATCATGCTAGGTCAAGAACAAGATTCTGGTCACAAATAGACATGCACAGAACATGATCATGTGTCTGCCAGGAGTATTTTCTTGTTCTAACATAGCCATCCTTTCTCTAGATATTCAAATTGTTTCATTTTGGCAAAGATAAGATTTTCAAATTAACTTCTACTGATCCTTGCCTCCTCACCGGCTTCATAATTCTCATCATCACCTTCCAAATGAATAATGCAAAAAAAAAAAAAAAAAAAAAAAAAAGGAAAAAGCAGACTCTTTCCATCCACCATCTGTCCCAAGATATGTACTGGTTGGAGGGGATAAACTGTGCATTTACCCTGTTTGCAATTTTTCACCACCAGTCTTTTCGACAGGGAGACTTTCATGCAGCCATGCAGGCTGTGTACTCTGGCGGCTTTCTGCAAACACAATCGCATCTTCCAAAACCCCTTTGCTGTTCAAGGCATGTTTTTTTGGCCCCCTCAGATCAGAGATAAGCATTGTCAGTCCGAACGTGTGCAGCGACCAGTCTGAGGTTTGCTCGGCCATCAGTCAATTTCCATCCAAGCAATCATAATTATTTCCTGAAACAGGTACAGTGTTACAGCTCCACGATCACTAACGTTTCTGATGTGGAAGGCTTAGATCAGTGAAGCAGCAAGAAGTCAAAGCCTAAGAGGGGAAAAGGGTCTGCAGTTCTGCTGAAGTACATGCTCCCATTAGTGCAGTCTCCTCTTCTGATTTTTCAGTGTCAGATAAGAAAAGAGGTGTTTACAGCCAGAAGCGAGCACTTGATATCAGTTTCCAGGACACTTTAGAGACCATACTATAGATGCTGACACTGGTCACAAGACCTTATCAGAATCCAAGAGCATTTTTCTTACTGAGATGGTTACTTAGCCCAGTACTAATGCTTCATCTGGTGACCAAAAAAGAATCTTGGTTCTGCTTCTCCTGCATTGGAGCTCTGCTGTGTCAGGGGAGACAAGAGTCTGATATAGTACCTGGTGAGCCCGCTAATATACCTGATGCTGGGGCCACCATGTGGGGAATGCAGATTTCATGTACTTTTGACATCTGAAAGTTTGTGAATTTGAGCAAGCTTTGGGAGCTCTCTGTGAAACCTATCCTAGACAAAATATAAAACTTAGAGATGTTTTACTCCAGTCAGAGAAGCATATAGTATAGAAAGCTCACTAGGCATTAGTGATAATAAGTAGTCCAACATATTTTTTATAGACTCAAGATTTTAAATTAAAGAAAAGCAAAGTGCTATGCAAAAGGGGGTGGAAAGATCAGGCAAAGGGTGCAAGAAGGTGCTCTCATTACAGTCCCACCACAGGTGTAAAACAGCAGCTGCTAATAGGAACTGTCAGGGTAAAGAGACTGTAAGAGAACAGCATCAAAGCTGAGGAGGAAGCAAAAGAACAGAGAATAAGAGAAAGCACAGGTAAATAGTGGTACAAAAGTGCCATCTACACTTATAACCAAGGACAGCACTTAACAAATGCATTAACATTCTCAGGCAATAAGCTCGTACACTCATAGAATTAGAGCATTTTAACATGTCTTGAGTAGCCTGTTAAAGGAGGACAGGTAGTGCTCCATAAATTAAATCAAATACATTATGTGATCACATTTATTTTTATCTGAGCCTACACCTCCTGAANATATATATATATGGGTTTTTTTATATATAGTGGCTAAGGTTGCCTCTCTGTTGAAGAGCTTTGCATCTTAGTCATATGAGGCATGCTCTAAGCATCACTCTGCTCATATTTGAGATATAACATCTTCCATCTGAAGAGAAACAGTGACCACAAGATCACTAAACTGGATTTCAATTCTTACTACAAAGTCAACTGCAGTTGTGCTCTGCATGTTCCTCTCTGGGCAGGCAGATCTCAGGGTCTGCATGGCTCACAGGGGACACGGCCACCTGCCCACCTGTCTGCTCCATCTCCCAACACAGGCACACAGAGACTGGGCAAAGATTTCACCGGCCAGATTACTTGTTCCTACAAAACAGATGACAGCTGAAGTCTCCAGCAGCCTCAGCATGACAGCTATGCCTCCTTCTCGAGGCAGGTTTAAAACTGGGTGACTCCAGACTCCGCGCCTTCACAGCAGAAGTCATCACTAGTGAAAGATGCAATCTGCCCTCCTGGCTGCTCAGCACTGCAGCTGCACCTTTCCCCATCCCACCACCTCCCTGCAAACCTCTCAGGAGGATTCTGCAATGCTGTGAGAAAGCAGAAAACTGCCAGGCATATTGATTGAATGCTGTGTCTGCACCCAGAGAAACTGTCACAAAAGCTCCTGACACCTTTTCATGTATCCCTCTACATTTCTGGTCCAAAGCCACAACACAGCCTCATGTCTCTCACTGGGCATAAGGCNCACCACAGGTGTAAAACAGCAGCTGCTAATAGGAACTGTCAGGGTAAAGAGACTGTAAGAGAACAGCATCAAAGCTGAGGAGGAAGCAAAAGAACAGAGAATAAGAGAAAGCACAGGTAAATAGTGGTACAAAAGTGCCATCTACACTTATAACCAAGGACAGCACTTAACAAATGCATTAACATTCTCAGGCAATAAGCTCGTACACTCATAGAATTAGAGCATTTTAACATGTCTTGAGTAGCCTGTTAAAGGAGGACAGGTAGTGCTCCATAAATTAAATCAAATACATTATGTGATCACATTTATTTTTATCTGAGCCTACACCTCCTGAAATTTTTATCACCTAAAAAAAAAAATGAATATAGACATGCCCTGCAAACCCATCGATTCGTCAAGTTTAGATTTTGAAATGCATATAAAATTTACACCCACTGAGCATATTTTTATACCCACATAAAAATTTATTCTGGCAGTGTTTTGCCAATATGTCATCTATAAAGTTTTGCTTNAGGCAGGTTTAAAACTGGGTGACTCCAGACTCCGCGCCTTCACAGCAGAAGTCATCACTAGTGAAAGATGCAATCTGCCCTCCTGGCTGCTCAGCACTGCAGCTGCACCTTTTCCCATCCCACCACCTCCCTGCAAACCTCTCAGGAGGATTCTGCAATGCTGTGAGAAAGCAGAAAACTGCCAGGCATATTGATTGAATGCTGTGTCTGCACCCAGAGAAACTGTCACAAAAGCTCCTGACACCTTTTCATGTATCCCTGTACATTTCTGGTCCAAAGCCACAACACAGCCTCATGTCTCTCACTGGGCATAAGGCAAAGCATCATCCCTACAAAACAAAAACCCACAAACACACCAAAAGGTAATAGCCAGTAGATAAAAGATAAAGGAGGCAGCTGCTCCTGATGGTAACTTGGGGGGAGGGTAGGGTGTGGAAAGGCTTAGTATGATAAACTAAAAATTTCCTACTTGAATGTAAGGTACAGAAAAATACCTTTTAAGGTTACTCTGATTTTTATTATTGTAGAAAACAATAACACAGATGGCCATTTTCTTCTTAAGCTAAATACCTCTCACATCCTGCTTAGTTCTTTTCATTCCCTCACAGGTTCTATTTGATTAGTGAGAGATAACTTATGAAAAACAATTTCAAAGGCTGTACAGTGCCACACTCATTTTTCCAAATGCTGCTTTTAATGGTTTCGGCACACTCTGTGGTGTCCTGGGTTTTGTATTAAATAACCATAGAAAGTCACTGGGATACAGCTTCAATGATCAACTAACACAGATCTGATTGTATGATGCAGGAAAAAAAAGCTTTTATGCTTTCTCTGGGCCATGGCTCTATGCTCTGCTTGCCTTTGCTGTTGTGTGCTTTGTACTCCTGTCTGCTTACTACCACCAAGACGGCAATTTCACAGAATCTACATGGTAGGTAACTTGGCAACCCTACCAACCAGTGAAAACTATCTTCATGTTACAATTTGTCTCAAGCTGGACAGATGCATATGAATTTAGGGCTAGAGTTAGAGCTGTGTCCACATGTCTCCATTGACTGTACACATGGAGAGTCATTTATCAGCTCCCACAGAGGCCATCTAATTCCCATTGTACTGCAGGAACTTCCTGCCACCCTTTAAGCACTTAAACCCCTGTTTTATCTCCTTCTCTTGTAGTTAGGATGACACTTGACACATAAGAAAGGAAAACCTGTCTTTGTCCACAGCATAAGCTAATACATGAGTTAATATATGGGAAAAGTCACAAAGAATGAGAATATAAAATCCTTTTCAATTCTCTGTAACTGGTCATTCTGTCGTATTCATCTCTGGCAGAAGTAAAAGTGGGATTGTTCAGTTTTGCCGTTCAGATTTTGATGTGCATGGTGAGTAGGGCATGGCACCATCTCACCCTTCTCTGTTGTGCTGGGTTCATGCACAGAAACATGGAGAGCTCGGCTCCCCAGGCCCTGCAGAGCCCAGGGACACTCTCTCTGTTCTCATCCCTGTTGTCAAGAGTCCAGGCACTGACAAGGCAACAGAGCCCACAGCAGGCACTGCACTGGTGGGCTGCAGCCTGCATTTCTGCATTACACAGACAGAGAACTAGAGAAGGTAGGGCTGGAAACAATGCCTTTCCTTAGTGGGGGAGATCGTGTCCTCCTCAGACACTGGGAGCTCAGCAGAGTTTGAGCCCAGCCTGAGCCCAGAGCTGCAAACAGTCTACTACAAGGCAGTCCTTTCAAACTCTGACTCAGTGAGCAGGCTCGAAGTGCCTTTCACTTCCATATCTCATCCCTAAACATTTTCAGATCTGGCTTTCAGAGGTACGGTACAATTTCACCTGAGCGGATTTTATGCTCCTTCATGCTGTGGTCTGTCAAAGAGTATATATGTATTAGCCATTTAAATGTTCAATTGCAAACAGATTTGTGTGCATAAAACAACAAAATAGTTTGAAGCCTAATTTTAACTGGCCTCTAAGGATGTACTATGAATCCAAACTTTAGTTCCTGAAAAGGGGACTTCTAGCCTACAGTTAGACAAATTTAATAGCCAGCTGCAAGAAGAGTTAATTCTGCCCCCATTCTGTCCCCTCCCCTGTGCACTCTCTGATCCCACAGAGGCTGTGTTCATGAAGTTGAACAGGAGACAACTCACTGTTTTTCCCCTTTCCCCTCCAATACTCTTTCCATAGCTTAGTTCAAGGTATCAATGATTCCTGGAAGAGCAAAGAAATACACAGGGAAGAAAACTGATCATTACAGTAATTTAGGTTCACTGCCAAAGTGAATGACAAAAAATCAAGGGCAAAACTACTTTAAATTAGAACAAAATCAGGCCCAGCATAGGGCTTTCAAGCACAGATCCACTGTACTAATGGCAACCTGAGAGACAAGAACACCTGCAGCTCATTTCCACCAACACTGCTTTGACTGCATGTTTCTATGGCCTCCTCCCAGCGTGAAGTTCACCTGTTTTCTGGTATGACTTTTGAGGCTGTTACAGAGGCTCCAGTGTATAAATAATAATTAACTTCTGAAAGCAGAGGCTTACAAATGGCATTGTTTGATTTGCAATACGTTTCGCTCAATTTTTCTTCTGCGCGGAGAATTCTTAAGGAGAACGCTGACAAACAAGCAGCATAAGGTCTATGTATTATTAAAATTTAAAACACATGCTGCACACACAGAATGTCAAAAGAATATGTTAATCAAGTACAAGTAAGCCAGCTTGATCAGCTCTTCTCTGTGATGGTGCAAGGCTGGGGAAGTTGCCAATAGAAGAGTTGCTCTGGCTCCTTGTAACCACAGAGGATTTATCCAAACACATTAAAGAAAGCATACACATATACTCTTCAAACTCATGCACTTCTCATGTTCTAGTAGATCCATGCTGATAATTCAGAAAACAATGTAAACCTTTGAATTTTGTTTCACTGTAGGGCATTTCCAGAACTAGGGCATTCAAACTGTAACCCCAAGCTGTGAGAGAGCAAGGAGGAAACAAACTGACCATGAGCTACAGGTCCGAGCAGATCTTACCAAAACATATCCAGAGCAGTCTTCAAAATACCTGTCATTAATGACAGTTCATATCTCACCCCTCTCCTCTGTTGCTTTGGCAGGAAACAACAGGAATTAAAACACATACTGGTTTCTATGGACGGGATTTTTACTTGAAATAATTTGAAAGAGTTTCTTTCACCTACAGCACTGAAACTGTAGAGTTTTGTTTCCAGTTTGAATCAGTTTCTCTCATTCAAGCAAGAAGCAGGTCCTAGGTTTGCATTTCCTTTGCCACATCTCTAATATTCAGGTCATCGCTTACCTGCAGTTAAAGGTGTTTGATCACTGAAGAACAATTTTGTTTTATAAAATGAAAATAAAAGAAAGCTTTTCCTAGGTTTAAAATGTTTTACTCTTAGAAAAACCCCGACAGCTGACTATAAATAATATTCATAGCTACCTCTGGTTTCAGTTTACAATCATTCACTTGTTGGGTCTAGGGCTGGTTTCTCATTTGTTCACTTTTTCCACTAAACAAAGAAATTTCACATTAATAGAGGCTTAGACTCAATGAGGATTTGTGGATGCCATTACTGTGCAGCAGCAGGGCTGTATGTCACAAGTGTGATTCCCACTGATAGCAGTTTCCAGCACAAAGTCACGGACACGGTGGCACGTGCAGTGCTCCAGCCACAGACAGACACGTGTCAGAGGCAATTCCCTCTACTGCACATTCACTCTGGGGGTAAATGAAAATGGATGGAATAGCATTTTTATACAAATACCAGGGGAAATCTTGTTCTGCTGAAGCCAGGCATGCTCTGTGCCATTTAACAGCAGAATTCATTCAAATTTATAAATTCACTGCAAAGCTAATATGGGGGGGGGGGGGGGGGG